>JAQPZY010001568.1:1827500-2427500 GCA_029931535.1 Margaritifera margaritifera | reverse complement strand
CCTGTCTTAGCCTGGAAAAAGGTCTGCAATTTCTTCAACTGAGACAAAAGTGTCCTAGGAAGAAACAAAAATAAGATAGTCAATGAAAAAAAACAATACATTATAAAGATATACTTACTACTGAAGTTATTATTTACTTCTTCTAAATAAATGTAGTCATACTAAATATAATCTATGTGTCTCAATACCAAACTTTGCAATAATGTATGTAGTCATACTAGATATAATCTATGTGTCTCAATACCAAACTTTGCAATAATGTGTTAAGACTAACACAATCAAAATATTTTCACACAGCAAATTTGCAAATTTAAAAAAAAAATTGTTGCTTTAAAATAGTCAAATATATAATTCTCCATGGCACAATGTCACAGCACAAGTCATGATGTCACAATGGCAGTAAAATTTCTTGCAGATGATCATAGATTTTACTGCCACAAATTTTTTTGTTCGACCAATCATAAATCAGCTTAATTATGCTGATGTGTTAAAATTATTATTTCAATATGCAATATCTAATTGGTGTCTAAAGGCGTATCAGAAAATGGCAGTCTATTAAATGCCTAGGCAAAGGAAGTAAAGTATCATGCCCAGAGACACACCAAAGCAGCTGATCTTGGCAACTCTGGGTTGGATTTGAAACCACAACCGATTGTGACTAGATGACTAACCACTGAAAAAAACGGATTTAATGATGCTATAATATTTATTAAGTCATTTACAGTTAACTCGCTTATCTTCAGGTTCATATGACATTTTAAAGGAAACTGTTTGCATCGGATTAACATAATTAAAATGCAACCAAAATAATATCAATTGGGAGCCAAGGCTGTTCCATGTGGAACTTTTAATTGCAATTGATGGAAAAAAGTATGGTTGCCAAAAGAGTATAGTACTCACTCATTCTGTTTTTCTAAATTTTGAATCTTTTTCTGAAGCATCTGATTTTCCTGAGTACATATTTTCACTCTTTTCTCCAATCCCTCCACATAGCCTTGCTTTCTCTTTCGACTTTCTTTGGCCGAGACCTGAAAGAATACAGGAGTTATTTATTGCAATCCATAGCAATCTATGACATAGGGAAACTGTCAAACACTGGCGATAGCTCCATCCAAACATGTGGCCACAAAACATTAAAAATCAAACCTGATGTAAGTGTTGCTAATATAATGCCCAATATTAAATTCAATTTCAATCCATGAAGGGCTTCAAAAGTTACTGAGTTGAAATTTAAGGGCCAAGAAGATAAAAATCGAACTGACCTAAGTCTTCTTGATGTAAAACCTAATAATAAATTTAATTTCAATCAATGAAGTCCTTCAAAAGTTCTTGAGTGGAAACAAAATTAAAAGGCCAAGTTCTAAATAAAACAGAGTCCATAGTTCCATCAAATTTTGCTAGAAAACTGTGAAAATCACATCTAGGACTTATTAATGTAAAGCCTTGTACCAAATTTCATTTTGATTGATTAAGTCCTTAAAAAAATGACTGACTGGAAACAAAATGTGTGATTTGACAGGACTGGATGCAAGGGGACAGAAAAGATGGGCATCAGTAACACTAAATATCCCCTCCATAGATATGGCTGAGGCTTAACAAGAGGACAATTTCTTCTTTTTCAAGATGAATGTCCACATTAAGTTTCATGACCACCCTCCTAGCAGTTTAAGGGCAGTAGCCATAACAGGATTTTCTGAACATTTCATCAATGAAACAGTCTAAGCATTGTCTATACTTGCTTATAGGTCAAGTCCAACTGCAAACAACATAAACCCTGAACTGCCATCGCATAATGCACCGGCAGATCACAGTCTATATTGTTTGTTCTACTGATTACTCCAGCAAACTGCATACACCCAGATCTGTTGGCACATTATGCGATGGCAGATCTGGGTCTATGCTGTTTGCAGTTGGACTCAACTTATAAGCGAATATATATGGTATCCCATATGTTTCCTACAAATATTCATTAAATCACTTACTGGTGCGTTAAATCCATTCAATTTTTATATAATAATGAAGTAATAAATCTGGCCCATGAATATGCATTATCATAAATCAAAATATTTATTTGAATATGGATTTTGTTAGAATTTTGTGAGGATTATTAAATTGGTGAAACTATTATCTGCCACAGGCAATATACTGACATGAAATAATATTAACAATCAATTACCTGCCAAAATTTTGTCTTGCAAACATGCTGAATTTACTATACTTAAGACTATCAGCAATACTAAAGTACTACAGTACATACTCGCGTATAAGCCAGGTCCAAATCCAAACAACATAGACCCTGATCTGCCATTGCATAATGGATTGGCAGATCAGGGTCTATGTTGTTTGTTCTACTGATTAATCCTTACAAACTGCATAGACCCAGATCTGCCGGCGCATTATGCAACGGCAGATCTGGGTCAATGCAGTTTGCAGTTGGTATCGGTTTATACGCAATTATATCTCTCCCTCATTATAATGCAGCAATCGGGGTCCATAACTAATCCACATTATAGTGAGAACTGCATTATGTACAGAACAGCAATCTACTGAGAACAGCATTACAGTCCAAACAGTGATATAGCAGAACTATCAAAATTGGTTAAATAATTGGTTTTGAAAAGGAGATATAGATATAACACTAAGCTTCACCTTGTCTTCTTTCAACCCATGATGTTATACGTTTGGTATGATTTTTGTCATGGGGTCCATAGTGACAGCATGCTATATCCAGAATCTCGTTATAATGACACACATTATAATGAGGCAGAGCTGTATACAGCACTGTAATTGCTTGTGTATAAAACATGTCCAACTGCAAGCAGTGTAAACTCAGATGATCTATACAGCTGTACTTGTACAATGTCATGGTGGACTCGGGTCTACCCTGTTCCTTCTACTTATGATTTCAAGCTAAAAGAAACAAAAAACCTGATCTGTCAATACTCTGCTGGTGCATACAAGTTATAAACTGGTAGAAACACTATACAGTGAATTATATTTACTGTTGGATTGTTTTATTTCCTAATCAATGGAAATTGTTGGTTATTTTACAAACACTATTAACCTTGTTCCTGATTTTCCTCCTGACTGCCTTGAGTGCCCTCTCTTCTTCTTTGGTCAGTGGCATATTGGTTGGTAGAAGAACACCTTCCTTGGCGAGCAAATCCTTTTCCTCTTCTGTTAACTTTAATTCTGGGAACTGAAAACAAACATTTACAGCTCACTGTGAGAACCTGGATACTGACAGTGAACAGCTCAAAGATTCAGCATTTGAGAAATATAATCAGGATCAGATAAGGTTTCCAAATATATATTAGTACATCAGGGTTCTCAAACACTGTAAAATCTCCATAAAATATGCATTTTTATAAATTCTGGATGCTTGAAAATTCGAATAACAGAGTCCTTGGTATGCACACTGTTTACTGCTAACTTGTCTTTTTTGTTTGATCTGTTTCTACAAAGTGATTATCGATTGTGTAGTGTCTAGGTTATCAAAAAGAGTCCAAGTGATTGTAAAGAAATTTGATAAAGCTGCATATACCAAATCTTAGTAGAGAAGGAGATTGAAACACCTGTATACTGTGGTTTCACTAATTTTCGTGAATTTCATTATTGCCCCACACCACAAATTTAAAGACCCAATGAAAAATTTGCCACATATGATGAAGAAGCCCCCCAGCACCCCAATTTTCTTACTGTGTTCCATTCCAAGAGATAGCAAAACTTTTGATAAATCAATGTCATTTCTGTAATCTGGTAATAAAATATTAGCTTTTATATGTGGTTGTTTTATTTTAACCCTTGTTTTAATGCACACATATTTATACAGTATCCGACAGCTGTAATTTCCATCGTCTTTAATCGATATGTTGTGAAATAAGTAAAGATAGAGAGAAGCAAGAAAAAGCATAAGGTATTCAAACACTAGTATTACTGAAAATTAGTGAAATAATAAATGAGACAAGCATATGAAAATTAGATTTAAATACTTATTCAAATCAATTCTTCATTCAAGTGAAACTGTTGTCAAAATTTTTTAATCCTTGTGAATGCATGCTTAATCCCAATGAACAATATGACTGTAAAATACTATAACTTTTGCTTGAAGCACAATTACTAATGAAACACTATGTATATACACTAATTACAGCAGATTATTGAAGCTCAGACATCGATCAAGACTGCTGGTACACACAAATGTTTGTCAGATAAATAATCATGAAATTGTTGAATTAAACAAGTCCAGCTTTCTTAAAACCACAGATAATTAGGTCTGATATTTTACACATTTTTGTATAAGCTGCAATTTTCCATTCAGCATGAATCGGCTTGACTGATGAGGTTTGAAGGTCCACTAATACAGTACACTGATCTTCACCAATGATGTCTTCCTTTTCCCGGATGGTCTCCATAAACTGTTGAGCATGCCAGTTGTGGAAATATGATTTTTATTCTTCTTTGTAGTCTTTATTGATTGTAAAGCCTAGTGGTTGAAGTTGGTTCAAACATGAGGTAGGCTCAAACAAAGGAGTGATTCCATTGTTTTTTAATTTCGCACTTTGATGGGCTCTGAACACATCAAATGTTGACACTGCTTGCTACATGCACTAAGCAGGGGGCAGCTGGTCACATGGAATGATGACATTATCTAAACCAAAAGGGATCTAAGTTGAATTTTACCACTCTTAAGCCACTGTGTTAACGCCATGGTCATCAGAAAGTACTGATGGTGCAACTTTATGGACAGTATTTTAAAGAAAAGATCATACATATATACTTTAATAACCAATTAGCTTAGTGTTGTTGGCTGAGTTGTCTTCATTTGATGTTGAGTGTAAGTGATTGATCTTGACAGGTGTTTGATTTGTGCTCATAAAGGTGGTAGTATTTTTTTAACCACTCAAGTGACCGCCATTTGTTGTTGGCATAGTTTTGTATTCTTTATATCAGGTATCTGAAGAGGTTAATCCGTGAAATTAAATGCCTACAAATATGCAAACTTTGCCAGGAAAAAAAACAAAAATTTAAGTACCCCCCAATTTTTTATTTATTTTTTTACAAAACCGCATGTGCTTTGGATCCTTCTACAATCTTTGGAACTCTTGCATTTTATAGCATGCCATATTTACAACACTTGCATTTTATAGTATGCCATATTTAGAACACTTGCGCTTTATAGTATGCTATATTTAGAACACCTGCATTTTATAGTATGCCATATTTACAACAACAGTGCAGATACAGAGATTTCTCAGTATTCTTCACAATAATGTAATTAATTTATTTTGTTTGTCAGAGAAACAAGAACTCCCATATGATAGTCATCAAGTCAGCTGTATTTTGGTGTCAAGAGCAGAATATACTTTAGTTTTCAAGTGATTATCAAATGTGTGCTTTGCCTATACTTTACATACAGTATATACTCGCATATAAGCCGATACCAACTGCAAACTGCATAGACCCAGATCTGCCATCGCATAATGCGCCGGGAGATCTGGGTCTATGCAGTTTGTAAGGACTAATCAGTAGAACAAACAACATAGACCCTGATCTGCCAGCACATTATGCAACGGCAGATTAGGGTCTATGTTGTTTGCATTTGGACCTAGCTTATATGCGAGTATATACGGTAGCTTCTTTGGTGCCAAGCACAAGGCTAAAGATGATTCTTACAAGACTGGCCCGACAGAAAGTAGACAATGGATCTAATACTGATAAAGAAACAGAACACATAAAAGACTGAGATTCATGGAATACCATGGAATCAGACATTTACACTGCTTGCAAAACAAACAAAACAAAAACAACTGGACATTATAAGTTTAATCTTTTCTTTCATTCCCTGTTACTGCTCACAAATTACATGAGTGTCAATGTACAGGTATGGAGAACTGTTATTGTTGCAACATCACAATCACAGTTATCACAGTTCTCAATTGCCTTAATTTTCATTTGTGTATAATAATACTAAACAATCTGATGACATTTGTAATGGGTGACACAAGAATACACAATGTCCTGTATTAATGCAAAGCAGGAAAAGGCCTCATTATTTGGATTCCTAATTTAGGGCTGGGACTCGAACTTTTTTTCAAAGAAAGAGTCCAGGTCTCTAACTTTCAAAATCCCAGTGAGAACCCTTTAGCAATGAATAAAAACTGAACTTTCTAAGAAACAGATCGTCAAAAATTAGCATGCTGCTTTTCAGTATGCACCCAACTGAACTTTTATAAATATTACAATTTGTCTATTATTTCCATTTACACTGTATAACTAAAATATTTGGACAGCATAAAAGAGGGAGTATGTTATAAGTACAAAACTACATTCATGTTCTGTATTGCATCAGGAGAAAAAACTTGTTTCATATGGCACATGAATACATCTCGACCGGACTGCCTCAATATATCTGTATATTTTTTTTTTACAGTAGACCCTCGACTATCCAAAGTCTGGGGGATCAAAAGAAAACTTTGGATACTACCGGGGTTCGAATACCCGAAGGTCATGAAGGTGCAAGTGTACATCAATCCACAGAAATAAAACAAAGTACTATTTCAGTTATTCTTGTATTCTGTTACTTTACTACATACACCTCTCCCTTGATAACTCATGCACAACAGAGTCCAAAAACACAGACTGCACTATAAGTGAGGGCGTAAGTTACCAAGAGACCTCAAAAAAATTAAGAAGGGGATGCCACCCCCGCTGGACATCGAGAAAACCGGGAAGGGGGAGGGGGGGTAATGGGACCGTTTAATGGCTGAATACTCGTTTCATAATCACATTGGGAATAATTGTCAATAAAGAACTTTTTCTAATGAAGTTGTTTGCTTTTTTGTATAAATTACCTTTATTTTCAATATACACAACATATGAAAGATCGTTAACAACATTACTCCAGCTGGTTTCAACAACCATCACGTGCATGCGAAAAGATTGTGTATTACATCACTGCTTTTTGTTGTTGTTGATTCACAACAAAACAAGATTCCTTTTCTTCAAAAACTAGGGACATGTATTCCATGAAACAACTGTAAACGTAGAAACTCAATTTTTTTTATTCTTCTATTAGTAAAATATTTACGTCATGATTTAATTGCAAGTAAATAGTAAAACTTCTTCTCATCTTTGAGGAAATCTCTGAGTGCCAATTCAGGAATTTTAAGTTCACTACAAACTCTGGAACTCGCTTCTCCATAATGAACCATATCTGTAAAACAAAGCTTTTTATTCACCAAGCACTCATTTCGCTTGGTTGCCTTGCTATCTTTGATCACATCTGTGAATGAGTAGGCTAATTTAAGATAGTTTAAATATTACTTACAAAATAATATTTATAACAGTGTTTGGTTGATCAATTGAAATGACTTGACCCAACACATGACCTCACGTGACTACTAGCTCTTATGCATGCCTTTTAACTTTTCTTTTATTCCATCCCCTTTATTTAATTTGATACAAAATAATATTTACCATGATAATACAAAGCAGGTCTGCTTTTAATTGAGTGTAACAATACAACAAATACTTCAGCTAGTTGGAGATCAAAACATGGTCAGCACTTAATTAGGTTCTCACAGAAACGCTAGTAGACATAACTGTGACTGTAGATTGATATTTTTCACATCTGAATACAAGAGGGCATATTGCATTTATGATGATTACATTGAAACCGAATTAAAAGATAGAACTTAAACATGAATTTCACTTGACAAATCTTACTTAATTGGTATTTATTTATTAAAGTATTGCCAAGAGTAGGCATTAGTGACGTCATTGATCGCAATGTCATTGAAGATTGTTATTTACAATGTAATGAGGATGTCGTTTGGAAAGAAAATAGAGCAAAATATATGACTTCTTATTAAAAGTTGAGAATTTCATGATGTTGATTCAAATGGGATCCATGCCTGAACCGCATTATAAGTGGGTTCATGAGATATCTGGGCGCGAGTTTTTGAGGGAGTGGTGTATCTAAGAAGCCATTTCATTGGCACAGCATAAAACAAAGACAAAAACAATAGTGAAAATTATCGTTGTCATGGTTATAATAATCTGCATGGCATACAACAAAAGAAAAAATTATCGTTGTCATCATTATTTCAATATGCATGAAAATGAACAACATCAAACAAATGTTAGGTCTGATGAGTCAGTGGATCACTTGATAAGTTAGTTTGTTTTTCACGTGATATTCACTTCTCTTCAACTGTTTATCTCATTTTTGAACAACACGCTTAAAGAAACTTGCAAGCACCATTTGTTTTGTTGAAATCGTCAAATAATCACACATTTTTCTAAGTCATGCTAAGAACTCACTGCCATTACCTGAATTAATAAAGGGGTTATCCAAAGGTGAGTCAATTATTGGATTAGCAACAAACAATAAACATAATCCGCTTTTCGATTATTCAGTACTCATTGTTTGAACCGTCAGGTGTCACGATTCAAGAAAATCAAACGTACCACTCATTACGGTTTTCCCACTTCATATAATGCGTCATGAACTGAATAGGATTAGAGGATTTCAGACCGCTAAATTACTTCGATTAAGAGGGTGTACTTGAATAATCAATGTTCAGAAGATAGATGTAAGAAAGGTATAAACAAAGAACATATTTAGCTGGGACCAGACGAATAGATCGGATAATACCGAGTATTTGGATAATAGGAGTTTGCATAACTGAGTCTACTGTATATATATATAAATGTATACACACACACACACTCAGGGTTCTCAAGGATGCCAAAATCCACGTAAAAATATGTGTACTGTACTTTTAATTATGGATGCATGAACATTCCAACAGCTGAGGCCCTGGTACACTATTTTTTGTTCTGTGAACTTCTCATTTATTTGATATGTTGCTACAAAGCAAGTATCAATCATGTAGTGTGCAGGCTGTCAAACAAAGTTCAAGAGATTGTAAATGGATTAGGTGAGACCGCATAGGTTAGATCTTGGCAGACAAGGAGATTAAGCCTTTGTTAATCGACTGCCCATGCTTAATGATCATTTCAATCAAATGACTAATTACACAGGTGTGTGCTTTTACGTCTCAGTTTGATAAGCAACACTCAGCACATTTTAAATCCATTGTATTGTAAATTCTTCTATGATGTTTGGAACTCTTGCATTTTATCTTATACCGCATTAAAAAAAATAGTGCCAAGATATTGAGACTTATTTTGTTTGTTGGAGGAGTTCGAGCTCTCATGTTAATCATCATAAATGTTTTTCTGTGTCATTATCACATGTGTAGTCTTCTGATGGCAACTTTATATAATTTCTCTGGGAACAAGCACAAGACTGCAGATAAGCCTGATTCTCATGAGTCTAGCCAATAGAAAGTAGTTAATGTATCTAGTTTTGATAAAGAAAGCAGAACATCAATGAGATTTAGAGATTCATCAATTGAATCATGAAGTAAGAAATTTCCCATGGGTCACAAAACAAGAAAACAATGGAACATTATGAGCTTTATGCGCTCAGACATATTTCCATACTTTGCTGTTTTAGCTTAAGTGTTGCTGGATTCAACTATAATGTCAATGGCTTGTGAGAAAGGTTTCTCATCACATGATCATATCGAGACAAGGGGCTGTGGACGTTTAAACAAGAAACTGTATTTGTTGAGAATGATTGAGAAAAGTCTGGAACTTTCACATTTTGATCTTTTAACCTGCTGTGAAGACATTTGTTAAAGTTTTTATAAAGAAAACAGGGAATGTAGTATGCTGTACTGTGTTGCTTACAGATGAAATTAAAAACAATGAAGGAAATACAGTCATTTGTTCCTTCTTCCAGTGTCTTCATAAATTTATTGATCTCAGATGGAATTAGGCTAATTAAATAAATTAATACAGAAAATAAACTAGTCTTTACCTTGATTCCTTCTAGCAGTTACATCACAAACAATCACAATTATCACTGTTCTCAATGTCCTTAGTTTTTCATTCTTTTACTATAATACTAAATATTTCACAATGAATAAGCATTAGCAATCTGATGACATATATATTGGTGACCCAACAATACAGGCGTAATGGCAAGGGAAATAAAAGTATCATTATTGGAACCTCATATTTTTAGGGCTGGGACTCAAACTTTTTAAAGGAAGGAGTCCGGGACTACAACTTTAAAAATCATATGAAGAATCCTGATACTCCCATTTTTGGGTGAGAAAAATATAAAATGCACATTCTGAGCAGCACCTATAGCCACATAAAAACAGTACATATTTTTCACCTGTTTGTGTCACCTGTTTGGTGTGAGTACCAATAGCCAAGTGGGTTAGTGGGTTCATCTAGAAAGAATATCTTGGAATCTGGCATTACCTGGTGAAAGCCCATAAGGTTATATATTTTTTACACACCTTATTTAAAAATTAAGTTTCAAAATCAAGAAAATGAAGACGAAGAAAAACCACCCATGGTTCTTATGGATCGACATGGTCGGATGTAAATAGTGGCAATTGCTTACAGACTGCAATAAATTACAGCACTTCTGCACATCTATTTATGAACCTACCTTTTGTTGTGAAGTAGATGATGTGTCAATATCTTTTAATGTAAAAGGCAAAGTAGCACTATATGACTGTGGATCGACTCGTATAATCTTTATCATCTTGGCTGTGCTGCCATCAGAATTTATAGCTGTTTTTGTGTTGGTGTCAAAGGTCATCAAATCTGCATGAGCTTCTGGAAGAAAAAAGATCAAACTTACAGATTTAAGTATATAGTTGCAGAATATTTGAAAACAATTGTTGAGGAATTTAAACAACAAACAAATACCCTATATCAGAGTGGTGTTTAAAATTTACATTTATATTTTTTTACACTGAGCTTCATAAAAATCCTGATTTAAAAAAAAGATTGCCAACATTGCTAATAAAACAAATTCATATAAATTTTCAAAGCAATATTACAGCAAAACTAAGTGAAATTAGCACATTATACTGTTCACGATAAATTACACCTACTAGCTAAAATACATATTTACACACATTGCCCATAACTACAATTATTAATCATGTCATGATAAGATACTTTAACATTTTATACAAAATTCAGCTACTGATGTCTTGACCGCTCCACTGCTACATAATCCAACACTCTACACTCATCCCAGTCCTTGCGCTGACAAAACCTACATCCTGTAAAATAGGTCACTGTGACCTGTTTGCTAATGGTAAGTATAACTTTTCAAGATGAATGCAGCCATAAAGTTTCACGACTGTAAATGCAACTAAGAAACAGAGCTAAACATTAAAATTTGATTTGGACACTTTAATATAGCATGTCCACAATAGTGATACTATGTCTCGCATATGATTTGCCGACAAGACAAAAATCTTATGTATGAACTGTATATATTCTGCGACTCACCTAAATCAATGGAAATGTCTGTATTATCTGCAGCTAGAGCACTTGGATCAATTGTGTCAAATTTCATGTCAATGTCATCAATATCAAAATCTTCAAGTCCAAGAGGACTATTGTCAATTTCTTCATTTGACAATGCAGTTGGACTGGTGCCATATTGTGGGCTCTGTTGCTGAGTCGTATATTGCATCATATTTCCAGGTGATCCAGAAAGACTACTGATGTCGGAACTAGCTTGAGATGGATCTTCCATTGTGTGTGGTGAACCTGCTGAATCTATGGATACTCCACTGTCACTGTTGGTGGGTGATCTCTGTAGAACATAATCATGATCGGTATATGTTTTCTGCGTTTTAGGTGGACTTTGTGGTTTTATGTTGATATCACCAAGCAAAGATTCATCCCAAAGACCAAAATCATCCTGGTCTAGTCCCAGAGAAAACTGAAAAAACATTTACAAAAGTATTAGATGAGGATCAACTACCTTCTTTAAAGTAATGTAATCTGTTCAAATAGCAAGTATTCATTCAATTGACTAAATGAATTAAACAAAAAAGACAAGATTACACAATGGGTACAAGACTTTTAACTACCCTAGCACATTCTCTGATAAAAAAAATTCAAAAATTTCAAACTTAAGGCAAATGATGTAAGCTCAGATAGTTCCAGCTTGTAAGGTAAAAAACAATGGTAAAAGATAAATAATATTTCAGAAAACTACAACGTCACATGTGTAAGATAGTTTCATGCATACTGTCATTTAAGTTCTGCTATTTAATAATATTAAAAATTTCCATGAAACAACAGTAATTACTGCAACCTGTATGTAATTACCAGTATGTTATCATCAGATTCATCGCAGGCCGAGGAATAAAACATCAATGGATCTATTCCAAGGTCATCCATATTCACAAAAATGTAGAAAACTAAATAATCAATCGCAACATGTAAATATGTTATGCATGCAAATATTTTTTTCAATGCACAAGCTAAAACATCCACAATCTGTATCAAGATTTAGAACCATGTAACTATTTGTGTGACTGGCAAACAAAACCTAAACCATGATGAATCATTCCTACAGGTCATTTGGTAATAAACCTGTGACACTACTGACTTGTGTATAGCTTGTGTTTAGCAATTGTGAAATAAACCTGTGACACTACTGACTTGTGTATAGCTTGGACCAATCAGTTACTTCCACAGCTAACAGCTGTTGCTGATGATGCAATTGGCATGCATAAAGTTTTGCACTATATATATATAGAACAAAGACAACATTTCTGAGACATAAAAAGGGAAACTATTGCCTATGCAAACTTCTCATGTAACTGCAATGCCAGTTTTTTTTCTCACAATCAATATTTATGTAAATAAAACTTATGTGCTTACAAAAATTGGTGCATCTCTTAATCAATACATATAATATTATGATGCAACATTACTTGTGTGATGCAAATACGTACAAAGTCCAGGGTTTGAGTCTGAAATCCTTCAACGTCTTTAATCAGGATGCCTTCATTTTGGTCAAATAACATATTCAAAACATCATCATTTTTCAAAGTCGCCATTTTTGTATTCCTTCAATCGTCAATCCTGCTTTTTCCGATGTAAACACGTGGGGCTGGCCACGTCAGGCGAGCCAACACGGCCGATGCTGTATAACAAAATGGATTTTGGGCCCACTCCCTACTGCGATGTTTATCACTGTTTATCTTTTTGTCGTTGACAACACCGACAGTCGATCCCACACGCACTAATTTAAGACGCTAAAATGATGGTAGTGTTCAGATTTCACGAATTCAAGAAACAATGTTCATCATTTCAAATATTTACAACCTTTTACAACATAAATGCGGGAAAATACGTATTTCTATTTTTGGATCTTACAAGTATGATTCATGTCAACTAAATTGACGTGGAGGTGGAAGTCGGAATCATGTAGATGCTTTCACAAACGCTTATATGATTAATAGGGGTAAGAACAGAGAAATTCCGAAGAAAAAAAGACACGGGCTAAACTTGATCTTGGTATTATACAGTAGCAAAACTGGGCTGGAGAATAAAGAAGAAACGGGTACAAGACAAAAGTAGCCCTATCATAACTGTAGATTTCGTTCGTTTTGAAAAGAACTAGAACTTAAATGTCCAGATGTAAAATATTATGACTAGTCGTTTTAGCAATTGTGAAATAAATTGTTTATTTCACATATATGTAAAACGAATTTCACACGTGTGAAAAAGAATTTGATATGCTTTATATGTAAAAAAGATTTCACAGATGGAATAACAGTGCTCTAAATGGTACAACATAACCCACCCACCCCATGTTTAATAGTCCTCTATGTGGGCACCAGTAGGACATGACTGAATCTCAAGATCATTGACCAATGGGTCTCAATGACCTCGGGTCAAGTATGCAGTCTTGAAATAAATTTACTATGCAGAAATCGTTTTTTTCTTTTTAGACTGACTATGACCTTTAGACCACGGGATCTATATATTTCTTACTAGACTAAGTGCAAGCCATCCACAAATTTTGGTTAAGGAACATACTCTAGAATAATATTATTGTGCAAAACCCATTTTATTTGAGTCACATTGACCTTGACATTTAACCTTTTGACACAAAATCAATAGGCTTTTTTCCATACTTTAAGTGGAAGCCCTCCAGAAACTTGGTCAAGGTGCATGGTCTAGAATTAAAGTTATCATGCCAAAAAAACCAAAATTTTTCTTCTTTCTGTCACAGTGTAAGATATCCACAAACTTTAATGAAGGTACATGGTTGAGAACTCAAATTTGCGTGAAGAAACCATGTATCATTTTTTAGTCACAGTGACTTTGAACTTTCACCTTTTGACCCCAAAATTGTCAGGCCTCTTCCTTACCCCATGTACAAGCTATCCACAAAGTTTTGTCCAGATCTGTGATGTAGTACCAATGCTACTGTACATAAATAATTGTTCTTCTTGACCTTTGACCATTTGGCCCCCAAATCAATAAGCTTTTTCTTTACACCAAGTGCAAGCCATCCACAACATTTGGTCCGGGTCTGTGATGCGTAATTAATGTTATTGTGCATAAACGATTTTTCTTTTTTCAGTCAGTGACCTTGACCTTTGACCTTTTGACCCTGAAATCAACAGGCTTTTTTCTTACCCCAAATGCAAGCCATTTATAAAGTTTGGTAAGGATAGATGGTGGAAAACTATAGTTATTACGTGGAAATTAAATAGGGAACATATGGATAGATGTCATAACATGATACACTCTGCCTTATAGTGGGTGTATTAAAAGACTTCATTTTATATGTGAAATTCTTTTTCACATATATGAAATTTTGTCATCACATCACAGGTCAAATTATTTTGTACATGTGTGAAATAAATGATTTATTTTAGCTATGTACAAAACAAAATTACATATATGGTAAAGAAATTTACAAATGTGTAAAAGAATTGACGTATATCTAAAAATGTTCTTTTATTTCATATACATACAAATCTTTCAGTATGTAATTCTGGGTATTTAAAACACTTTATTCACATGTGTGAATTTTCTTTACATATGTAAAACAGTTTGACTTTATTTCAATTTCTGTTTAAAGACCTTTACATATATAAAAACGTATTTCTCATATGGGTAATAAAGGATTTATTTTACATCCATAAAAAGAAAAATAATTTCACATATGTGAAAAAACATTAATAAGACTTTATTTCAGATATGTGAAAATTTTCGTATCTTTAACATAAGCTTTTATTTCACATATGTAAAATTAATTTTCACATATGTCAAATAGTTTGTTTCCACATATTTCTCATATGCGAATGAATTCATGCGAAATTGCCTTGCGATAAAAAAAACAACATTTTGACAAAATTTTGTTTTGGGTGGAGGGAGATATGCTGTATACATGACTATTGGGAATTTAGTCAAATACATTTTGTGAGCTAAATGCTATTCCCATTCCCTATATGCTTTTGGCAGTTATATAAAAAATAAATTGAATTTTCCACACTAAAACTGTATTGTTAAGAATTGGAAATGTAACTAGCACAGCCAGCAGGTATGTTTTAAATTTTCCTTGGACATTTCATAGGTTCTACAGTGTATGGCCTGTCTGTACATAGTGTATACCTATTTTACTCTTGTTAGAATTATAGTTATAAAAATTGCTATCATCATTAAATTCTCAGCTAAGATAAATGTAGATCCTGTTTGGAGACAAATGCTTGAAACAGTTTAAAACAATGTCCAAAATCTCCACTTTCTAGCTCTAAAAACAATTGTTTTAAAAATGATTTGATTACTAAATGAAACTGAAATCAGTTTTTTCACTTTTATCATGTCAGGTGATAGTTCATTTAAAGAAGTATGTTGTCAAATGATGCATATCCTTTCAAATTTTCACAAATCTTTCTAAATATATAAGAGTTAGTAAAGCATCAAATATATGACACAGTAAGCTAAATTTGAGGTAATAGTGGAGCATAACTGCACCCATTCTTCAAGTTTCACAACTCAGAATGCACAAGGCCTGAGAAATACAGTTTAGTTGGCACATGAACTTTGTAAGTCAGAAACTTTTAGTACATGTCAAACTGATTTGCATATGCAAAGAAAGTTTGGTGGACCTAAAGCTTCATAGCATGTCAAAGTCCCATGACTTTATTTGCATGCCTGAGAAACATAGAAAACATAGTAATAACCCATGTCAGTGATACCTAATATGTATGTCATAGTGATGTACTTGGGATTTTCAGTGGCAATCATTCCTCCAAAATATTTTTTATTTCCATCATGACCAGATCCTTGAAAATACAGTCAACCAAGGTTTGTTAAATCCAGTGTTTAATACAAAAGCTAATTATTAGTCTCACTCAAGTAAGACATATTAATCACTTCAGCCATAATTGGATCATCATCATATGAAGTTCAATTTTTTCTTTCAAATTTCGGACAGAATTTTCTATTGCTGCCCTAGCTTCGTTTTCAAAGTTGCTTTGTTTTCAAAGTTGTAAAGCACTGTATTTTGCAATCACATTAAAAAAATAGACAATGTATAAAATCTATTAGCCTGTAGGAAAGGGAAATGCCTAAGATTCATTTGAAAAACAACTTAGACTAACTTTCAGCTGCAAATAAAAAAGAGCAATAATTCTTACACAAAATCTTCAAAGCACATTGTGATTGGTCAATATGCACATCTTCATACATTGCCAGTAGTATGTACCAAGAATTATTGAAATCAATCAGTAACTGCAAGACTAATTGCAGTTACAAGATTACATCATATATTGTACCCAGCAGTAAATCAAAAAGGGCAATAACTCTTAAATAAATTGCAGGAGTAGGGAATTATTAGATTATAGTCATAATATGTACAGTTGACCCTCACTGTATTGCTGTTCTTCTTATAAAGCAGGTGTCATGGATCCCATTAAATTAAATTGTTTTGAATTTTGCTTTATCATTGATATTTGAATTAATTTCACTTCATTTAAGGTCTTGCTTCTAAATGAGAACTGATAATAACGTGATTTCAGATCATTAAATATCCTTTTTTGTGTTCTGATGCACTATTATGCAATTGTTGGAACATACCTCAATATAAGCCTCCCTCACTTATTATGAACAGCTTTATAAAGAGGGAGCACCGTACCCGGTAAGTGCTATAACTCTTAAAAAAGTGCTATAACTCTTACATAAACCATGGAATTGGAATTAGTGGTCAATATGTGTGTCTTCAACTGATGACCATAATATGTACCAAGTTTCACAGCAATCCACTGAAATTGTAAACTAGCTCCACTCAAAAGTTTCTATCATATGTAGTCTCAGCCTGAGCAGACTGCGTAAAGAATTTGCAGATATCTGTCTTGGAAAAATACGGAAAAAACAGTACTCCCTTGTGAATTGTTATATTAAGTGGATTCATCTGATCCCATCCCTTGAGCAATTGTTGACTTCATCAAAATTATGATGTTAACATATAATGATATATATCTTACAACATTCTTCCTGACTGACATAATTTTTACTTTCGTTTTACCTTATATGTGTGATTTAACATGATTTGTTTTTCATTATTAACTTAATGTGGTTCTGTTAACACTCACAACACCATCTACCAATTCAAAATTTGTGGCGCTTCATTTTTTTTTCACCTTAATTTTTTTCCAAACCTGGTTTGGCATTTCATTGCATAGTGATGACAGCCAAAATTACCGAGCTAAAACCAATCCATATGATATGCTACATTTAAAGTCTAAAAGGGCAGATACAAAACAAATGGCATGAGCTCAGTGAGTAGTATGAGGCTGGGTTTTCTGGACCACTCTCAAAAATAACAAAATAAAAAGATCCCCAGGTCTTTGGGTATTTTGGATCAATGTGAAATTTTAAAATACTGTGAATTAACTTTTTTCCCTGGGTATGAATTTTCATGGTTTTGTGGTTGTAACAAACCACAAAATTAAACACTCAATGGAGAATATTCCTCTGTTGTAAGTACTGTGACATAGCCCAATCATGCAAGTTATTAGCATATAGATACTCAGTTAATGAAACCTCATAATTATCCAAACACCTGTCATTAACCTTTGGATGTCTTTAACAAAACATATGACACTAATACCTCCTCTTATCACGCTTTTGACCATCAGGTACATGTCTCTATCACGCTTTTGACCATCAGGTACATGTCTCTGTCACGCTTTTGATCATCAGATACATGTCTCTATCACGCTTTTGACCATCAGGTACATGTCTCCATCACATACTGTTGCAGGATCTATTTATGTTATTTTTAGGCAAGACTTGTATTTGTATCCTGGTACAGTATAATAAGAGCAGGGGTCTTACTCCAAGTTTTTTTTATAGCTGATGGTCTATTCTGTTCAAAATGTCACACAACATTAGAGTGTCCTTCATCACATAGTAGTCATGAAGATCACCTAAAGTTTTAAGTTTTAAGTGTTCCATTACATAGTTTGCAATTTTAAAGTTTTTTTTATGAAATATATTTCTATTCAAAGATGAAAAGAATTATCAATTGACGTTAAGTTGATTTGCTCGAACTTGTACCTGTACTCATAAGGATAAACATGCTTCATCAAATAGTTTTCATTCATACCATAGATATGTTTTAACATTTCATGAAACACGTCATTCATGGTTGGTTGTTAATGCTTCTAGAGATGAATGCTTCTAGAGATGAAGTCATAAATCTCAAGCTGTCTAAACATTTAAATGTTATTCTTGTTTCATCTCTATTTGTTACAATTTTGCTAAATGTAACTGTTTTGCTATAGAGTTTGCTACAATAAAGTAATCATGTCCAAATTAGAGTAGACAACATATATCACTTTATTAAAGCTATCTATATATTACTGTATTACGGAATGATGATAAACATCTCATCAAAATTTCTTTAAATTGGTTTCATTATGAACATGTAACTGACGTATTTCATTGTAAGAAAAAAAAAAAAAATTGGGATAAATTCCTGTTATGCTTTATTGTTAGTTCTACAAAAGCTAATCACACATTTAGCTAACTCCTTACAGGTTTCAATGTAAATATCTACAGTGCTCCCCTCTGTACACAACATGATTGATGTGAAACAGAATAAAACTATTGTTTACTATTTTTGTATAAAAACATAATCGCGAAGGAATCTGTATACTCATGAATGACCTGCTCAGAAGGCAAAATTAGTGTCTCAAAGTCGGCATAGGTTACGACATTCAATTTCATCTTGTTCTTATGATTCTTGAATTTAATCATCTCATTTTCAGGTAGTATCTCACTTGTATCAATTACACTATTACAAAGTCAAATAAAAACATCTAAAACAATGTAAACATTTATCACTGATACTAATCACCACTTCCAGTATGTGATGTCACCTCATTACCTACCAATCGTTGCATACCTTTTATGCCAATATAATGACAATTTGAAACATTATACTATTAAATCTCTGAAAATCCTAGCATATTCACATGCTTGTCTCTGTATCTTTTAATCTTTCTAATTCTAGTGATAGGGAATATAATATATTAATCAATATTTCGTACTTATCCTCATATTTCTCTATCACATTAGACTGGCTTATTCATTGGACAATTATCAAACCAATGACTATATTCCTCTAAATTGTATTTTAACGGTCTATCGACATGATCTAGTGTATTTAACATGCTTTCAATTTCAAAAGAGAAACATTTTTATTTTTTTACATTTATGGATGCTTTTCTGTCTTGTACCCACTTAAGTAAATCGATAAATGTACCAACAATTTGTTTCAGTTTCAAACGTGTTAATTTCCAAATACAACATTATGCATGTCTGCCACTATGTAGACTTCCCCATCTCTTGTTAAACTTTGTTAATTATTTTATTTATCATGCATTCAATGTTCATTTTAATGTGTCTCCTTTGTACCATGTACCTCATCATTAGTGCGAGTATAAAAGCTGAAATATGTCGCATTAACATTGTAATACAATTCATGAACTTACTTTTCTAGACTCTTTTCTAAAGGTCCATTGTCTTTCTGTCTGATAATCATAGATGAAAACAAAATGACCTTTAGCACAAAAGATTTAAAATTTGTTAGTCTTTTTGTTCTCCTGGTGACATACATACATCTGTCACCAATGTTCAAGAGCAGGAATTTGATACTCTGATTTTTCCATCAAACACATCTCTTCACACTTCAGCTTTATCTTTTAGTAATATCCATTTGTTGTTTCATTCTGTCTGGTGATTGCACTTCAAAAACCTCTGTGAATACTTTCTTTTCATTACCTCTGGTGAGATGCACCATTCTGTTCAACATCATTTGTACTAAGTTTGTCTAGTATTTTCTCAAACCCTTTTAATATCAGAACATGAATTTATATTGTCGTGGTAGTTAATGTTGACTTAACACCCTATTCAAATGCATTTCTTCAACTTCCTCATTGTAAGTTTCAAAATGTTTTTCATTAAACTGTTTAACAATCTCATAAATATCTTCTTTTTTTCGTTTACCTTAACATCCCATCTTTTTTCACCTTCTTGAACCCTTCTAATACCATTCATCAATAATGATAATTGTGCTGTCCTTCATATTATATAACTTGAAGGTACATTATCTATTAAAGTGAGCACATGTGGTAAATCAAATGATGTCCCATGTATTTTTAATACCGTATATACTCGCGTCTAATCTGGGTCCAAATGCAACAACATTAGACACTGATCTGCTGTCGCATAATGCTGTGGCAGATCAGGGTCTATGTTGTTTGTTCTACTGATTAGTCCTTACAAACTGCATAGACCCAGATCTGCCGGCGCATTATGTGATGGCAGATCTGGGTCTATGCAGTTGCAGTTAGTATCAGATTATACGCAAGTATATACGGTAATCAGTTAATCTACAATGTCCATATCATGCTTCTATGTACTTTACATAGGACTGGTAGTTATTGGCATGAAAGCTCTGTTTGAATTATAAACCGTATTATTCTAAGCTGTTAAAACTCCTGATTTTTATAGTCAAATTTTCTTCAATACTGGTAAAAAAAAAAATAACAAAAACTTCAAACATTCAATCGTTTTATCAATATTCATTAAATATCCAGATTTAATTGAATTTTCTTCAATATTTGCTCGAATAAAAAATCCTTAAACTTTCAATCATGTTATTCATAGCTGTTCCACATCCTCAGTTATATAGTTGAAGTCTCTTCAATACTGATACAAAAGAATGCACGAACAAATAAAATATGAAGTTCAACTGTTTGAACATTAGTAGAAGTGTCTGTTTTACATTAAAGTCATTAATTTTGTTAGTAGAAGTGTCTGTTTTACATTCAAGTAATTAATTTTGTTACATTTCTTCCACATTTAGGCTTAAGTTTTCTTTTTTGTTGGTGTTCTTACACTACTTTCCCATTCTGCCTTCTGTTTATTTGAATTCCATCCTTCGATCTTTCCTGTATGAAAATTCATCTGCAAGATTGTTCTTACTGCACTTTCTACATGTCATATTTTTATTTAATATTATGGCTTTTCCTATATATATATATATATATATATATATATATATATATATATATATATATATATTGTTACAACTCTAGGTCTTAAAATAATGTAACAGAAAGAAAGTGAAACCAACAATGTAAGCAAAATCAACAAGCAATTTATTTTTAGACAATTAAAGTGAAAATTCAAAAGACACTTACAGAAATGTGAATTAAAATCCAAATAATCCAATGATCCTAAGTGTCCTAATCACAGGTCCTAAATATACAATGTTCCCAATGAATATCAGTAGCCTTAAATGTCCTAATGTGCTAGTAGTCTTGAATGTTCTGATATGCCTGAATGTTGTAATACAGAATATCTTTTAATAAATTCACATAAATCCCAAAGTCAAGTATTAATCCAATATGAGAATGGGCACTTTTGGTAATTCCAATTAATATTTCAAATAAATAATTCCTCTCTCTGAATCTGCTCTGAATTTTCACAACTGTAATATCTGATTACTAAAATAAATTCCTTAATAGACTACTCTTAATGACATGAAGTTTTGAATAGGAATGAAATCTTGTTTACCAAACCTGTATAAATATAAGGATAAGTCACCCGACAGAAAATTCTATAATATGAGTAACTCTAATGGAAATGTACTGGTGTAACTGACTTTTCTGATGTCAAGATATGGAAAATTCCAATCTAAATACTAAATGCTATGAAAACAAGTCTAACCTTGAACTCAAATGCAGTAAACATGTTGTTTACAAAATGACTGCTAAACTACAACTTACCTCATGGACACATATTATAAATTCAATATACCCACCCTCTGGCTTGCAACTACTATTTATTTTCTTAAACTTTCTTCCATTTATTTTCTTATACTTTCCTCAATATGTAACAATTTAGGAACTAAAATGACTACAAAGAATTAATTAAAGTAACTACCTATGCAACTGAACTTGGCTAGCTATTAGAAACTTTTAGTACTTATTAGTGACTTTAGGTAGTACCTATTATTGAATTTAGTTAGCGCCTATTAGAGACTTTCCATACCAATTAGTGACTTTAGTCAGTCGAAACCCAAGTGACTTACTTTTTCCCTAGTTATATAGGTAGGCATGCCAAAACTGTGCACTTATTGCCCTCACTCATCTTGGAACATGTAAAATCATTGGCAACATGTTAAAAGTAAACATCCTAGCAAGATAGACGAATTTAACTCACAGAATTCAACAGAGGAGAGACAAAGAAAATATTCAACAGCTAGAATTGAAAACTTGTTGAGAAAGTCTTGTCAAAGCTTATAAGAAAAATACAACTGAAGAGGTATTCAATCTATTGTCTAATGAATTAAAATATGAAAGATAACAATTATATATGTTTAGGAGATACAAGGAAATTTAAACATATTTACTCCATCTCAAGAGGTACAGTACAATGAATTAGACAAATTGAAAATGAAGAGAAAAAGGAAATCTTTTATTTAGCTCATTGAAATATCACATTTCCTGTTTATTGCTGGTATCGTTTACATCATTTGTAAACTTGAGACATGGCCAAAGTTGCATCTCTCAATAAGAGGAGGTGATGAAGAACAGCAGCCAACTGTTCTAAGCACAGTTACAAAACAACAAGGTAAAAATATAGAGCCTACAGCATGCATCCATGCTAAGGATATCATCTATTATATCCATGAAATGTTGTATTCTTACCTAAACTAATGATACTTTTTTGTGTTATATAAACTACATTACTTTGATACTAATTGTGTTCACAATATTGCACGAAGGATGGAATTTTTGATTAGACATTAGGAACCCCATATAACCTCACATCAAAGACACATGAAAAATTGATTCCAGTTCAGGATATGAATGGCCTACATTCATGTCTCTCCCTGCTGGGCTTTGAGTTTTTTAACAGAGAGGTCAGAACTCTCTTCCACCCAGCATTTCCTCTCTCTGGGTATAGAAGTTTTCACACATCTCAATCTAGTTTGCCTCCCTCCTAAGTGCATTGCATGGATTGCTGAGCTCTCAGAGTTGATTTCCAACAAACAGTGGATTTCTGCGGAGTTTTTGCAACCACTCCATCTGCTCAATGCAGCCATAGAACTGCTCTGCCCTGGCTGCCTTTTTATGCATTCACTGTAGATGTCTCTCCTGGCCCAGTGGTACTCCTATTATTTTTACCTCTTAGTAATTACCATAATGTATCTAGGTACTACTAGCAGTTAGAATTAATTACCATGTATAGTTTCTGCTGAGCTCATTCATATGGCCAAAATATATGGTGTAATGATCAATGTGGGAACATAAAGCTTAATAAGCTTTCAGCTTTCTACTGAATCCTCAGGTATTGTATTGTTTTTAATAATATGTGAATATGTTTTCTTGAATAAATATTGTTAAACTAATTACAAAAACATACTTGGGAATGTACAATTTACAATTTCAAATTTAAAAATTTTGTTTTTTATTATCATCATTTTTTATAAGCATCTAATATAACTAGTTGTCCATATGGAAGGAACATCCAATAACAGGAATTACCCAGTCTACCAGTAACAATAATAACTGCTTTCTGTGCATGAATTGATGCAGTGACTATGGCCAGTACTAGTCCCATGCAAATTATGACAGCTAAACCTTAATTGGTGGCAGCCAATCACAACTTGTCTTTGTGCTGTTAATCGACCGAGTTACACCTGTGTGGTAATTCTTCCAAGGTGAACTAGTGAAGTATGGGGAAATTTTTTTAACAACACCTTAAAAAATTCTTAAACAAATAATACAAGTATGTCCAAGAATAACTTAAAAGTTAAGTGAGTCCATAATTATCTAGATGTTTGAAATTTGGAGAAAATAAACTTTTATGGACATCAAATGGACTTTCGGCAGCTTCTATCACATGTGAACATCCTTTGATATTACTGACATATTTTTCATTTAAAATCTTCAAGTTTATTAGTCTTTTATATACCACAGGCAATTCTCTAAATTTACTGTTTCAAATGACTGTATTAGAATGTAGTATCAAATTCATTTATATACACCTGTGCAAAATGTACATAATAATGATATTTATATGAACATCTGCATTAACCAAGAATAGACTGATTCCTTCAACTTCATGAGTTTATCAGTATAACTTATACTAACAATATATAGCCATCATGGCTTCATGATTTTACGTAAAACTGTCAAGAAAACAAGTTTTATTTAAAAAATATTATGTCTAACCTTGCTTAAAAATTTACTGGTCAAGATCTGCATCCATGCAGTTGACCCTACTGCCATTTCACCCACCTGTCTACCACAGGTAAGAACTGACCAATCACTTGTCAGCACTGATTGCTGATAAGACCTAATGAACTGCTGAAGATCTCAAGACACCTTGACAAGTGAATGTACTTCAAGTGAATTATATAGTAACTTTCAAAATCAACATCTAAAAAAAAGGGCCAAATTTCCTAAATTTATACATTATACTCGATGTCATCATCTCTATCATACTAGAGAATTTCATTAACAAATTTTAAATTAAAGTACTGGAAATATTGATGGCTTGCTGGGTTCAAATGATACTAATTTACATAAGAACATATGGAAGAACAGAGCTATTGCTATTCATGGTCAAATTTACTATTGTAAACAGAATGCTCAAAATAACCTTAATAATATTATTCTAATTTTCTTTTATATAGATGTCGCTAGAGAATTGATGTTAACATTTGAAACATTATTTGAGGAATTAGTGTGATAATTTCCTTTTAAAAGCATTTTCTACTATTGTTTCACAAAACTATATTTAATAAAAAATGAATGAAAACTAGTTAATTAGCCACTACACTTGGACCATGTTGAAAGTGTGTGTGTTTGGGGACAGTGGATGGGGTTATATGGAGATGAAGACATTCTGCTAATTTTTGGAAGGCCTGAGAGGTAATGCTTATCAAGGTCTTTTGAAAACTGGGTTCATTTGTTTTTGACAGATTAGTTATTTATAACAGTATAATTTCCAAAGTTTTTTGTCCTCATAATAAAGCACCTCAGTATAACATAGTCCTTGATGTAGCACAGGTATGGTCATGGATCCGATTGACAGATCACTGTACAATGCACACACAGCTGTAAACAGCATAGACCCAGATTTCCAGTCACATAATGTACCTGCAGATCAGGATTTAAACTGTTTGCTTGAATTCATAATAGTGTTCCAACTTGGTCCAAAAACCCCAACATGAAAGTTGCCATGATTTTACCATGTGAGACTTGAGTCGACTCTATTCAAATTGGCTATGTTTATCAGAATTCTAGGTCTCCACTGTCAAAAATAAATTAGTAACCATGCTGCAAGTTCAGATAAAAGGTAACTGAAGTTTATAACTTTTCATAAAATTAAGTTTATAATGTATCCACTCAACAAGCTCCAATGTCCTATGTAATGAGTAAAAGAACTCACATGTCTGATCAAACCAAGTGTACAAAGGAGGCAGAAAAGTGGACAACCAGCTTGTGCCAAAAACCAATAATCTCATGCACATATTATGGAGGTGTACATGCATCATGTTTGAGGAGGTATGTATGTATTGTGCTTAATTACTGACAGTTGCATGGTCTTCCAAACTCCTCATATTTATCTAGTGTTTTCAGAGATTTTAGTCCTGATTTTTCAGTCTGTCACATTTAATTTTAGTTCTAGTCCATTTGGCAGGAGTTTTTTTCGTCCTTTGGTAAACTTTTATGTAGACTGAAATTATTTTTCATGTTATATTTTGACATTGTTTCAGCCATTGACCTTCACGTTGTTTTCTATTATTTTATGTGACCTATTTAACACTGCCCTCTCTGAGATTATGACAAGTATGTTAACTCTGCTTGTTTTTGCTTGCTGCATATAAAAACTTCTCCTTGTACTATTTTCCCATTCCTATCATGCTGAAATCATCATGTGTCTCTCTGGAAGAGCAACATTCTAAAACCTAATGAAATCCTCTGTAAATGTTGACTCCTTAAATCAACCAAATGGAGCATGCTACAAAACAGTCCATCAATTATTTCAGTGTTTTATCTAAGTTTGCTGCTGATTTCACTCTTGTCTGATTTAGAATCAAACCATGTCCCTGAATATCCATGCAGCAGTTGTGGACAGGAAATCCTTGTTATTAAGACTGCCCTATTCATTGTGACAAATGTAGCCAGTGATTTTGCATAGACTGATAAAGCATAGGTCAAGATACTTATAAAGAGCTCTTACTAATGACTCCTCATTATCTCGGATCTGCCTAAACTGTGACCATACAAATTACTTCAAAAGTACAAAGTCTTCACTCACCTCCATAACCACACAAAACAACTTCAGTCTCCCGAGTGATGAAATAATCACCCCACAAGTACATTCCATTCAAAACAGACCCAAAACAAAGAAAAGCTTAATCCTGACAGTCAACTGTCAATCAATCGTCAACAAAAAAGCTGAATTTTTTTACCATTCTGTTTAAGTACTACACTGGTCCTGGTCCCCAAGACACAGTTATTGGAGGTGAATCCTGATTAAAACCAAACCATCCTGATGGGGAATTTTTCCCAACTGGATATATGGCCTTTTGAGACAAATCCACTGACACTTCAGGAGGTAATTTTTAGACTTGTCAATGACACAATAATTGCAACTGAACAGAAACAATTAAAAACATGTTGTGAAATGATTTGGATTAAAGTATATATGGCTACATGCAAACAACTACTGGGTGTATATTGCCTCTTATTACAAGCCAAAAGAAAATTAGTCACAAAGTGCTGAAGAATTTAAGACATTGTTACATATGGTAAGTCAAATGAAATCAAACATCTGGATCTTAGGTGATCTAAATTACCCCAAACATTCATGTGACAATAAGCATATCCTGACTATAGATCCAAACTATAATTGTCCTCAAATGTACAAGGAATTTATCAGTCTCCTAGATGATTTCAATCTGGTTCAAATGCTTGATGAACCCACAAGAAACCACAGTACTCTTGAACTCTTTCTAATAACAAATCATACCCTTGTAAAGGTGGTAGTCATCTATCCACGAATATATGTCTATTGTGAAGTTGACACCAAAACAGTCAGAAATAAAACAGGTACTAAGAACTACACACTTATATAGGAAAGCAGTTTGGTATAATTTCAAACTGTACATGTCTAAAGCTGGAGATGCAATTTTTGAAAATCATTAAAGTAAATGAGTTGAAGAATTATATTCAAATAAATCAGTCAAAGAATTATGGAACTCACTCTAAAGTGCAATTCACCAAAATATTTCAAAATTAGACACCAAAAAAATGTCTAACATGGATCACACAAGGAATCAGAAGGTTGATCAGAGCAAGAGACTACCTGTACCAGACACGTAAGAAATCCAATAAGGCATCTGACAGAAAGTATCTGATTTAAATGAGACAGCTGGTCAAATATAATATTAAACAAGCATATAACGGTTATGTTGAAGAAATTCTTGGTATTAATAACAAAGATAACACATCCATTAGGAACTAAAACAAATAAAAAATTTCAGTGAAACTTTTCTTTCTTATAACAAATACTTGTCAGGACTCTCATGATGTCGCTCCACTAAACAAGAATGCTTTTTCATTAAGTGAGCAGTTTTCATTAAGTAAGCAGTTTTCATTAAGTGAGCAGGCAGTCACTAATATAACTGTCTCACAGGCATAATGTCGATAACCATTTCTAACCATGCCTTGAATTTGGGCGACTCTACGAGTCTTTCTGACCAGTGTCCACCAACGAGTTTGTGTTCAAAAGTACCCCTCTAGGACGGCCATCCCTCTAATGTGGACAGCATATTAGTGCAAAAAATGTCAAATTTACCCCTCCGAGCAGACACATATTAGGGTTTACAGATATCTCATGAATATTTGTTGAATTCTAAATTCAACACATTGACATTTGTTCCAAAAAAATGATAAAAGAACCTATCTTCAATCCATACAAAAAGGTAATTAATCCGATTACCTTTACTACTGTGTAATGCTTAGATATCAGGTTGTGTCAGTTGGATAATTAGTGGCTATTATTACCACCAATAATTATCAAGATAACAAAAGCTAACAGCCAAGAAGCACAGTATTGTTCAGCTCAAGTCACCTGTTAGCTGTTGCGGCTTCTCTCTCTTAGATTATGAACTGTATTTGAAAGGGTATCAGAATATAATGAGCTGATCATGGGGCAAGTTCACTTGCTTTGTAAACATAGATCATTTCATGTAAGAGCTACAAATAAGTTTGACAGTGTTATAGTTGCCAATGAAGGGATAAGTTGTTGCAAAAAGTGCAAAATGTAATCAGACATTGTCTTAGACGGAAAAGTGAAAGCAGTTCATCTAAAAGAAAGAGCATGATAACTGAAGAGAAATTTTACATCAGAAAGATTAAACTAAACATCATCTTATACATTCTGCAGCAGTGAGAAAATGGAATGGCTGGAGAATGATAGTACAACCTGATGTGTGTACCTTGATTTTATTAACAAGGTTTTCAAATAGTTTTGCACCACGATTGATGATTATTCATAATATTAGCAGTATTATAAGTTTTATCACATAAAATGATTCCATAAAATGCATCTGAGTTTTAAATGAAAATATACAATATTTATTACTTATGCCTTTCTAACTTTTTATGTATTTATTACTTAAATCTGTGTGATCCTCTTCTAGAAAGGCCACCCCTCTTTTAAGGCCACTTTCCTGCTGCAGAAATGGTGAACTTATAAGAGGGGGACCACTGTAGTTCAAATATTGCTAACTATCTTCATAGAGACGATAGAGATAGTACATTCACATTTCCCGCCAAAAACAAAAGTTAGTGCTCCATCCACTTTGAGCTTCTTGTTTCTTGCTACCTCTATGAACACACACACTTTATAGACACATAGTGAGATGCAAATGTGTATAGTGAGTGTTTCTAAAGTGCTTATATTACTCAAATTAATGAGAGTTGTACAATGAATTCATTTATGTTCACTGGTAACAACTTACGTACTTTTACCAAAAATTACATTATGTCCTTACTAAAATTCATGGATTCAGAAAAGGGGGTTCTTTTGGTTCCTCAAGAGGATCAATGTTCATTGGGCATTAAAATTGATGGCTTGTAGTAATCACAAAATCCCCAAAAATCGGAACCTCATCAATGATACTAAATTAACAGTATTTTACTAGTATTCTTTAGTTGCACAGTTATCTCCCTTAAAGTTCTTAGACACTTGTGATGAAGTAAACAATAAATAATTAGAATAATAAATATCAAAATGTGAAATCTGATCTTGAATTCTTTTATGTACAAGACTTGAGCTTTATTTCAAAAATGTTTTTTATTTTAACTTTATGACAAGAAATATAATATTTACAAACTAGAATACATTGCTTCCCATTGATAGCACTGTTCATGGGAGCTGTAAAAGCAACCTGGTTGAGGGAGTCTCATACTTAGCGATTTTCCAATAAAGTTTGTGACTTGATATTGGATTAAAACAACACGCAAACAGAGTATTTAATGATGAGAAATCACATTATAATTGGTTCTCATGAGCTAAGAACTACAAGTGAAACTGATTAAGTAACAATGATAAAATAAAATTTGACCAATCGAACAAAATCCAGTACCATACATGCATTATAAGATATGCAGTGGTATATTGAGGAGCATTATGGTTAGGGTCCACTGTCTTTTCATACAATTGTACAAAATTACTTAAAGAATGTTAAGTTACAAAAACCACTTGCATGTATATGATTTAAAATGAATTTTTATTTCCCTAACAGAAAAGTGACAATGATACATATATCTCTTTTTTATTTGTAAACAAACATCAATATATACAAAATTCCATTAAAAATTTGATAGACAAATTTTGTAAGTGTTCTACAAAATAAACTTTAAATTAGTAAGCAGGGTGAAATTTGACTATAGTAAAATGAACAAATGGATATGTATAATAAGATGCACAAGAGGGCCTGATATCGCTCACCTGTAATACACTATGCAGTAGTAACAAGGTATATAACTTGTCTTAAAAGACATACATGTTAGGATAATTTTCAGATATTTAGTTGAAACTGGTGATATTTGACATGTTGTTTAACTGTATTTCTACTTTGATTAACTTCAGCTGCACTAGATGTTGCATTGGCATCTTTCATATGAATGTTAAAGGCATTCATGCTAGGGTTGGCCCTATCAAATCTGGTCTGAGATGGTCAGGCAGTTTGGAAAGTCATTCCATGTGGGTGTTTTTTATATTAGTAAGCCACACTGTTACTAGGGGAGTCACCCCAACACAATTCTGGCATAGCATACCCTAAGGAACATTCTAACCAAGTTTAATTAAAACCAGCTGATCTATTCTGAAGAAGTTGAAAACAGAACACGTTCTTGTTGAGTTTATCCTAACAATTTTTCCTACCAAATCTGATCAAAATTGGCTCACCCATTCTGGAGAAGAAATCAAAAACAGGGTTTTCTACCTGGTTGCTATGGAAGCCACATTATTGCTAGAACCATCCCAAATATAGTTCTAGTAGAACATGTCCTATAAACTCCTACAAAGATTGATCAAAACTGGCTCAGTGGTTCAAAAGAAGATAGGTGTTCCACCCAGTTGCTATGGAGGCCACACCATTGCTAGGGTACCACCATGGAAACAAACATGACAGGACATGCCATTTGAATTGTTTTTACAAAGTTTAATCAAAACAGCCTCAGCTGTTCTAGAAAAGAAGCTGAAAATAGACATGGTATGGAAGCTACACCATTGCTAGGTAAGACACCTCAAACATAAATCTGATACAGCATAATCTAAGAAAATTTTCTTTCAAGTTTGACCAAAATTGGATCAGCCATTCTGGAGAAGCTGAAAATAGATTTTCCATATCCTTTCTATAAAAGCCACACTACTACTAGCGGAGCAACCCAGACAAAAGTTTTATAAAACATGTTCTAAGAAATGTTCTAAGAAACATTTCAACAAAGTTTGATCAAAACTGGCTGAAATGTACAAGAGAAGAAGCTGAAAATAGGTATTTCAGCTGGTATCAAAGAATCTACACTGTTGTTAGCGGAGTCACTCCAAACACAATTTTGATACAGCATGTCCTATGAAACACTCCCACCAAGTCTGATAATATATTGCACAGCTGGTCTCAAGAAGAAGTTAAAAACAGATATTCGACTGCCTGGGGTACCATCCTAGACACAATTTCATATAGCATGTCCTAAGAAACATTCCAATCAAGTTTGAGCAAAATTGCTTTAACCATTCTTGGCAAGAAGATAAAAACAGCTTTTCCATATTGATGCTATGGAATCAACACTGTTGCTAGGGGAGCCACTCCAGATACAGCTGTGAGAGTATATCCTGAGAAACATCCATACTTAGCTTGATCAAAATTGAATCAGCCATTCTAAAGAAGATGAAAACAGGTGGTCCACCTGCTATCCAAGCAAGCTCCACCATTGCTATACAGCCATCTCCAACAAAAGTTTGACAGAGCATGTCCTAAGAAACATTCAGCCAAGTTTAATTGTCTCAGTTGTTCTGGAGAAGCTGAAAATAGGTTTTCCATGTAATTGATATATAAGCTACACCATTGTTAGGGAAGCCACCCAGAACACAATTTTGGTAGAACATGTCCAAAGGAATATTTCTGTTAAGTTTCATTTCTAATGGGCCAGTGGTTTTGAGAAAAACTGAAAATAGCGAATGTAGATGGATGAACTGATGACATGCAGGCATATGCTACAAGCTCACATGGCCTTTGACCAGGTGAGCTAAAATTAACTGCTATACGATTCATTTGTCATTGTAATTTCATATTTAATATTTATGAATTGGCTAATTAAAAGTAACAGGCATCAATGTCAGCATAAAGAAACATATGATCTCAAACATTATACTGTATGTACTTGCTTAAAATCACATTCAACTGCAAACTGCACAGACCCAGATCTGCCATTGCATAATGTGCTGGCAGATCTGGGTCTATGCAGTTTGCCAGGACTAATCAGTCGAACGAACAACATAGACTCTGATCTTCCAGCACATTGTGAGAGAGCAGATCAGGGTCTATGTTGTTTGCAGTTGGACTCAACTTCTACATGAGTATATACAGTAATATGAAGAAAAAAATTGGTACATAGCAAATTTGAAAATGTTAAAAAATATAATTTTCAAAGCATAAAAATAATAATATTAGAAAGCCCAATCATTACTCAAATAAAGGCAATTATGTTAGTTCTCTTATATTATCCAAATTATGTTAGCTTGATAATATCATCTGCAGGAACAAAGCTGCCAACGATTTCATAAAGACCTTTAAGCAGAAGCATTTTTTTTTTTTTTTAAATTCTTGATCGAGACCAAAACCATTCCTAAAGCCAAAGATGAAAAATGTTAAGACAAAATGAGATAACCATCACTTTTTATATTATAATTTCATAACCATAATTTTTTTGTTATAATTTCATAATACAACCATCTCAAACTATTTGAATGAAAACTTGAACATAAATTATGACAATCATTATTATAAATTGTTATCATCGTGACTATATAATATAGATTTCAACTAAACATATGAAATTTTAAATACGATTGCTTCTCATCAAGAGTGATAATTACCGACTAGAATTATTAATCCAACACAAATTGGTGCTATTCAACATATTAGATATAAGCCCAATTCTATGATGAAGGGTTTCATTTTGAGCTTATTTAATAAGCCTTTTTCCAATGGCTACTTTTCAATTCTGAAAAAGAGTTATAGTATGGTCATGCATAAGAATATAGATCGGCCCAAAGAATCCGTTAAGGTGTCTAATATAAAGTCAGCATTACCATAATATTGTGAGGAGTTTAGAACTCTACTGAACAAATTTTACCAGAGAAGAAATTCCTTTTCATGCAAAACCTAGATAATAGACATAGATGAACCTAAATGACATCATAAAAGATCCTCGGCCTTTCAGTTTATGATGCAGACTGACTACATAGGGATATTTTACTAAATAAAGATGGAAACATCGACAGGACACACCATTCCTGAGTATACATCAAACAAAATGTGTGTGAAATAAAATTACAATCCACAACTAAGTAATACCAACAAAAGCTGATATAAGCAATCATCACCTGCCCTACCTAGTTGTATAATTAAGACATCAACTCAGATAGTTATGATGGAAGGTCAACATCATACTCCCCTTCTTTGTAATGTCCCATAGCTCTGTTCTGCACATGCACGCTTTGCCAGGGGAATTTTTAATTTTCAAGACCACCCCAACCTCCAATCATAACTAATTAGATCGACATTTTACATTTAGGTCTACTGCCCTACCTTACATATGTGGCACCAAACGATCAGGAAAAAGGAGACAACTTTTCCACACCTAAACATAATATAGACAGAGACATGATTTTGCTATTCAAGTACTGTCAATTCACTATTTTTCATGGTGTTTGAAATTACGCAGATTTTGTGGTTTTCACTAATCACAAATTAAAAAACCCAATGATTTTTTTCATGAAAACATCAGAAACCTATTAAAAACCACACAAATTAAGTGATCTAAAAATGCACATGCAAAAATTGATGCCCATAATAATAAATGAATTTACAGTAATTTGGGACAAATGGCAATTGGATTTACAAGACTAGACTCTACTAAGCATCAGACAGTCTTGCATGAGGAAATTTATGAATTAGCAGACGATTATCTTTAAAGACATTTTTCGCAATAAGATTATAGTACACTACAATGATATTTCATAGAGTTTCTATTGTGGGTATCATAAATTCTGTTATGCAGATTCCTAACAAAGGTACAGAGTAATTTCACTGTAAATGACTAGACTTAAACTAGTAAGTACAATTAACATCTGCATGTAAGCGTTCTTGAGTTTGCACTAATTTAACAAACAAAAAACAAATTATGATTTATCTATAACATCTATGAAATATTTTTCAAACCCCCCCCCCCCCCCCCTCATAACTATTTAGATCGACATTTTACATTTAGGTCTACTGCCCTACCTTACATATGTGTCACCAAACGATCAGGAAAAGGAAGACAACTTTTCCACACCTAAATATAACATCTACAGAGACATGATAGTGCTATTCAAGTACTGTCAATTCACTATTTTTCATGGTGTTTGAAATTATGCAGATTTTGTGGTTTTCACTAATCACAAATTAAAAAACCCAATGATTTTTTTCATGAAAACATCAGAAACCTATCAAAATCAACAAAAAAATTAAGTGATCTAAAAATGCACATGCAAAAATTGATGCCCATAATAATAAATGAATTTACAGTAATTTGGGACAAATGGCAATTGGATTTACAAGACTAGACTCTACTAAGCATCAGACAGTTTTGCATGAGGAAATTTATGAATTAGCAGAAGATTATCTTGAAAGACATTTTTTGCAATGAGATTATAGTACACTACAATGATATTTCATAGAATTTCTATTGTGGGTATCATAAATTCTGTTATGCAGATTCCTAACAAAGAAAAAGAGCAATTTCACTGTAAATGACTAGACTGAAACTAGTAAGTACAATTAACATCTGCATGTAAGAGTTCTTTAGCTTGCACTACCATAACAAACAAAAAACAAATTATGATTTATCTATAACATCCATCAAATATTTTTCGAAGAAAATGACAATGATAAATCTGTAAAACAAAATATAGATGATTTGATATGCTGAAATTTTTAAAAATTAGCTTTAAAATTTTTCAAAATATATGGTACAATTTTCAAATAAATTAACGTCATTGTCTGGTTACATCTCCATTAGAATTCATAACAGTATTAAGATAAAGATTTATGCCCCGATATTTTGCAAAGTTTATGAGATTGAGAATTACTTTAATTAATGCATGCCCATGCCATGATGTAACATAAAGTATGCTTATCGATCATTACAAAGACTGTTCAATATTTTTTACTGGCCACTGATTATCTCCATTTGGTTAAAAGCAACCTAGTACAATATGAAAGATCTAATTTAAAGAAACACACAGTGATATAACATTCTATTAAAAGTGTCCAGTGCCAGATTTACTGTATTAACATTTTTACAATTTAAAAAAAATATTTATATAGCAAGAGGGTAGAGAAAATACTGCATTTAGTTTGTCACCATCTGAAGAGAATGGTGTTAATTTCTTTCATTTTATTTTGTAACTAATTATGACAAATTTTATTTTTACTCTATAACAATTGCATATGAAATAAACATAAATAAAATTTTAAGAATCTGCATGAAAATGTCCATTCAAATTTCAAATATGATGCCAAACTATGGTGATGCAGTGTTTCCGTTTTTTTTTTACTCCAAAACCTGTGCAAATTTCATAAATTAATTGAGTGATGTAGTAAAAATAATTTCATCTGTTTTACTCAGGTTCTTCAGTCATGACAAGTGGGGTTTTTTTGTGTGTCGAACACAGTCCAGATTTTCCATGAATATGTTTCATTTTTGTTCTACATAAATGAAAATTCACATGCAACATAGTTCATAAAATATTAGATTTTCTATTTTCTAGGTTCAAATGGTATGTGTATATACAACAGTACAGGCGATACAAGCTAATACCGCAGAAATAGAGAACACATGTAATGATTTATAAATCTTAAGATGCAGAAGGCTCTTGGCTAAAGGCAGTACCTTCCTATAAGATCTTATAAATTATAATATTTATGTAAATGTTAAAGTTTGCAGCAATAAAAATTGGAAAAAACAAGATTTTTTTGAAAACATTTTCATTTGATAAATATTCACACTGAAATATGTGTACCAGGTTAAATGCTGTAAAGTATATCTAGAGAAAGAGTACTCTACATTATCAAATGCTAATCTAAGAGTACCACTTTAATATCATAATTATTTCTCATTCGTAAGAAGCTGACTGTAAGCTATTGCTATATTTTCCTTTCCTGTCCCTATTTTTCATTTTGATCACAGTCTAAGTAATACAGCTAAGTCTTTGATTTCTTTGTTTATAATTCCAGGGAAAAAAATCTTAAACAAATGGGGGTCAGAAGGCATCTATTTTTAACTATATTTAGATAGTAGTGGGTAATCCAGACCAATTTATTTGCTTGGTGCACAATTTTATAAGTGGTAGGGTCCATGAGAAAGTACTTTCTGACCTGTATACCATTATTTTTGGAGCAGCTCATAGTAAATTGTAAACACAAACTTTTGTTAAAAAGGTAAAGATAATCTGGAAAATTTTCAAGTCAGTTTGAAGTAAATAGAACAGCATGGGTATGCTTCAAACAAGAGTAAACACCAGGATTAGAAGTGAAATTAACTTTTAAAATGTCATTTTATACGTTTTTTGCAATGTTTTAATATCTTTTTTGAGGTTCAAGACACAAGGCAGTTAAAGATTATCTCCATGGTGAGCATAACATTTTTTAAAAAGTTTAATATCCCCAAAAAGAGAAAAGGGATTCTGTTACAGAGCAGTAAAGAGACCATTCTGTGAGGACTGTTTTGCTTGACCTGGACAGACTGTCTGCTAATACGTTCTTCTTCCCAGGAATGTGGCGCTTTACGCAGAATGTAGCTGGCATCCAGCAAAGGAGGTTCCACCTCCACGCAAAGAGGTCAAAATGAAATTTTAGGGTTTTCAAGGTTTTTGAGATCTGCTGTGAACCCTGAAACACAAATGGCACATGATATGCCCATCTAGTGACCTTTTTCCCTACTAATGAACTTGACCTCTGTGCTAGGGACTTGATTACTGTATGATGTGGTGTGGACCTTGGTAAAGTCTCATCAAAATATAAGTAGGGGTTAAAAAGTGACAGTCTAGATAAGAAACAGGCCAGTGACTTACATTATCCCTTTTTGTGACCTTGACTTGAGGGCAGAGGGTATGACTATGACTACATGATACACTACCAAGTCAAGATATATAACAACTAAAGTTTCATTAAAATATATTCATTGCTTCAAAAGTTAAACTCGTACATGGATAAAGGTCCCTGATTTATATTTTCCCTTGCCATGACCTTAAACCTTGAGGCAGAAGGTGTTACTATGGTATGTGACACACTGTCTAATCATGATATATAACTGGTTAAAATGTCATTAAAATATCTTCATTGGTTCAAAGTTATACTCTGGATGAAGATACATTCCCTAGTGAATTTCTCCCTTGCCATGACCTTCACCTTGAGACAGGGGGCATGGCTAGACTAAAGTTTAACTTAAATATTTTCAGTGTTTAAAACATTTTTATACTCCAGATGTGGATACAAATTAAAGAATTAATTTCCTTTGCTATGACCGTAACCTTGAGGTATGGGGTATGACTCTGGTATGCAACACACCATTTAGTCATGATATATACTTGGGCAAAGTTTTATCAGACATTTTCCTTTGCCACGACCTTGACCTTGAAGCAGGGGGCATGGATATAACACATGACACTCTGCCTAGTCATGATATATAATTGGGCAAAGTTTCATTAAAATATATTATCAGTGGTTCAAAAGTTCCATTCAATTATACAAATGATAATCATATCTTCCCCTGCCATGACCTTGACTTTGAGGTTGATGGCCTTGCCATGGTATGTTACACACCATCTGGTTATGATATACATCAGTAATGGCATTGTCTGTCCATTCAGTTATTATCTTGTCTGGTTCATAACTTTGTAATGGTTGGAAAGATTTTCATGAAACTTTGCCCACAAGATTTTCATGAAACTTTTCCACTTGGGCAAAATTTCATGAAAATCTCTTGGGCAAAGTTTCATGAAAATGTTTCCAACCATTACAAAGTTATGGGCCAGACAATCAAATATTAATGGGTGGACAGAGAGACAATGCCATAGCAAAATATGTCCGACTTAAGATGGGCGTATAAATATTCAAGTAATAGACATATATATGAATTGGAGGTCTTTCTATATCATAACAGAGACATAAACTTAAATGTGATATGCAACTGGAACAAAACTCCCTGTCAATGTATATGCCAAAATAAATGTAAACAGTGACATGCCAGAATTGATGCAACTTTCGTCGTCATCATGAACATAATTCAATAATTAATCAGTAAGAAATCTTTGTTTGATGTTTATTTTTATCCAAAACATAAAGCTTTGTGTCTGGACAAATGTTTGAGATATTCTTTAACCAATGCACCAGTAAAAAGGGAGTGGTCTGCTCTTGAAAGATTGAAACAATGTATGGCAGATGAAACAAAATGTCAACTGAGCAACAATAGCTGGCTACTGAATTTTATCTGAGAGGTGAAAGTCATAGAAAACTTGCTGAAAATGTTGATGTTCATAAGCCTACCATTTCACAGCTTGTGAGTAAATTTGAATAACAAGGAAATGTAGAAAACAGTGGCTGTCATGGATGGAAAAAGCTCATTGATAGTAGGGGAGATTGTCAACTTCTGAGAGGGGTTAAGTAATAGACAAGACAGTCTGAAAAAGATTACAGATAATTACAACCAATATGCACCTGAAAAAGCAATCATGAGGACAGTTCTGCACCGACTGCATGATTATGGTTTAAAGAAACACTGAGTTTGGAAGACACTGACATTATCTGCTAATAAAATAAACAATAGCATAAAGTGGTATGAGGGAAAGAAACATGTCATGGTTGAAATATATCAAATAAGTTTAATTTTCTGATGAAACCCAGGCTATCATCACTGGTGAAAACTGGCTGTCCATGTGGGGAACTAGCAAAGAAGCTTACAAACCTGAGTGCATAAGACTACATGGAAATAATGTCAGGGTAGGTGCCATGTTTTGGTGCTGTGTGGGTACTTTGGTCCAAATTGTAGGAAATATTAATAGCAAGAAGTACATTAACACTCTTAACTTTCATTTATGGCAAGTAATTGCAAAACATTTTGCAAAAGTCTTGTGCATGGAAACAGGAAAACAATATTGACAATCATGAATGGCAATCACAGTCACCCAACTGCAACATAATTGAAAATATGTGGCATATTCTCAAAATCGGATCTCTGCATGCAATTAAATCTCACCAAGATCTAGTGAAGGAGGTGCAGACTATTGGACATCAATCACTACAGACTATATCAAAGCTTTATACAGTGGTCCATTTCCAGGAGACTCAAAGAAGTTATAAAGTCCAGAGACAGTTTACAAGACAGTAAAATACCTAAGCAGGTGCCATACTTAGTTTTTAGTTATTCTGTTTTAATGTTGAATATTAATTGTTCATGACAATGACATCATCAACTGTGTGATATGTCATTTGTGGCAAGTCATTGTATATACCACAAAACTTCTGTCAGCATAAATTGTTTTGTACTTTGTGAGGAAACCAAATTTGCAAAAAAAGTTTCCCACAGTAAATAATATGATGGAAGATAAAATATGTTTAGCTAATCATTAATAAATTCACAAAATATTTGCTGTAAGCATCATTGCTTTAATTTACCTAAGTGAACTGCCTAAATTTGCCAAAGTGAACTGCCTTCATTTGCCTAAATTTGCCTATTAAAGTAAATTGCCTAAATTTGCCTAACTTTAATGACACTAAAATAGTAGTTCATTGCATGTACACATGAATAGCTAATCAGTTTGACATACTTTCTCCTTGGATGTTTTAGAACAATGAAAGGATCACTTCATTGAGTGATAACATCATTTAAAGTAAGAATGAAACCAAAAATTACATGTGGATCTTTAGAACTCAGTCAAAATGACCTGGATTTTTAACATTTCACTAGAATATTAAATGGTAGCTATTGTACTTTACAAACATTACAATATACAATATTCATCCATACTGCACATATTCAAGATGTACACCACAATACTTTCTCATGTGGACAAGATCCTCGTATATAATATATATATATATATAATGATGAACAATAGAACCTGCTTTCATTAATGATGGATCATACCAACTTGTGTTTAAAAATGTATAATACACCTGCTCTCCCTAATGATGGATCATACCAACTTGTGTTTACAATAATATCTACATAAACACAGGCAGATTTATCTCAGTTACCCCAAAGGAATATTGCTTACAGTATGTACTCACTTACAAGTTGAGTCAAACTGCAAACAACATGGACCCTGAACTGCTATCACATAATGCACTGGAAGATCAGGGTCTATGTTGTTTGTTCTGCTGATAATTCCTAGGAAACTGCATAGACCCAGATCTGTGGCGCATTATGCGACAGCAAATCTGGGTCTGTGCAGTTTGCAGTTGGACTCGACTTCTAAGTAAGTATAGATGGTATGTTCTGCTGTGCTTTGTATAAGTAAGCCTGAAAAACAGTAAGACATATTTCAATATTGTCCAACAAAATATTTTTAAGTACTATATACTCATCAGTAATAGAAACATGGACATTAAAAATAGAGATTAACTTCATGCTTTTGTTTCTCTATCATCATTCATGGAAGAAGTAGGAAAACCAAGTTCTTCATTTACAGGCAAGGTTGCAATATCACCATTATTCAAATCTGTCTCAGGTGTAGATTCATACAAAGGATTTGTAAATGCATTAGAATCTGGGTCAAAGCGCAACGGTGATGCTCGGGAATAATATGCATTTCCATTTTGGGAAATGACTAATTTCTCATCTGGTGGAGAGTGAGAAACTCCATTCACAGAGTGTAAGTCAAACAACTGATTGCTTGCAATTATGCTTCCATCATGTCCATGATCAATGATAGCATCATCAAATCTTTCATGAGGGAATCCTCTCTGCTTCACTCGCCGAATCTTGAAGAGAAATACAAGTGCAAGTGTAATGATGATGACAATAATAATGACTGCTGGAATTGCCACAATCATGGCAAGATTTGGACCTTCCTCACTTCTGTGTTTTGCAGCTCCAGGAATCGATTCTGCTGAACTGCTTGAACTCGGTTCTGGTCTTGTAGAAGTTGTTCTCTTTGTTGTTGTTGCTGTTGTTGTTGATATTGTTTTTATTGTCTCTGTTGCTGGAATGGTGGTTACATGTGGTCTAGCAGTGGTTGTCTTTGTGGTAGTTGTTATAGTTGTTGGCTCAGATGCTGTTGTTGACTTGGAGCTGGGAATGGTTGGCTCGGTAGTTAGAATCTTGCTAGTTGGCTTTGGAGTAGTAGTATATATTGTTGGTTTGCTTGTTGTTGTTGTTGCTGAAAAAGATAGAAATTTTTTATTGTAAATTATGTTTTCCAAGAATACTTATCAGATCACATTAATAGTTGGGAATTAATTTCTGCTACCTTCTTTAAAATGTGTTTTTTCCATGTAAATACACTATCAACTATAAAAATAGCATCTATGGGAAGATAATCTTCCATGATACTATTATTGTCATCACTAAGTGGTTACAGTGTAAGCATATACTGGATGAACTTCAGCTTGTTTGAGCGATACACCAAAGAGGATGCTCACGTTTGTGGGGAGGTGTGGGAGGATTTAATTATAATGCAATCGGGTAAGTATTATCAGAGAAACATAATTTAAGATAAAAATGTGATTTCTCCATCGAATACATTACCAGATCACATTAACGTTAGGAGAATAGGTATGAGGAGGAGGAAGTGCATGAGCATCCAACTTCTACTTTATTCACCCTTTGGAAAACATTATGGTATGGGTCCACATGTGATGGATAAAACCACTCTCCTAATGAGAGGAAGCACAAACAAGAGATAACAGTGAGCAACATGTGATTACTGTGAAACCTTAGATGACATTTTCTTATAAAGGAAAAATTCTGGGTGAATCCAGTGAAAGCTATAACTCATGTCCATGATGAGGTTGTGCTGGTCTTAACAACATCTGGTGGATGCCTGGGCAACCACACTGGACTCACCAACTCCAGTTCTCTGCTCTATGAGAATAAATCTTGAAGATAACAGCTCGAGAAAGTTGATTGTGTGATAATGTCACGAATAGAACAGATGCATTGGAATGCAAGACTCACAGAACCACAGAGCCGTTTGAGCAGTACTGAAGATAGTTAAGTTTGACCAAAAGGGCATGCAGTTGACTCATCCTGCAAGCTGAGGTCAAGGCTATCAGGAACACGAGTCTTGTATAATAGCAGCTTCAGTGACATTCTAGTCTGGCTCAAACTTGGAGGAAGAGAGACATGTGAGAACACATGAGAGATTCCATTTCGGGAACAATGTCGTGTAACCAGGGCCGATTCAGATCCAAGTTGAGACAGATCCCTGTCATGACTTATGACTGTTTTCCCATGATGTCTAAAGTTGTCAAACATCATGGAGTGGTAGCCTTTAAAAATAACTGAAGCATATTTCTCTTCAAAGAACCAGGGAAGAAATAGGCTACTTGCTGAATTGAAGCCTAAGAGGGAACAATTCTGTTCCTGCACCAGTGATAACAAGCTGACTGGGACATTCAGCTTGCCCAGAATATGTCTTATCTGTACATTAATATGACGCCAGCAGCAGCAACAACAAAAAATCCAAGACAAGGGCACTTATATCTGGTGATCTGGTCTCCCTTGTCTGCAGAAGCAAATGACTACAAAAGAATTGTCTGACATAATGTGGGCAACCTTTCCCACTGAGTTCTGCCAGGAATGAATGGCACTTATTATGGCCTTCATTTCCAGGAGATTTATGTGAAGGAGTCAGAAGGGGTTCTGTCAGGAATGAAAAACACTGATTATGAGCTTTTCCAGGAGATTTAGGTGGAGGGCACTCTCCTCTGGCCCCCAGATGCCACTTGCTGTAGTGAAGCAAAGCAAAAGGTGGGCACCTCCACCATGCGTGCTGGCATCCATGCAGACTGTAACTTCCCGTTGGAGTGTGTGTGCATGTGTCTCCAGAGGTCTTCACCCCCACCCCCACCCCAAGAGCCATTCTTTGTTCTGTTATTGACACTATAAGTGTTTTATATCAGTCAAGGTCAGTACTAGATGGGGCTAGATGTATGAAATCCAAAAACCTCTCCAAAACAGCTCAGTTCACCCATTTGTTTTCTGGAAATAGGTCAATCCAAGTTTGACAAAAATGAAGGAGCTTGGCATGAACAGGGAAACTACTAATGAGCAGCAAGATTAGAGACTCATTGTCATTTATTTGGAGTCTTAAGGTAGGAGAAAATGGGCTTTTCTCCCCTTTTTTAAACTGCTTTTAGTACTGTGAAGATTGTTGCCATAAAATATGACACTGTGTGTGAAATGACTGCTGCTGACTGGAGTTCATCTGTCTTTCTGGTAATGGTTGTCATGCCTCTGGAGCCAAGATTTATGCAGGTAAAAAGAAGAAGAGGGCAAGGTTAGCTGAAGAGTCAATTCATCTGTAGCCTGCTTCCTCACATCCATGATATGGCCTCCAAACAACTGGGACAAACAGAAAGATAATGATTGCAGCACCACGAGTGGAGGAACTTGAGTGAAGACAGGAGAAGGAAAGCATCCCATTTCACTTAATCCAGGTTACACAAGACTGTCAGGGCATTTGCCATAGACTGGTGAGCTGCCCTGTTAACAACCTTCTCACTGTGTCATGTTGACTCCCAAGCATGATCATTACCTGCTTTCTCCACAAATCTGAAGATTGTGAGTGAAGCCAAGTTCAGCAAAGACAAGTACTTATTATTTCTCACCAACTTCAGTGCTGCCTGAAACACTCTGTGGTCTGTTTTGTAGAAAAATGGGCTAGACATATTTACTGCTGCTTTATCTTTATCCAACCTAGCACATCTATATAGTATATGTATGAGTATGCTCTGTGCAGCAAGTGTAAAATGACACACAGCTGTCTTTCTGAGAGGAAGGCTTTGGAGTTTATGGGGGTCCCAAATATTGTCAGACAGATGAATGGTAATTTCCTTGATCTTAAGTGACTGCAGAAATAGATGGAAGGAGGGATGGTCATCTTCATCATCCACATCCACAGAGGCCCTGACCTTGGATTTAAAGATGGTAGTGGCAGGCACTCATTCAAATGGAGACAACATCCTATAAATCTCTTCAATCACAGTTTTAAAGCTAAACTCAGTCCTCTTCATGGTAGGATCTGGCTTTGCAAGTTGACTGAGGTTGTCCCTATATTCACATGAGGGGCTGTCCTTATTAGGCAAATCTTCCACATCTGTGTAGATCATGCCAAGTGGAAGGGAAGAAGTAGCTTCATCCAAGGGTGTGTTCTGGTACCTACATATATGATAAGACAAAATGTGGATCCATCATCTGAACTGATGCCAACTGGCAAAGCTTGGATTGTTGAGGAGTAAGTGGTTGGATGGATATGCTAACAGACTGACCAGATGGATTTCCATAACAGGCTGGAATGGTTGACCAGTTTGAAGCCCAACTCATTACAACCAACTTCTGACCTAAAGTAGCAATGGCTGGCTGGTTGGTCATCTGATAGAATAGTTGTGAGCTGGGATGATGGCAGATGGCATAGATGGCTGATAAGGTGGATGGAAAACTCTGGCAAGTCAGCAGAAAACTCCATGCAACCAGACTTGTAGGAATGTTTGCCATGCTCTGGAACACATGGGGACTCACAGATACTGGGCTGTCAAAAACAGGGAACAAATAATCCCATCTTGTCCATGTCAGCTGTCAAAAGAGCAGAAAGAACAGCAAGAAAGGAAATCCACTGAATGCCAACTTTTGCAACATGGTCTCTTGTGTCAGTCTACTCATCTGAGTTTTGAGCAGTGAATGAGAATGTGGCAACAGAGTTGAATCCAAAGTACCACATTCTTTATGCTCCAATACTGACTTTGCAGATGGATGGTTATCCAATGAATTTTGGGAGGTATACCAATATGGTGCCACCTGTATTGAGGAAAAGCTTAAACTGTAGAACATCTGGTATATGGGAAGCCACCTAGAGGTGATATGGGGATGTAATTGTAATAGTAACTTGGAAGAGTTCCTTCCCATAGATACTATTTTTATGGTCTATATTTGATACTGATATGAAAGACAACTTTTTCATCTTTCCATGAGGGCTGGATTTGGGATGTAGTGGAAGTAATTCCCTAATGTTAGTGCAATCAGGTAATGTATTCAACAGAGAAATGTGTATTTATAAAGATATTGTGACTTCAATATTTCTGAAAAGGTTACCCAAGATTCCAACCCATGAGCATGTCTCTCAGGGATACTATTGTAAATTTTTCAGAGTCTAAGAAATCTGGTTAAAATACAGCAAACCTTGGTAAAGTTATGCTGCAAAAACTAGAAGACAGGTGGAGAGGCAATCCAAATTCAGGAAGACAGCTAATCAGGAGGCATAACTCCTATAAATGATGTCATGGAATGGTGGAAATCAAACTCATTCAAGCTATCATCAATAAAATGGACCATGCTCTGTTTGGATGAAATCCATCAAACTTTGATAAAATTATGCTCCAGAAACCAAAGTCAGAAGGACAGGCAACCAAAGTCATGTGGACAATCAAGGGCCATAATGCCTGTAAATTATACCGTGGAATGCTGGAAGTCTAAAACACTCAAAGTCTCGTCAATATAGAGCTGCATACCAAATTTTGTTAAAATCCAATAATCCTGATTAAATCTTAAGCAGAAACTAAAGTAAGCAGGATGGGCAAGCAGGGACCATAACTCCTCAAAATGATTACACAGAATCCTGGAAATCAAATTCTTTTGATATTCATCAATGTAAAGCTGAATATTAAAGTTCATTAAATTCCAATGATTCCCAGTAAAGTGATCTTGCAGAAATCAAGTTGCGGACAGATTCACAGCCAGCTGACTGGCTAGCTAGACAATATAATTACTACAAGACTTCACGAACTTTATCAAGTGTGATCTAAATTATTCGTATATTCAAAATGTTTGGACTGGTTTAACAACAGATACACACTATATTCCATTGGAGAGTAGAGTTCAGGATCAGTCCAATTCATTAGAACTGAGGCATTTGGCTTTGTTGCAACACTCAACTCTTGTTTCAATTTCTCCAGTATGCAAACTTCCTGTTTAAATTTTTTTATCGAAGCATACACAACTGAAAATCTGGATATTGATACACATTATCATAAAAGCTCACTGTAACAAAAGTAGATAATATGAAACAAGCAAAGCCTGTGATGAACATAGATGACTGACTCCTCATGTTGATGATTGACATAACATGAGACAATTTGGCAATGTGTCATAATGCAGCATGTGAGCATTCTTAGCATAGTACAGAAGATAATACTACATTGCATACAACTACTAGATTTAAAAAAATTTATTGTCCATTTTTATATGGAGTAACTGAAATCGGTCTGACTGTTTCGAGATCTTCAACTTTGTTTTAAGCTCAATCTAATTTCATGATGAATATCTAGTTGACGAAATTATTTCAAAGCATACACAAGGGAAAATCTGCCTATCGATATATGCACTATCATAAGATCTCAGGTCATGCTGCTTGGGCTGTGATCACAATTACCAAGATAATCAATTCTAGGGACAATTCACTACATTCAAACCTATCTGTCGCCTGCTGTCCGTCAATTGTTGTGTAAGCAAAATTTAAAAGGATCAATGTTGGCCATGTATGAATCATTACGTGACATGAACCTTGAGTATTAAATCAGTCTAATCTTTAGGCATTTTAGCTATTTATTTATTCATTCATTGATTTGAAGAGGTACTTTTTGTTACAATTACACACCCAATGTTGGTTCTTGTTGTAACTTTTGATATCTAAAAATTTTTAAAATTTTTTCCTAATTTCTCTGGTTAAAAATAATCTAGAGATATAATCTTACCAGAGCAGACCACACCGACATCTTGCAAATGTGTGCAGCTTTTGGAGGGACTCTTGGTACCAAGTTCGCTGAGTTTACAGTCAAACAATGTGGACTCATCCCCCTTACAGAAAACATCTTCATACCAAATAGGACCCTGGCCTGCATGAAATGTGCCTGCCTTTGTAACGATTCCTCCATAGAAACCAAGCTGCCGACAAACTACTGCTGCATCAGTGTCACTGAAATACTTATCACACACTGTTCCCCACTGATCAGGTCCCTCAACAAACACCTCAAGGCGACCAGACAAGCTGTTGTTTTTGTCATCATTTATTAGTTGTATCTTTGTTGCCTCTGAAAAAGATAGACTGAAACTTTAAAGTCAGGTAGTTTTTTTATTTTGGGTTGCTCCTGACATATCTATGGAGGGGCATATAGTGTTGCAGATGTCCATCTGTACTGTTTCATCCTGTCGCATCCATCTGTCACAAATTCTGTTTCCACTCAATAACCCAAATTTGTATTTGAGGCTTTACACTGAAAAGACCTAAGTCAAGTTAAATTTTCACCATTTTTTGACAAAATGTAACAGTTATGGCCCCTGTTGAACATTGGCTATGAATAGCATCACATTTGTGGGGGCATCAGACCAGTGTCCATACAAAAGACCTTAGTCAAATTTGATTTTCACCATTTTCTGACAAAATTTAACACAGTTATGGCCCCTGTTGAACATTAGCCTATGAATGCATTGCATTTGTGATAGCATCAGTGTCCTATGGGCACATTTCTAGTTTCAAATATATTATATTAATTTCAAATGTGAAATATGTGTATAACATAAATTATCCACCATAATATTAGTGGTGTATTTTTTTAAATGTCACAAGCATGTTATTTGTTTTCATTCTAAATACAGTACAATCTATATTATCCAAATGTTATGGAAGTCATGAAAATGATCAGATAAACATGAGTTTGAAAAAACAGGTTTAGGTTATTCCAAAACTGCACATCTGGAAGACATGTGATCCAGATAAATTATTACCTTAGATGAACCTAAGGTTTGACTCTCAAGGTCCTACTTTTTTTATGAACCCGAATACAAATTTAGCTTCACTGTTGTCACTCCATCTGGAAAATTTAGTTGTTCCCAAATTTGTCTCAAAAATATACTGACAATCAAAAGGCTGCATTTGAGATTTCCTAGTCTGGAGTTACATTACTACTTGAAATATTTAATGAAGTTTCATCATGGACTGGTCATAAGTATGTTACAATATTTCATCAAGGATTGTTTGCAAAGCTCTAGATAAGAATTTAACAAACTGGATATTTTACTCCCTGGTTTGGAATTAATTGTGTTTTTTTTTTTTATTCAATGGGGTATTTTGTGAACACTGCAAAGCAAAACATACATCAACAACATGCTGACAAGTTTGCACTAAATGCTTAAAATTAAATTGTTTTGTGTAATTTGAATGCATTAAAAAAGTTCTTTTGGGATTTTTAGTCAAAATGTCTGCAGAAAAAGTGCAAATATGCTGCTTATCTACAGACCTGTGTTTGCATTAATTATCTCAATGTTTCTTCTTCACCAAGCAAATGGAGGCAGCTTTAAATAACAGATGAATTATTTTTGAGTGATGAGCCGAGGTCTGGAGCAAAAAGAAAATGTACTGTGAATGAGCTACATTAGATTCAAATCAGTACAACTGAAATATGTGCATCTGTTTATGTTAGCGAATAAATGCAGCATCAGGGTATGAAAAATCCTGTGTTCAGCTGCCAAAGTAAAATAAATTTGATTGACAAGTAATTTTGAGGTTGAGGGGGTGGGGTGGGGGGTAAAAGTTTGAAGGCTGACTAAGTAGACAATGTATGGATATATTTGTTCCAGCCCTGAAATACTGCATTCTGCTTATTTATAATGACCAACTAGCATCAAACAGCATAGACCCAGATCTGTTGTTGAATAATGTTCCTGCAGATCTTGGTCTATGATGTTGGCAAATCTGGATCTTCGATGGTCTGTACATCTGGATCTATGATTGTCACAAATGTGTGCATGTTCACATATGGGTGCAAGGGTAAATACAGCAAACTCCAACAAAATTAAGATCAAACAAACTTACTGACGACCACATTGTAACAAGAGACATATGTGCCAGGATCATTCCTAACACACTGGTTCCCCCAGCCTGCATATGGGATAGACTTGTTGAGTCCTGTATTAAGACAAGTCATCAGTGTGGCTTCAGTTCCTTCACAGTAGAAAGCATCAACATATCTCAAAATCTGTGGCAGGGAATCATTGTAGTTATAGGAGATTAGTCCACTGGCAAAATTCATGCTTCTACACACAACGTTGGCCTCTGGTGTGCGCCACAAGCCTGAGCAAACTTTGCCCCATTCACCCATAAGGTTGATTTCCACTCGTCCAGATGAGTTGTTGGGTCCTCCATTTAATCTGTATGAAAAGCCAGCCATTACACCTAAAGAGTATGAAAACAATCATGAACAAGACTGTTGTAAATGGTAAACACACCCCCATGTGGTAAATGGGATTATAAATCTTCTTTTAAGTAAAACTCTCTTTCATTGATCAGGTACTTGACCATTTGAATCTGAAATCAATGGATATCTTCCTTGTCTTAAATCCAAGGGAACCATGAAACTTGGTCAAGGTGAAAGACACAGGACTCAAGTTATTTTGCTGAACCATTTTTCAACTTTCAGTATTGGTGACCTAACCTTTGACCCCAACATCAATAGATGCCTTTCTTGTCTGGATGCAAGCCATCCACAAAGTTTGGTCATGATTTGTGGCACAGGACTTAAATTATTTTGTGCAAACCATTTTCCTTCTTCAAATCCCTCAGACCTTGACCTTTGATCTGCTACACTCTGAACACCAATTAATATAAGGAAAGTGAACATTTTTGTTTCTCTACAAACACAAAATTGATACTATATAGTAAGCTCACTTAAGAAGCAACCATTGGTCCTACTTTCATTTCGTGTACCTCGAGATATCATGACTATACAGTTCTTGCTCTTTACAAATCTGTGTATGGAAACCTTAAAAGAGACCAACATTATATCGTATACCAAGAGATGCATTTGCAACTTCAAGGACAATGTTATGGATCATACCTTGAATGCATGCCGAGAGCTGCCGTGCGAACCACCTCAGCTATTTATGAAACAAGGATTGATAAGAAGTTTCGAATGCATCACACTAGTTTTTAAATTCATAATTCCTCTGTCAATCCTACAGTCAATCCAATCATACAAATAGCTGAGGTATCCCAAATAGATTGGCATTTCTTTTTTGTGGAGAAATTTCTGAACAAAATGTATGATTTTTCTGTAAAGTACTGCACTGACATACATCCAAGGCATATTTTTGTCTCGCAGAAATAGCCGACGTAGTTCCGAATACGAGAGATGTTCCAACAAGGTTGTGTCATGATGGTGCATTAAACACAAAAATAGGGTATCTAATGGTGTGAAACCACATTATATTTGGTTACCAGTAGCCAAGAACTAAAATCTATTGAAGTAAATTTAAATATCAATAATAGCACGAATGTAACAATTGCATGATATCCATGTTTATCCCTGTGTATAAGAGGGGTAGTAGTACACGCCTATAAGCCTAGTCCAAATGCAAACAACATAGACCCTGATCTGCCATTGCATAATGCGCTGGCAGATCAGAGTCTATGTTGTTTGTTCTACTGATTAGTCCTTACAAACTGCATATTATGCGATGGCAGATCTGGGTCTATGCAGTTTGCAGTTGGTATTTGCTTATACGCAAGTATATATGGTATAGTGAGGGACCACTGTACCAATTAACAAATAAAACATTCAATGAATCAATTTATCATACGAGTTAAACTGTTATGAACATATGGATATTTAAAATTGTCTCTGTTCAAACTTTAATTAAGAAAAGCTGGCAATGATTTTCACACCAAAGCTGTAACAGTCACTGTAATTGTTCATACCAACACTGTACTCCATGAAGTCACATCATACTGGCTTGGGAGAAAAACCATATCAACTTATCTTGATTTCATTGTGTTTAATCGTCTGTTAATGATTGTTTTATTGATTCTCAGCAATTTCTCCCTCCTTTTACTGTGTTTGTATACCACCTTAAAGTATCTCCATGGTGTTTATTTTTGCTACAGAAGACATGAGGATGTTTTAATATATCTCCGTTTTTACAAAAAGAGATTCTCAAAAAAAGTACTTTCTTTAAATGAAATCAAGAAAATCAGTTGGTTTCATGAATCTTATATAAATTGCAATCTGATATAATCAGATCATCCAACTCTACTGTCATTTGTTGCTATGGCACCAGAAATGGCATCTTCACTTAACCAACGGTTGTCAATTTATCAAGGGTTGTCAATCTACTTTGTTCCATATTGACCCTTGGCATATTTAGCTAGCCAAATCAGTATCTACCGCTCTGCTATCTGACTGGATGCAGCTGAAAGAAACTGATCCAACTGGATTGGTCATTACATTTACCTTAAAAGATAGTTGAGAATAATCATGTATAGTGGCCTCTGCAGACAATGATGGATTCTGCATGTACATTACTCCTGTATAACCTTGCACACACAAGGTTTTCTTTCGAGTTAAGGCATGTGGAAATCATGGAGGTTGTCATATTGAACATCTGACAGGTCATATAAGAAGTTCTCTCATTTGTCAATTGATTTTACTTGCTACAGGCAGCAACTCTTTCATCCACAAGAGGACACTTGTTCAAAACACAGTTTTGGCTAGATACATATGCCAATGATCAATGGGGAATGAAGTGAATAGACGATCCTTGGATATCAAAGATGCAGAAATAGAAGAAGAAGTGAAAAATCTTGTTAGAAATTTCATGTTTTTGTACCAGTACTATTACTATATGACTTACAACTCAGTGTTGAAGATTCATAAAATTCAAGCTCAGACACAGTGCACTGTCAATTTACTGACTTCCAAGATGGTATATAATATTTAAAACATGCCACAGTGATATAAAAACAATTCAGTTACATCCAGTGACAAGTTAATATCCTGGCAGGAACTTATGATCATATGTATATGCTGGAGTAACCTACCTGTATTATTATAGCATATGACCCCGGCGTCATTAGCTCCATGACTACAGTTTTCTAGATCCACTTCTTTATTTCTTGGACAGTCCAAAAGTGAGGACTCATTTCCATTACATCTCATGCCCCTTAATAAGAAAGGTCCTCTGTTTCTCATGATGTGCAGGTATGAAACTCCACCATCGTGTCCCATCTGACGGCAAGCCACTCTGGCATCTTTGTCATCAAAATCTTTCAAGCAAACTCGTCCCCACACACCATTGACTTTCACTTCCAGGATGCCTTGGTATGGACTTGACATCACATCTTGGGAAATGTTTAAAACAAATCCTAAAAAAAAAAAAGAAGAAAATTAGTACAACACATGATAAATTCTAGAGTTCTGATTGGCTAACAACATGGATTTATTTTATGACAGTACGCATTTTCCCTGACTCTGGGATACTATACATGACTTATGGTCATTACAACTGTTCCAGCAGACACTACTGCCATACACTGATGTCATATGACATCACATAATGTCATGTGGAATACTAAATCTGTCCTTGCTGTCTCCCCTGTGAACTCTTCTCCTACAGTGTAGTCTGGAAGGGTATAGTGGCCCAGGAGCTATTACTTACACACAACAGTATAGTCTTTTCCAATACAGTTTTAAAGGAAACAGCCATATTTGTATCAAGTAACATTCTGCCAGTACAGTACTGATATCACCTAGTGCTCAGTAATATAGAAACTGTATTATACACATTTATTATAAATGTCATTTATTTGCACAAGTATTGAAGTTAATAGTGTATCACTGTGAAACAATATTTGTTGAATTGGGCACCCTAACGTTTTATTGTTGTTATCATTTGGGTCTCATCCTGTATAATTTTGTCTGATTAGTTTTTGCTTTTTTAAAGACAAATCACACTATTGTTTATGTGCATCCTGATGCACAACATAAAATGACATCATGCTTCATATGTCACAATGTCAAATATCTCTCTTGAGGTATTCAAGTATACCATCATGTGTTGAAGGATGTGCCACTCTCGCCAGAAAAGTGAGTAGTTCCCATTATTTTCTGTAAGTCACACACCCCTAATTTATAAGGTAGAAGGCATGAGTCTAATTAGCATAAGCCTAGTGTTTATAAATTCACACAAAAGCTAAATCTGTTATATAGTTTACATTTACTTTGAGTTAGACTTGAAAATGGGTTGGCTTGTTTGGTGACTGCATGTCACAGTTTGATTAACATTGGAGATCAAATGCATCACTTGGGCTGCAAATGAACAGCTGACTTGGCTTACGCATTTATGTATGTCTGCTACAGCGGTAAGGTTCTCAAAATCGAGATGGTTAAGGGGTGATGAGAAGTATATTAATTTGTAATAATACCAGTGACATTTAATCATGCATAAGGCACATAATGATTATTTGAGCCTCCTTGTCTCAGGAAAATATTCAAAATAGCTCTTTGCTGTCAAAAATGAATGTAACGGGGGTTGAGGGTTGGTGGGAGAGTAAGTTCAGTACAAAAGCATCAGTTGTACAAGGAATTAACCGGAATACCTCAGTCAAAATCTTACAAGCATTCTTTCCACAAAAAATTATTGGCTAGTTTTTATTTGTATCTTTAATGTAAAATTATTCTCATTTTTCTGCAATATGTCATTGTCGGATGAAAATTCACCAAAACAACTGTACAGTCAGACCTAACGCTTGCTTGAGTGGCGCTCTTTAAAAATGAATAAAACCATGTGACAACTGCAATATAAGAGCCACTGTTTTCAAACCACATCATATTTCACATTTTGCTAACAAGAGGCAGTAAGTATACTGAGTACAGACTGAGATTTTCAGCCGCATGGTTGATATTTTGTCGAGTTTTGTTTCAAAATAAATAAATGATAAACTTGCTGTGTATTATATTGTTGATACTGTTTATTATATTGTTGATACTTTTATTAAAGCAGCCAACCTTCAAACATTGTTCAGGTCAATTTATACCATGCCTTGGTGCAGTTATAGACTTGTGAAGTTATGGCTGCCGAAAGGACGCTATATGTCACTTAACCCGTCTGACTCCGTGATGTCAGACTTTGCAGGGTTCAATATTGAATATTGCTGGCACTGTTACTAACATGGATGTATCCTCCATGAGAAAGAACAAAGCACGCATCCAAAGTCACATTGGTTGTTGACAAACAACAAAAGCACTTGTAAAGGCAGATAACTCTTCCAGGTATAATGTTGTGTACAACCTGTCAATAGTAAGGTTGGCTTAAGCTTAGCAGCCGGAAAAATGTCGGAACGATTGAACTTTATTGAATTGAATAATTGAACCCTGGAAATATAGTATCTTTGAATGCATTACTGGGTATTTGCCCAAAAAATTGATAGCACATGCTGTTGTAGTGAGTGATACTTGTGACATGGAAATTATATGACGGGACCCCCAGTCAATATTAATTAACCCATAGGTCTTGGGGGTATTAAACAAAAGCATATGCTGCTGACAAGAACTTTGTGACACTGAACAGTTTGTTAGAGCTATAATTTTGCTCATAGCCATACTTGATTATCTTATAAAAACACAAAGGTTGTAACCTCATGAAAAAAAAAAATAAATAAATAAATAATATGGTATCAGGCTTTGTCTCCAGATATATGATAATGCATATAATTTCACTGGCATTGGCCCCAACAGGCTCTACAGGTGCAGAGGGTTAAACATATTTTACTCATAAAATAATCCCAAACAATATGGCCACATGAATGCAAGTTGTTGCCACAGAGAGAGAGAGAGAGAGAGAGAGAGAGAGAGAGAGAGAGAGAGAGAGAGAGAGAAAATTGACAGATAAGTTCATGCTTAGCTAAATATGTACATGTCTTTGAGCTTTGAGGCATGTCAGTGGCCAATATCAGCTAATTAAATTTTACAAAGATTTACAAGACTGAATTTGACAAAATTAAAACCAAAACAGAATTCCAAAAATACATTACAATTTCTGATGAACAAAAGACTCCAGTTTATTCTGTCTTATGGAATTAACTCAGTGGATTTATCTTTTATTCAGTTCAATTCAAATCATGTCCTTATGGATAAAAGTTTTGAAGAAAAAAAAAAAAGGATATGTATATATATGTATATACATTGCCAATCAGATGTCCATCAAGACATTCCTTTCTACCAGAGAGCATCTTTTGTTGGTTTACTATATGATATCTTTGAACAAGCTTTAGAGGGAAGAGATAAAGTTCTTGGTCTTAAATAGTACCAGGATTGCGATGCACATAAAAACCTGTCTGATACAAAAAGGCAGAGCCAAAATGTTGATCTGAAGAAAAAAAAAATGCAATGATAAAAATCTTCTACCCGTAACAGTTGATTTTGCTATTTACACAGATGCATCCAAAGATGAGTGGTGGGTTCTTTCAGTAGATTTAAATCAACCTGTTTGTGACCATTGGCCAGTTGAAGAATCATATTATCATACATTATTTATATAGAAATAACTTGCAATCTCTGTGAATTTTTAAAAATCTTCAGAGTGGATGTTAAATAGAGAAATTTTGCTTCTAAATTTTCAAATTGATAAATTTGCTTTATAGAATCTAGAACCTGGAGCATTTATTTTGGGATGCTTTTTCCTTTAGCTGGCATGAGTTTGGGTCATACAAATTCCTCATTTCCACTTAGTAAGGAAAATTATGAATAAGGTCACGAGAGACAAAGCTGTTAAAGCTCTTATGATAATCCCATATTGGACAGCTCAGTCTGGGTTTCCTTTCATCTTGGCTTGTAGCGTTGATTCTTGCCATGACACAAGAACCTCAGCTTATACTCCCGTATTTCAGTGAGACTCGAGACTCGCCCTCTGAAGAAAAATATGCAGCTAATAGGTGGTTGTATTGGGACAAACTTACAAAGTATAAGACTTTCTGCAAAAGCTGTCGATCTCGACTGCAACTCAAGAGGGAAAGGCACAAAAATGCAGTATTACCTTGCATGTTGTAACCAGATCATTTTGGTATTCTGTTTGGGGGTGGAGCAGTCCTTATAATGCGTCTGAAGAAACAGTCATGACATACATAGTTATCTTGTAATATTAGGTAAATAATACAGGTTTTTAAAGTCCATGTGGATAAAAACTTTAAAATAATTAGGTCACAACTGGTGTTCAGAGTTGCTCTTAAGTTCCAGGTTTCTGAGAGGTATTGTTATTATGAATCTACATCAAGCAAAGTATGCTTTTACTTTGGATGTTGGACATGTGGTTAAATTTTAATTTGTTTCTTCTACAGAATGTAGAGTTTAACGTGCTGTAATTAAAAACAGTGGCTATTTTAGTATTCTCTACAGCAACAAGGGCACAAACATTGATTTATATGAATATTCATAATATGCATGTATCAAGCATTGGTATTCAGTTTAGTTTCCAACTTTACTCAAAAGTTGCAGGCAAGAGAAGAGCTATTGTTTGAAAATCCCTCATTTTTTAGAGGAAGGACTTTGTCTTACACACTTTTACATTATCTCAATAGAACTTAGAGTCTTAGAAAATGTGATTAGTTGATTGTTTCTTTCTGAACTTTCAAATGGATACAAGTACCATGTTAATATGTAGCTGAAAGTGGTGCTACAAAATGTTGGGAATAGATATCCAATATTTAAAAACCATTCATATCATTCATCACTGACATCTGCTATGTATAGGAGATGATGTTCCCATTGGGGAATTCTTAAAATGGCAGATTGGACATTATCCAAGAATTTTATTTTAATAATAATAATAATAAAAAATAAATAAATAAATTATTTACTATATATAAATTAAATAAGAAATTTTGTACAAGTGGTTTTACATATGAAGTGACAGTAGTTGATTTTAGTGGTATTTTCCTGTCCTTTAAACATGCTAGTTTATACATGTGAGGCCAAAGGCTTACGACAAATAATGGCGCTCCATCCAAGCATACTTTAGATGTGATGGATGGGGGGCATTAATGGAGTAAACCAGAGGCTGAGCATATATAAACCCTCCCACTGACAATGTTTCCCACCCGATTGTTATTTCTTATGAGACAACAAAAACAGGTTTTAAAATATGACATTATTTCAACACAACGGCTATTATATTGCAGGTGTCACATGGTTTTATTTATCTTTAAAGAGTGCCTCTCAAGCAAGGGTTAGAGTGAAAATGCTAATTTATACATGTTCAGCCTCTGGCTTACTCCAATAATGCCTCCCATCCATCACATCTAAAGTATGCTTGGATGGGGGACCATTTTGTTTTAGTACAAAAAAATGAGTGATCATGAATGAAACAAATGAAGATCACTGTAGACAAAAAGTGACTTACCATTTATTTTACAATTTATGCCATGGATAGATGAACTGTGATGAATTATCTAGCTGATTTGTATGCTGATGCATTGGTATGAGATTTAGAGTTGCAGAAAGGAAGCTGGTTGCACATGACTGAATGCTATAAGATAATGAGTACAACAGGCACTAAGTATGCAAAAAAAACAGGGAGTATTACAATGTCACAGATCAAGTAAAACAATAATTTCTCCACTTTCCAAAATTCCTCCCTTTTTATCTTTTGATGTAATTTTTGTTTTCAATCTTTTATGTTCTTCCTTGTGTAATTGTTCAATCCACTGGAAAAAGCCTACGAAGAAAATAAATAATTTACTTTTCATCAAAGTTCTTATTTTTTAAACAAGAGGCCCATGTGGTCCTGATATCAATCACTACACTGGTTTTTTTCTTCAACTATATTCAAGCATCCAGATCTGATCGCTGTCTTCCATTAGGCATTGCATCATATCCAACATGGTGGCTTAATGAGTATGAACGCATGAAAAACTTTAGAGGAAAGAGCTCAGTTTTAAATAATTTTTTCACTCAAAAGGAATATGGGACAGATAAAATTGGTAAAACTGTTGCTATTTGTAATCGCTGTAAAACCGAAATCAAATATGCATACATGATATAACAAACCTGGCAACATATTTATGGCATCATTATCCATCACTTTCCATCAATATTATGTTGCAAAGAAGTGAAAATTGAAACAAATGCCAAAAATTCCTGTAAAAGCTTGCCAAATGTTTCAAGTCAGCAAGTTACGATCACAGACATGCTAGACACACACAGTAAATACAAACTTTCATCACTAAGGACCACATATCATCCACAGCCAACTTCTTGTACACAACATACAAAGAAGAAAAAAGCAGTAATCAAAATAGATTTCATAAAATTGTGTAGTCATCTTAGAAAATTAGTACTAAATGGCTGTTTTGGCTACCAAAAATGGGGACATAGCGAATGGCCTACATACATTTACTGATTACCAGTATCCTGAGCCACAGTTTAATAAAAAGGTCTGGATGAATGAAACTTTCTACAGGTCACAGAGTTCAATTAAAAACATTATCGCCATTGGATCAGGACAGTAAACAAAATTAATGGAGGTGTTTTGCTCTTGTCATTAACCATCCATAAACTGTACTTCGCTTACAAGCAACTTGGATTCAATTACACTTCAATATATTTACTGCATCTCAATAATACCACCAATCATGTAGTTTCACATGAGTAGTTGCGGATAGGTGTGTGTTTTGCACTCATAAAAGCTGTTAGTTATAACATTTGTATTGTAGCTATTTCCCTGTAGGTCATGATTTTAAAAGCTTTGGAGACTGCATCCAGATGGAGATTAATGTGATACATTAATAACACTGAAACAACAATTCGACGACTGTTGACTGCATTGTTACACCTTTTACATTACCATACAATATAATAAACATCCTAGTTGCACTAAATTTAATACACTACCATGATCAACAGAAATTAAAGCTGTATGAGGAATCAAAATTGCCACCTAAACTGATAAACCTAGAGACAAATGAATGAGTTAAAGTCACAAGTGTTTTGTGGAATACACCTGTCTCGCCTGTGAAATTTCAAACAGATTCTGCTTATAAAAGGAAGACAGCAACTCTAAATATATCAGAGTACAAATTTTAGACATATAGAAACATTCTGCCACTGATGTTGAAGATATGCGCCTTTTAAAAAAAAAAACTTTAAAATAGCAACATTGGTGATGATGACGATGATATTGTCAACTCCCAAAAAAGTGATACCTATGTCTTGCTATTCACAGACAAAAAAAAAGCCAAGTGGATTGTTGTCAGAACTCAATAAAACAACGTAACAAATGGGACCCAACAGTGGATAGTAGTATATAAAAATCAAACAAAATGTGATCACTAATGGCTTTGTCACTTTTGATAATTACCAACACAGAATTGCAGTAATACCGTATACTCGCATATAAGCCGATACCAACTGCAAACTGCATAGACCCAGATCTGGCAGATCTGGATCTATGCAGTTTGTAAGGGCTAATCAGTAGAACAAACAACATAGACCCTGATCTGCCGGTGCATTATGCGACGACAGATCTCGGACTATGCAGTTTGCGGTATGTGGTATATCAAACCTAATATTGAAATTTTAGAGCAATATTATTACATACTGTAGGTGAGCAGATAGTAAATGCTGAACTGTGATGTATGTCACTTTCAATCATTAAAAATAGATACATGCAGTACAAGCACGAAATCTTGAAATTCTTAGTGACAACTAATTCTGGCACCATTACAACTGATTTTAACTGTGAGTTTATGACTGCATCATTCAATCAATGACAATGTTGAACTTGAACATAACAGGTTGATACTTCAGACCCCAGATTATGATGGTTGATATCGGGAAGGAATAATATTTTTTACCAACAATATTTGAAAATGGTCTTGTCTTGCTTTGCCTCCTAAAATTAAGAGTCTTCAAGTGAACATGATTTCTGAACAAATGAACTCATAAATTAATGACTTTGGAAAAAACAGTTTTACAAATGTTACCATTTATTTGTTTGCATTCTACTTTAAAGGATTTGCAAAGCATTTTAACAAAAAAATTACAAAGGCTATATGAATTATTTATATATGTCGCCTTAGCCGTTTTCTGCTCTTTATGTCGAGTTAATATTGAATATGGTATTTAAACCACAAATAAAAACGCATTCTGAATTATGCATACCGGTAATTTCTGGCAATCTCCATAAGCAATCGGAACATGAGCTGTGTGTGACATTAGAAAAAACACTCATTTACAATCTTTTGCCATTGTTAGTGTTTCCATTGAGTGTAAATGAAGTGATTAAAGGTCTAGTTGTGTCAAAATTTCACTTGCTCATGTCATACCAGAAACTCCAACTGATACGGCTAAATCTCATTGGGATCACAGTAACTTGCCATGGTACTCAATTGTTCCTCAGATCAACAAAAATACTTCTTTGACATCCCATGGTCACATGACAGCCTAGGTAATTAATTTATGTGACCAGATGCATATCCAGTTCTTCAAAGTGAAATATCTTGGTGTATTTTTACTGACCCCCCCTACCCCCCCCCAAAAAAAAATAAAAAATAAAAAAAATAAAAATAATAATATACATTTTCTGGCAGTAAACATAGTTTTGTTTCAGATTATGGCCTAAAATGGCAAAAATAAAAACTTTTTTGCAAACCCTTTAACTAACAGTATTGTTCTGAACTCATTTTGGTCTTTTGTCAAGTTATGAATACTACTAACCTTATGAAATTTATTATTGTTGCCAGTGTGATGACAGAGTATCACCAGAGTATATGACAGTCATAACCAAACCAGTGTGCAGCAAATTTTTTTCCAGTTTGTAGCCAGATCCAACATTGCAGACTGGTGCTTATTGCCAGTTTCTTGCCAGTTTATGATCAGCATGTTGCCACTTTCATTCTAGTTTGTAGCCAGATCTGACATTTCAATCTGCAGTTTCTTGCCAGTTTATTATCAGCATGTTGCCACTTTCTTGTCAGTTTATCACCAGATCTGATAATAAGCTGGCCTTATTGCATGTTAGTAATGTTTGTCTTTATTATATTTTAATTATATTATGATTTTTGGTTTTCAATTTCCTATGCTGACAATAAAAGCACATTTCTCACAATTGCTTGATTTTTAAAAAGCATATTCTTGGGAAATGATCTGGCAGTAAACTGGTGCAAAAGCAAGAATCTGGCAATCTGATGGTAATACTCTAGCAATACATTCACAAAAGACCTACTTTTGTGATGTGTGAGTAGTATTCATCAAGATCCATCCCCTCACCAAGTTTCATGATTCCTGGGATAACAATATGTATACAGGGTGTCAAAAACCTATTCTGTCATGAGCTAAATGCAAAAACTGAACATAAGCTAGTAAAATATGAAATGTAACAGAGATGCATACAATCATCTTTTTTGATGATTCTAGAATGAACAAAGCATGAGAAATAAACTTAAAACATAAAATATAACCAAAGTCATTAAAGCATGAAATGTAGGTTTTGGGAGTAAAAATAATTTAAATTATGTAATACTTACCTGTAATTATTACCAGTACACTGCTTTTATTTTTCCTGGCACTAGTAATAATAATAATAATAATAATAACCCCAGTCCAAGGTGAATTATCTCCTCCAATTAGTAACTGAAGGCTTAGAACAAAACTAAACCAAATCCAAGTCTGATACCTTAGTTACTTCTGTTAGCCTGAATATCATCCTTCTTTGGCTTGGATGGAGACTGAAAGGACATCCGAGTGGGAGGGAGGTGGGAACTTGGTATTAATAACAGGTACCGGTAAGTATTACATAATTCCAATTAGTTTTACCACAGAAAATTACATTTTAATAGCAGTAATACATACCCGTTATTATTACATTGCTGACTTTTCCAGCCCAGAGGGAGGCTGATGTCCTCATAACAGCTGTCATAGTGAACATACCATCTGCTGTCAGTAGGGTACTCTACTGAAGACTGGAGGATGGTTTGACAACTTGTTGGGCTGACACAATTAGGTCTTATGCAAGGATGCCTTTCCTCTGGGGTGGCATCGAACAATGATGGAATGAAGAGAGGGTGGAGTGAGACTGCCAGAAAGCAACTTTTATTAGAAAATCCTGAGAAGAATGATTAGGGAAAGCTCAGGATGCAGCAAAGTCATAACCTCATGGGTTTTGATTCTCATGGAGGAAAGATATCTCTCAGTGGGAGGTAGATAAGCTCTTTTGATATAATAATCCACCTCAAGATGGTGGCTGCCAAAATATCAGAGGTACCTTTGAGATGAAGAAAGAGACCTTTTCGACCATTTCTTTTCTCTTTTGATTTAGCCAAAATTGAAATGTAAGGCTTTAACAAGGTGATGGAGTCAATTGTAATCTTCCCTAGCACATATGTGATTGGGACTATGGATTTCAAATGTTGCTGATTCTTGATCATAAAGCTTGGTTGGCAAAGAAGAGAGACTGAAGCATAGTTGCCACTGAATCGTAGGCAACCCTTTTCCAAAGGTAAGGCATGAATTTCATTCCTCCTCGTTAATGCTACAAAGAGAAGGAAGACCATCTTTAAGGTAGGGTTCTCAAAGGAAGACTCGTTCAAGGATTCAAAAGGTTATTTTGATAATGACCAAAGAACACAAAATACCTGAACAGTTCTGATAGATGAGGGTCTGATTCTATGGTGGTGCCCATAGAGAACTTAAGGTATTGGAGTGGGCTGATCTATAGTTCTTTATGGTGGAGACTAAGCAATCTTTTTCTCTTCAAAATAAAAAATAAAATCTGCAACTGCAGTCAAAGGGGTGGGGGTGGAATTGGATCAATGTGTTGCATACTGCACCAATTACAGAATCTCTCCACTTGGCATTGTAAACCTTGGAGATCAACTGCACTCTAGCCTGGGCAATGCAGTATGCAAAAAACTGTTTAAAACCTGATCTTGGCATATAGATCATTTGATATGAGCCAGACATGAAGATGGAGAATCTGGATTGCTGTGCAGGAGGGACACTCTGTGCTCTGATCATAGTCGATCCCTCCTCAGCAGTAACTCCTTGAGGACAATTCTACCAACAGGTCAAGATCACTGAAGCATGACTGCTGGTGCCACAGGGCGGCTATCAGGATGAGCTATGAGGTAGAAGTCCTGATTGTGAAGAACTTGGTGAATTATTCTGAAAGGTGGGATGGCAATGGCATACAGATGATCCCTCTGGAATTGGGGAGACAAAGTGGTAGCTTGATGCTCAACCTCACTGCAAACAAACCCACCAGTGGCCTCTGCAACAGCTAAAAAGAACTCTCTGCCACTAACTGGTAAAGAGACCATTTTGTGAAGACCATCCATCTCTGTCTGGGTAGGCTGTTCACCAAGTTATTTCTCTTGCCTGGAATGTGCCAGATTCTTAGAGTGATCTCCTCTGACGCTGACCATCTGAGGAGGTTCCAGGCTTCAGTGTTGATATAAAGAGAAAATGCCTTCACTGGCATTTTATCAGAACTCTGTCCAAAAACCTTTCCTGATTTAGCTACCAACTTAGGTGGTCATTAAATTTGCATCCCAAAGGAATCCAAGCTGAAAAGGGATACCTGGGATACCTGAAAAGGGATACCTTGCTAGCAGCAGAAACTGGAGAAGCCTCAAATGAAGTCTTCCAAAGGAACTAGATCTGCTGCCATGTTCAGGGTTCCCAAGTGAGAGAGGCAGAGGTGAGCAGACAATGAAGTCTTCTCTAACACTTTTGTTATGAGGGACAGTATCTGTGTGATCCTGTCAGGCAGAACACAAGCTGTTCCTTGATTTGTAAGGAAATTATCCCCATGTAAGTGAAATTCTGACAAGGAAATCAGATTTGATTTCTTCTGATGAGTCACTGTCTGCCAAGAGAGTGACAGGTCTCTTAGTAAGGCAGGCCAAAAAACTATATGTATCAACCAATCAAAATACTGGATGATGGGAACCCTTAACGATCTTTAGTGAGCTGCTATTGCTCCCATCACCCTGGTAAAGACTCAGGGAACAGAAGCTAGGCTATAGGGAAGAGCCTGAAACTAAAAGACCTCCTTGCCCAGAAAACACTGCAGGAATTTCCTGTGAGATGGGAAGATGGGGATGTGCAGGTAAGCATCCTGGAGGTCTCAAGAGACCACCCAGTTGTTCTAACTTATGGTATTCCTGACAGTGGTTTACATCTCCACCTTGAAGCACTCTTTCTGAATTGATATGTTTAAATGCAAAAGATCAATAACTAGGCAAAATTTTCCACCTTTCTTTGAAACCTTGGGCTGTGGACTTGCACCATGAAAAGTGAAACTAATATAATAATAACATGTATTGTAATACTGCTATTAAAATATGGTTAACAATGAACTACTTTTGTGATACGGGTGCAGTACTCATTAAGATGCATCCACCTCACCAAATTTCATGAATCAAGATACCGGTATAACAGTATATATAGAGGTTGCAAACAACCTTTCTGGTGACAAGTTAAATGCAAAAACTGCCATAAAATGTAATGTGAAGGCCACCATGACCTTCCTTTGTTGTAAGGGTGTGGTACTAATAAACATGCATACAATCATCTAGTTTGATGATTCCAGCATGAACAGACCTTGAGAAATAGAATGCAAAAATTTAACCAAAGTCATTGAAGCATAAAATAAGGATCACAGTGACATACTTTAATGACGAGAGGGCAGTCTTCATCAAGATAAATCCCCTCACCAAGTTTCATAACTCCAGATATAACAGTTTTTATACAGTGTGCAAAAAAACCTGAGCAACACTCAAGAATTTAACCGAGAAAGTGAGCTAAAAATTAAACATATTTTTTTATATTAAAAATAAAATACTAAACTCTTTTCTTCAATGATGACCACTCCCCTTCATTAAAACAAATTTCTCAAAATAATGCAAAATCATTTCTATTTGGTTGCATTTACAGGTCACCTTCCTCCAGAGCAATTTAAATGATAACTTAAGTGAAATAAATAGCAAATGTTCTTGCACAGGAGAAAGAAATGTATACTAGGCGATGAAAATAAGGAATTACTCAATACTCAGATAAGGAACAACAAAGGAATTTATTGAATCATTAGGCATTGTCCAACTTGTAAATGAACCCACAAGGGTAACAGAAATATCAAGCTCTCTAACTGACTACATTTACATCAACCTACCAGACAATGTGGCAAATGTTAAAGTACCGAATATTGGTCTTAGACACCACTACGGTACTTTTCTCACAAGGAAGGTAAAATGCAAGATAAATAGGAACAATACACACAAAACTATCACTTACAGATCGTTCACAGATATTAATGCAGAACAATATCTTGATGACCTAAATAAAAGTTCCACAGAATATAATCCAAAATTTTGATGATGAAGATGAAGCTTTGGGGGTGTGAACTGACTTATTTATGGATGTAGTCACTAAACATGCACCACTGAAAGTACATCATGTAAAGTATGAAATCCAACCTAATTGGCTTACAACTGATATATCAGATGCCATGAAAACATGAGACCAATTCAAGGCTACTGGTAATGATGCACAATATAAAGTATGGAGAAATAAAATATAAAGTATGATTAAAACAGCTAGAAAAACTTATTATCAATCAAAGCTTGAAAACAAAAAGAGCAACTCAAATTCTATTTGGAAAGTTTTCAATGAACTCATTGGGGGAACACACAAAATCAGACCAATAAAATTCACTCACTTCTGGTAAATAACACCATTGTCACTGATGACATTGATATTGCAAAATGTTTTCAGTGATTTTTTCATCAACATTATAACCAAAAATTTAAAGGAACCAGTGACAGATATCAACCACGATGAATTGAAAAAGTTCTGCACTAGAAGAAAACCCTAGGGAGAAATGTCTATCTATATGTTCAAAAATGCATCACTGAACTTGACACTAAGAGAAATACAGGACTTGATCAGATTAGTCCCCAACTCATAAAAGCATCTGGCTCTGAGTCACCTATTTCAAAAAGCATAACATTCGTAATCAATTTAAGTAGTGCAACCATAACTGTCCCCAAGTGTATTGTCAGTCGATCAAATAAATAAATATCACTTACCAAATAAAATGAATGCCACTGTATTGATAAAGGATTGTATCGATAACCAGATTCTTGCCAGTGTATATCCCAAGTTTTAACAGTTTCTGGATCCTTGCCAGCTAGTGTGTCCAATGTGTTACCAGAAAATGGCAACATAATGGCAAAGCTACTGTGAAAGAAATGAAACTTTCTTGCCAGTGCCAATTATACAAGTCTGTTGTCATCGACTCTATTGTCAGATGTAATTTTCTCCTTTCCAGTCTATTGTCAGCGCATTGCTAGGTTGGCACTATACTATTCCAATTAGTTGCATTTCATGGTTTTACATACAAGGGCTATACTTTGGAACTTTCCATTTCTGATCTTGCTCTCAATTAAATTTAGTGTTCACACATGATCTACCAGTGTTTTATTTAAACTCTCTTTCTCTAAAATATTCTTCTTTTCAAACTGATAATTCTTTGATTTAATACTAAATTACTTTGAGTTCACTAATTTTCGAGGGGTAAACATTTTCAAGGATTTGGTGATTGCTACAAACCACAAATTTAAAGACATAATGAACAATAATGCATCTGTAGAAACAATTACACCTTCCCCAATCAACAAATTTAAGTACTAATAAAAATGTCACTTTTCATAAAACCACAAAAACTGACAGCCATGAAAATAACTGAATTCATTGCATGTATTTCAGAAAGTTTCTTCCATGAGAAAATTAGTTTCTTTTGTTATTTTTTAATTTAACCTCGAAATTACATTAAACTAGTAGTTGACAGTGACTTGCACTATGACTCTATGGACAACAACACAAACCTTCACATTTTCAATTGCCAAATTGGTTGTTTTAAATAAACTGAATGGCCATCTGAAATAACTCATTGTCATTGGCAATTTTGGCAATAACTAGTGCCAACATAGATATTGTCAGACAGCCCTATTTCATAATTATACTATAGCATATCAGGGTACAGAATAGATCCTGATTTGCTAGCAAATAATTCAATGACAGATCAGGGTATGTACTGTTTGACTAAAATCATATGAAGAACAAACAGCATAGATACTGATTTGCTAGCAAATAATGCCATGACAGATGAAGGTCTATGTTGTTTGTAGTTAATGTTAGGTATGCACATTCAACAAGCAAATACAGTATCTTGGAAACTTCGCTTTATCTGAGTTCATAACAAATTAGTTTCACTTTACTTCCCACTTAACACTTACAGAGAAAAGCACTTTTCAAACTGCTGGAGGCAAAATACAAACAATCAAAAGAATTCTGCCACAATAGACCAACTGAGTAAATACATTACTCTCCAAAACAGGATATACATCTACTGATAGAGTAATAAGAAAGCAACAATATTTTCTAATTTTTCATCAACTGCAAATTTTCCCTTGAGTGATTTTTGTGACTTTTAGGAAAAACCTATAAAGTTGCTTACATGTAGGTGGAACGTCAGGGCAATACAAGTACAGTATGTTACCATAAATAAGTTCCTACATATTCAAAATTCCTATAGACCTCCATAATAGTAAATTAAATTTCAGAGAAAACTAGAAATTATACCAAGTGATGGGTTTATATACATGTAAATGCTGAATCAAAATGTTCAGCAGTTCAATTAATTCAATTCACTGAACATGTTTTAGAACAGTATGAACATAAAGCATAAACAATGGACTTTGACTACAGATGACCTTTCAATATTTTTATGGTTCACACTCTTCATCACCTACTCCCAATGGCTTGATTAGTATATTTACAACAACAACAACAACAAATTTCTTATATGTTTCTATCAAACAAAAAAAAACTTCAAAGGTGATATAACCTGCTATTAAAGCAGTCTTGTCAGAATGGTGCAGTACTCAATAAGTACAGATGCAACCTCATACTATATTTCATCACTGCTGGTGTGTGTGTGTATGTGTGTTTGTCTCTTTCTCTATATATAATGTACACTCACAAACTAAGCTAAATGCAAAACTGAATGTAAATCACTGGAGTCTGAAACACTGGTCTCAGTGACCAATGTTTGTTTTTGAAAGGTGTTGAAATACAACTAAATGCACAGTAATTCCATTTCCCTATCTCATAACCTAGATTTAAAATTCTGTCTATACAACAGAATTCCAGGAAAATTTTGTAAGTGGAAATACACTTATGGCTGCATACTGTAGTTGTAAATACAGCGGTGGCTCTATATTGACAGCTGTATATTTATTTCCAATTGTGTTGATATTGAATACTTTTGAGACTATAATCAAATGGAAATTGATGTAGTAGCAATGATATTCATACTAAATTAACACTCAGTGCAAATGAAATAAGTTTCATATTCAATATTGGAAATCAGGTTGCTATATGAGAGTTGCTTGGTACAATTTAACAAAATTCATTGAGACAATACGAGTTCATTTGTTGAGAATGGCTCTTAAACCTCAACCATTACATGACTGAAGAAGAACACATGTAGCTAACTTGAAAGTCAGCATAAGCAACAGGACATCTTGACAAGAGGATTCATTTAATCTTGTGTATTGGTAAGCCAAAGAAGGTGGGAATGAATCTGGACTGATATATGTACTTTTATTTTAGTGCGATGTTTTTCAAGGTTGGTAAAAGCAGTAACAGCCACCTTAAAAATCAAGCAAATATCTGAAAAGATTAAGAATGCTGTCTGAATATCTATTGTGCAAGATTTTCCTTATGGCTGGTATACAAGAAACTTATGTTAGAGCCAGCTTAAAATCATACTGATGTCTGAAGGGATTAGAGGTGCCAGCTTGAAAATCAACTTGATATCTGCAAGGATTAGGACTGCTTTTTGAACTTCTATTGTTGTGTGATATTTTTATAGTTGGTAATACCTAGTTACCAATGTTAGAGTCGGCTTAAAAATCAGCATGATAATTGATGTCTGAATTATTAGTAGTGAGGCACTAATGTTGGTGATAAAAGTGACAAATGTTGCAGCCAGTTTAAAAACCTACCTAAATCTCTTTGAATGTTTTAATTTGTTTTTCTGTAAACTAAAAGTAGATGGTTGGAGACTAAAAATTGAGAGATCTGAGCAATATATGTTGATAATGAAGAGGAGAGCATCAATGTGTGATCTGACTCAAAATCAACTCTGAGTAACTTTTTCAAACAGATTAGACTTGCTCACTGGGATGTAACACAGATATTACAGATTCAGACATAACATTTTGACATTTTGCTTTTTGATGACATTTGTATTGTTGACAATTTTGACAAAAGAAAAGACCAGCTTAAAAATCAATTTGACTATATTTCTTTCCAAGAATCAAGTATCACACAGTTGCCAAATGAATTCATACAGAAAACATTAAGATTTCGCTAACTAGAAAAGAAAAAAAAAGGTTAGTAATTAACTTGAAGAACCTGCTGAACTTTGGGCCAGGAACTATTGAAACCAACAGCAAAATTCTTGAAGAACAAGTTAATGGTTCATGATGAAGAGTGCTGGATCCTGGTTGCCTGGTGGGTCAATTTTTGAATGCTGAAAATTGCTGGTTTTTTGTTTCCTAGTGGGCCAATTTTGAATGCCGAAGAAGGTACTAAATTAGTGTTAAACTGAGTGAAAATGTTGGATCTAAACATGACGGGAATGGATTTTGCACCACATATCATGATGGCTGCCATATGGACCGTAATGATTACAGAGGGGATATTATTTTTACCAACAGTCTTTGGCAATGCTCTTATTTTACTCTGCCTCCTAAAATTCAAGAGCCTTCGAGTGAATCCTATGCACAAACTCATTGGATTTCTAGCAGTGTCAGATTTGTTTGTAGGATTCTGCATTATACCTATAGATTTCATAAACATCTTCACTTCCCTCTTACACCATTCCAAATGGCTCTGCCTGATAGCCACTTCTCTCCCTTTGTCATCTATGGGAATATCAGCGACAACAGTAACAGTTATTTCTATTGAACGATTTTTGGCTATAAAGTTCCCATTGAAACACAGGTTCTACTCTTCAGGCAGGAAACTATGTGTAATTGTTCCAGCGGCTTGGATAGCCATTATTGCATGTGCTTTCATTCCATTGTTTGGCTGGAATAGATATAACACAGATCAACCTGTATGTTTGCCTTTACTAATGTGGAGCAAGGAATACCAGTGGTTTATTATTGCTTTTACTGCCATAATTTTGCTTCTGAATTTAGGTCTGCTAATATTTGTTATCCAAACTGCTATACAACACACAACCAAATTGGATCTTGGACAAGGTATAAGAGTTCACAGGAAAAAAAGGAAAATGAATGACTTGGCAAAAGTTTCCACCTTCATATCTGGAACCTTTTTACTGTGTTGGACACCATTTTTAATACTGATTTTTATCTCTGCTATAATGGATAATTTTGTACTGATTCCCTTCATGCTATTTGCAGCAATTTTGGGTGTGATGACTGCATGCTTCAACTGGATTATATATGGAATACTAAACCCTGCCTTTAGAAAAGCTGCAAAGTCCATAATTTACTGTACCAAGACTAAAAGGAAAACCGAGCTTTATAGACAAAGTGCAGGGGAAATGTCAAATTAAAATCTTTATATGTATTCATTCTGTACATTTAGGATTCTATCCCACATTCTTTAATTTCATCACTTTTGAATGACACTACTAAATTTTATTGGCATGTAAATCTAACCAGGACTGCAAACCTAAAATCAACAACATGGCAATTACTGTGAATGAATTTCCTTTTATGGGGATCAATTCTTATGTTTAGACTGAAAAAGACATTTTGTGGCTACTTAAATTCATGAATATGCCTTTGAAGGGTAAAACAGACCTATTTTCTATTAAAGGTCTGAAATATATATGTGGTCAAATCTGGTAATGTGACTTTAAGAGAAGCTTTCTTTCTCGGCTTTGCAATTTTTAGTAATGGCAGCCATATTTTATATGAAGGTCACATTCCTCTGAACAATACAACACCATGTTGCTTTAATCACAAAGATGATTTTTGAAATGTGTGCAAATCAGTGGCATGACTATGCCGTTCTGTCCACCCATCTAGCTGAAGTTAAGGCCAAACTAGTGTGTTGCATCAAAGTAACAGCCTTCAGCCTCCCCTCTACTCAACTACCAGGATCCTCTCCTCCAACAACACAGGATGCAATCCAAGGCAAGCAGGTTGCCTCCATTTAGTTGCCTCCTACAACATGCATAAGGATGTATCAGGCATATTCTACATCCATGAACACACGGGGGGAATAGAGGAAGGAAATCCCATGCAGATCTAAACTTTCATCTCCTATTCTCTTGTCTGAGGCATTCCATCATTTTCATGTTGGCATGTAGCAATAAAAGCAGATGAATTAGTTCAGTGCATGTCAGAAACTATCAAGTGTACATGTTAGATTTAACTCTTCATTTTACATTTTTAAATTATGCATGTGTATTTTCCTGAATGTACGTACTTTAAGGAGTTTGTCTTACAAAAGATTTACTGTACATCATTAGAAAATGTATCACTCACAAAAAGAGCTTAAAAATCTCAACTTGCATTTTCCACAATTAACTCACATTTTGTGAGCATATGAGTGTTAATTAATTTCAAGCCATGATTCCTCCGAATAAAAAAAATAATATTTAAAATGAAACAATTAATTAATGAATGTGACAATTTATGGGATGACTAAACCCTGAAATATATATTGTGGTGTTGAAGAATACTTTACATTTGTTTGAAAGATATATCTCTTTCAAATAATCCTATAAGAGGTTACAACTATTTTGCTAGGACCTCAACTGTGGTAAACATGGATTTAAGGTCTGAGAACATTTAGTGCATGTATGATATTGAATGATATTACTTGTTTTTTCCAAGTTCTGAGTAAGCAACAAAACACATCAATCCAATATCTGAAGTCCATTGAGGCACAACCAAATTAGAGCTTTGTGCACCAGAGACTACTAGTAATATCTGAATGATTAAATTACTAAGAAAAATCTGACGAAATCTCCAAGATAAATTCTGATTCATGACAGCAAAACAGCTAACCTGTTTTATGTATCTGACATTTGCAAATTTCCATCAGAGTATTTGTTGTCCCATACATATGTAAACACAGTGAGAAATCAAGTACACAGATCATACAGATAGCCTTACAAAATCAATATCAAAATAGCTTTCAGTTCTAGTGCAAGAAGACCTACCATATTCCTGTATGTATGATGTGCCAAAAGAAAAAAGCCGTAACAAGAAGCCTGAGGGGCTTACTATCACTCTAAATGTTTTTTTCTTCTTTCTTTGTATGAAATGTGACTGACCGTCCAAAGATGGGATAGCAGAAAAGATTTCACTTCTCAATATATAAGAGGGGACCTTACACCTTTTAGCCATTGTAATTAACAAATTTTTTAATCTTCAGTAACAGTGGAAGTCAGAACAGTAGATTAATATATCTGACTTAATGGGAACTTCTATAAGAATTATCAATTAAAGTGACAATGTTTCTTGAAAAAATGTTGCTACTCAAAGTGGCAAAAACTGATACAAAATCAATCAAAACCATTTTTATCACCTAACTGCCTATAAGACAAGCACTTTCCATGTGAATTTTGTCAAATTTGAAATTAGTTTTCTTCAGGAATGTTTTATTTGTCTTTTATTTTAAAGGCATTGTGGTATTAACAGACTGATAGCATCATATACTTGCTGAAACTTGGTCATAAAGATTATATACAAAACTGAATAAAATAAGATCTTTCAAAACTACAATATCGGTTTTGTTTTTGTACTTGTTTGTTTTTCTCCTTTTTCTTGCTTATAAATAATTTCAAAACCAGGTCAAATCTAAGCAAATGAAGTGCACCATGTGACTATTTCTTCTATTTTGATTGGATGATTGCACCTGGGATTTACTAAGAAATGTACCCTTAAAAATTGGAGATGACACCTACTTGCAGGCACCATACCAAGTTATCGGTTTTGTACAGAATACAAGAAGACATTATAGTAATGTTGCAATGTCACGAATCTCTTCAAGCAGTTCCAATAAGAACTTTGAATATGATATGGCAAGAAGTTATTATTAAAACAAAAACTAAAAAATACAGCAATTAATGTGATTTACAAGATCCATCACTATTTTGCTCCATTAGAACTGCCACCCCCTCCCCAAGCATTGTGGAACATAATGACAAAGCCAAATTCACAGCTGCATTCAATAAGGATAGCATTTCACGGCAAATTTGTGGTTATGGGCTATTAGTTCTACTAGACACACTTAATTTCTGGGAAACAAAACAAAAGCTCTTGTATGAGGGACATAGCTCATAACAAAAGTGGTATACCTTATATACTCGCTTAATAGTCGAGTCCAACTGCAAACCACACAGACACAGATCTGCCATCACATAATGTGCTGGCAGCTCTGGGGTCTATGCAGTTTCCTAAGTGTAATCAGTAGAACAAACAACACAGACCCTGTTCTGTCGGTGCATTATGCGATGGTAGATCAGGGTCTATGTTGTTTGCAGTTGGACTCAACTTATATGCGAGTATATATATATAAATATATATACTTTTCGGTTCTATATATAACAATGCTTACACTTACTGATGAGTTTGCTGAAAAGAGGCTTGGAAGCTCTAGATACACCACTCCCTCGATTTTAGCTTGCCCTGATAACTCGCGAACCTGCTTATAATGTGGAGGCAGGTGTGGATCCCAATTTTTTTTTTCCTTACAGAAATGGCAAAAATAGGCTCCTATTTGCACAACATTTAAAAATCACAATTACAATTGGTAAATGAAAACTCAATATATCACTCATTTTATCATTGAAAACAGCAGTTTATGTGCAATAATTTGGAACTGTGGCATAATGAAATTCGCAAACTTTAATAAGAAATCAGATACTTTGCAAGACTGTCATTAGAAAAGATATTTTCTCAATAAATAATACAATAAACGACAAAATATTGGTCAAAACAAATGTTGAGAAATACCTAGTGGAGGCAACACTGTAAGAAATAAATACCAGTTAAAGCAGTCATGTCAAGTCAAATTCATATTTTAATTTAACTTTTTAATTTAGTTTTAATCTAATCATAATAAATGTAACATGCCCTCTTCAATTTCAACATGAAAAAAGTCAACCAACTGTCAAGGTGCTGCTGGCTACCACTTCTCTGAGAACCTAATTAAGTGATTACTCAGCAACTAAACTGGATTTATTTTGACAGCTGTTAAGAACTGAATTGTCCTTAGGCATGATAACACAAGCTAAGTAACAGATTAATTGTCTCAGTCAATTGCTATACAGGAAAGCTGCCAACATCACAGTAATATTAGTGTGTAGGGTCAGCCTATTTTCTAGTTAAAATTGCACACCACAGACAGCCCCTAAGTTTTGCTTTCACTTTATCTGTGGGTTGTTCTTCAAAATTTGCAGTGATACAGTCGAAAAAAAACTTCCAAGTTCTAATAAAAAGCAAAATTTTTTTGTCTTTTCTCTGTTTTCAGTAGTTTTTTTTTTTCTTGATCCAGATTTTACATTATAAGACTGTGCAACAGCTATGTGCCAATTGTTTTTATTAATACAAACAATACTGGGTTGTACTTAGTCATTGACATGTGCTATCAACCAAGCAGCATTTAAAATCGCTATCTTGAGAAATTAACCAGTGCAAAAATATTGATGGGTTTGACTCCGGTGGTTTTTGAGTATAATTCAAGCTATGAATGCTTTAGTTCACTGATGTTTGCTTACAATGAATAACACATGATCTGACCTGAAAAGGGAAGCAACTCCAACTTTCATGATACACGAATTTTTGAGTACTGCATGTCAACTTGACCTATATTAAAAGTCTGTCATCAATTTACTGCCTTTAATTGACTTCTTCTGATCTAATAGCCATAAATATTAAAATCCAATAGATAAATAGTTGATGTATGGGACAATAAGATTATAATTCTCATGTATTAATGAAAGTTACTAGCACAAAATCCCCTCTTCCCCCAAACTGTTATCTGAAATTTTAGTCTCCCTCGCTAACTCACACCCTCACCTATGCCACATTCGATGTTTATGCACCCCATCACTTGCGAGTTATTGAGGAAGTGGTGTATGTAGTTTATAGACAATTATATTTTGCCCACTGAAAACATTATCAGGTCAATTCAGCACTGTATCTTGGGTAAGGCTTGGGGACATTTACCAACTTACAACTCTCTGTGCCAACATCCGTATCTTAATCATGATCAAGGGACAAAATAACTGAAAACCTCCCCCAGACACCTCAACAGATGTACAATACTGCCGATATTAAAGGGTTTTAGACCGATTCTTAAAGAACAACCATCTGAAAACAAAACTTGAAAGGATATATATCATACATGCTATAACACTTGTCATGCAAAAAACATGATTTTGGAACCTCCAGACATGGTCATGTTTTGAAAAACAATTTTCAGCAATCTTAGCGAAAAAAATAAATTTCTGATAAGCATCATGACATATGCCCTTAATCTGTGTATGTATAAACAGTAAACAATCCTGCTCAGAGCTCATGTAAAACTATCCTTGGGGCAGTTTGTACAGCTGTTTTAGAGGCAATTAAAAGGTAAGGCGGTCAGAGATAAACAGACACCTTTCAGAGATTTACTTAACCAATAGCTAGAGTGATGTGTTGTGTCAAATCCTTTGAGCACTGCTGAGGGAGAGCCCATTAGGCTAATTTGCATAGGTAAAGTACTCTAAGTGGAATAACCCAATCTGTCTGAAGTTAAGTGCGTCAAAGAGATGTGTGTTGAAGAACAAATTTTATTACACATCACTGACTGCATTGAATGAGAATGTTGAAGCTATCTTTACCAAAGTTTGTGATCAGCGGCAGCATTTCTTTGAAGTCGGATTTTTACTCCATATATAAAATGCAAAACATGATTATTTCGGTAGTACCAATGTACATGGCCAAAGGTCCGCACATGTCGTTAATCCCAAAATCAATCAATCAATTTCGGTAGTTGGAAAAGTGATAATCTGACTCAAGTGGCATGTATGACACTCCCTCACAGCAATGCAGATGCAGAAAGATAATTTTCTATGGCAAGTATGTATATATGGATTATCTTACCTTTGTCTTCAATGGTGACATTGCTACACACCACTGAGGCATAGGTGTTGGATGTACAGGTGGAGTTAGAAACAAATTGGCATTGAGAGAGGTCTTCTTCTGTCCCCTGACACTTTATCATGAAAATTCCGATTGGAACAGTCAGATTTCCAAAAGAAGAACCTGGAGAAAAACAAGATCAGCATAGAGGTTCTAACAGAAATGTGAGAACATGGTAGTTAGCATGTTCTCTGACTAAATTATGAATACCTTAATTATTTTCATTTAAGTAATGCACTAAAGTAGGCACTCTTCAAATCAAAACTGACTAATATTGTCTCTTATATAGGCACTCCCAAAACTGAAAATTCGGCATACATTTTGAAAATTCTGAGTTAAAATTTGAACATACTGAGTAAAATTAACACTGAAGAAAAATTTGACAAACTCTTTTTGCATATGCCAAAATGTGTTTATTTTATTTTTTTTAAGTCCTTACAGTACAAGAAGGTAATACTTCTAGGTAAGTTCCATTAAGATGACAATAAACCTCAAAACCAACAAATCTGAATACAATTGCCCGAGGCATTGATAATAACTGATGTCATGTACAGGTGACTAGCAGTGGATGTGGTAAGCTTGTTGTTTGCTGTTCTCTTTGGTCTTTAATTAGTTATGCAAAATGATAATCTGTGCACAGGTTAAACTGTTATTCATTGCATGTTATAGAACAATTAAAGGATAATCCTACTGACTGATAGTCCCTTTCATCACTGAATTAGCAATGCAATCAAAGAAATTCATCAGTCAGACACCAAACTTGATACATGACTTTCAGACTATGTGATAGTGATATAAATTAAGGCAGCTACAGTGATAGTGATAATATGCTTCCAAATTGCTGAAAATAGCAAATTATTTCCAGCATGTTGCTCGTCCTGGTCCAGCTTCACCTTTACTACCTGTGCAGCCTACTAATGCTCCACCATCTGATTACCTAAAGTTACTCTCGCTGTTCAAGTCAAAAACCAGAGTTAAAAGTTCAATACCTCCACCAGTCCACCAGTCCACCAGTTGAAAGCCAGAGTCCTGCCTGACAATGTCAACGAAACCGGTGACAAATTGGAAATGCATGGTCACTATATGATCACTCTAAGACCAGAGCTCATTAAAAAATCTTTCCTCATAATGGGAATTTCAGACTCCTTGAATGAATCTGAGGACTCACTATTATGAAATGATTCAGTACTGCCATATGGATGTTGCAGAAGAGTCTGACAATGACTGCATCTTGGACGATGTGCAATCAGAAACATTTATACACTTTTTTTCTGATGATTCAGAGGAATTTGAGGGGATGAACCAGACAATATTGCAAAGGATTGTGAATATCTGTAAGATCGTTTCATACTGATACTAAAAATATGTGCTTGTGACTGATGCTGCAATGACTTTCATTTGACTTTACATTTTAAAAACTGAAATGTTATATTCCCATCCCATGTAACTTGGATGAATTCTATATTCCTGTTGCATCCTTAATATAGGATTACTAAATGTGATGAAATATATAAATGTATGACTTCTTTTAACTTGTTTGTGATTTTGCCTTTCATTCCATCTGTCACACACAAAACATACATATCACCTGATCACTTGCTACATTGTGTTCACTTGATACATTTTGATACATTCTGAATAATCTGCATCGATCTTCAAAGGACAACAACTCTTACTTCCATAGCTTCATTATTTCATAATACCTGCCCCAGAAAATGGTATGTGTATACACACTGCTTTTCAGCACACTGTATCCTAAGGAGGCAAGTCACATGGATTCGCAAGTACATTAAGACACATAACATGGAAGTATTATACGGCTGGTTTTTCTTTTCTAATACTTCACTAATAATTAAATAGTCAAAAGATTTAAATGTCTAACTTTGCTCTAATTACAAGCATGTGTTACTTCCTCCATTTCCCTATGGATACCCTCATTTCGCTATGAACAGCCTCATTTCCCTACTGAGAGCCTCACTAATTTTATCTCCGTTGGAATATTGCCCTCATCCAGTTTTGACCAGAATTTACCAGGACAGTAAATTTGGCATGTAATATAACTCTGCATAGCCATGTGGTTTTTGGCATAGAAATGTGACAATGGCTATCATAATTAAAACAAGAATGAACTGTTTATTCAGAGGTGTTCATTGAGCACCCTTGTACATGAGGGTGATCACAATCATCAGGTAACTTCAATTTTTTGCCGACCATTGGTTTTGTCATGTGACTTGTACTACATTTTACATGTAAGCTACATTATACATGAATGTCACAGGGAAGTTTATTACTTAGTTAGAAGTTGCATAACACAATAAACAGTCATTAAATCTTTATTTTGCAGAAAATAGAATATTATAATAGAATTAGAATATTTCACCAGCATGTGAAAAAAATCACAATATTTGTCACTGAAAAGGTAAACCCTCTAAAGCTGGTACCTCAAATTTAAAATCCCTTAAAATGCATCTATTACAAGCACCACAAAATTGATAGGAGCTAAAAAGGGTGTCTCAATTTGAATAATTATGGTACACATTCCCTGCCCTTTGATGATTTCAGCCCAAAATGTCCCAATGAAAAACAGTCAACTTTCTATATAATGGAGTCAATAGGACACAAGAATGTAGCTCATTACTATACTAATCTCGTTACACAAAGGATGTGAAAATTAAATTAAAATTTTTGCCAAGGAATTAAACAATCTCTAATTATATGCAATTATTTGCTATACCAGCTCTCACTATATGAAATATTAAAGTTCTGTTATAACACAAATGTTGTTTCTATAACGAGTCACTTACTTAAATAAGCAACTGCTAAATGGAATAGACTTGCACTGGAAGAAGTCACTCCCCCTTTTCCATTTAACAAATGTCTTCAAAGTATAGAATAGGGTCTTTTCGATGCATGAGTAAACTGTAATTTTGTAGAGTTGTTGCATTCTAGTCTGTAGTTATCAAGATAAGAGGACAACAACAACAGTTTGCCGAGAATATATTGCATTGGAGTGATTTTTTATAGTTATTTTATATGTACATTACATGTTCCAGTCATATTTCTCTTTGACCTTCAAATTTAAAAAGAAAATCAATTTGTATTCTAATAAACAAGAGGACTATATGACCTTGATAATGCCAACCTGGCTGATGTCACTGAAGTTGATGATGTAATTAGCATACATTTTTTAAATTTTCCAAGTAGGGATCTGCATGTAAACTATCTGCAAATTAAAAGAACATCTGTTTAATAGAAATATTGTTCATTCTCCATTGTGTTCTTGTGGAGAAACAGAAAGTGCAGAGCATTTTCTACTATACTGTTTGAACTACACTGACACAAGGCAACATACTCTACACTGCATTTCTACCCATTATAACTGAATATTCTCCTTTATGGCAATCCCCAAATTACAGCAAAGAAAATGAGATCATTTTTCAGCTCATTCAAGATTATCTTATCCAAAGCAAAAGATTCAAAATTAGATAAGAATGGTCCCCTAAACTGTTATGACAGCAACACTTTAAAAATATCTTCTTAGTTTGCTTTTAACTGCAGATTTTTATTTTATCATAAACAACGTACACCATACCCATATTTGATATGCTCATCATTTAGTATCATGACAAGAGGGTACAACTTAAAATAGACAACTGGCACTTATATCTTCTGCTTTTATCTTGTTTTATTATCATATTAACCTTTTTGTGCATATAATTGATAAATATGTAACCAAAACAAATTCTGTTGAACATTCATCATCAATACCAATTTGCTGGAACATAATGCTAATCATAGTATTGTGTATGCCATGTTCTTAAAATTATGATTTGATTACCTATTCATACATATGTACAAGTATACTGCTCCGAATGTATTGATTTATATTTCAGGCAATATTGTATATCTTCGATATAATTAACTTCCTAAACACATTCTTTATCTATTTCAACTATTCAAACTAAGTATTATTCACATATCGATATTCTGCATGCTATGTTTACAAAATATTTGCTTTGCTTAAGAAATGAATTTATATATTTGTACCAATGAATGTTTTGAAATAAATATGCTTAAACTAAACAAGTTAGAAATCTTCAAATACTGTCAATACAAGCTTTCTAAACTTTATTCGGTGACAGAGATTGGCTAGGTAAACTAATGACCCAAGACAGATCTAGCATTGACAAGAATAAATACACCATCTACAATAAATACTTAAATATTTGTTCATTATTTACCTGGAACATCACGGGCATCAATGTATTTACTGTCGATACTTCTACAAGCCACAGTGGCAGCCACAACATCAAAACCCACATCACAGATTCCATACCACTTTCCTTCATGGTGCATCTCAATCCCACCTATATTGAGGTTGGGGCTCTGATTAAATCTCACTGAAATCAAAGGCTAGAAATGTATTTATACAACATGGGTGCCACCACCAATACAATGTTAATGAAAGTCAAACTGCTACCTCAAACAGGGGCCATAACTCCCTTAAAATATTTAAGAGAACAATAAAATCAAACTTTACCTAGATCTTATTAATGTTAAGCCTCACTCCAAATTTGGTGTCCTTCAAAATATATTCAGCAGAAACAAAATTTGTAATAGACATGACGTGACATGATGGACAGACATGGGCAACACAATATGCCCCTCCACAGATATGGTGGTGGTGTGTGTGTGTGTTTTGTGATTCATTCAGTTGTAAATTTCATTTTAGTTACAGAATTTTGTTTCCCTTTTCATTAAAATGAAAAATAAAATACAATATTTGTACAAGTACTTACTTTTGCAGTAAATATAATAATTTGTTGCATAGGGTAAGTATTGCTGCTCCTTTTTGTAATTCGGGAACTTTATTTCCATTTTCATCCAATTAAAAAGAAAAATCTATATATATGTATGAAAACAGTTGTACAACAATTTTTGACTAATAAGGGTTTGTTTTGCAACTGGGTTCTTGCTCAGAGTTAAGAGTCGTATTTTGGGGAATTTAAGATTCTCAGTGAACATTTTCACTACAACATATATTATTCCCCTTTGTCTTTTTCAGAAATTTATGAAGAAATCCCAAAATGAAAATGATTCTGAATCAAGGAAAATATGTTTAGACATACAAAATAATTATTACCATAACAATAATAAACATAAAACAGATTTTTATTACTGACCAATTCCTCTAATTCACACATACTTGTCTGATGACGATATGATGATGGTAATTCCTCTAAATAAAAGACATGATCTTTGCAACTTCATTTTTGTTGCGATGACAAAATGGATGGAGACCAACTTCAAACTGGTCATTGTAATAGGAGTTGACTGTGCATATTAGAGGTTTATTCTCGAATACAGAACTCTGCAAAAACCTAGCAGCCTCAAAACAGAATTTGCAAACCAAAGCATAATTTTTGCAATCAAATTTTTTTTGCCTCTGCATTTAAGTTCAAGTTTTAGCTTCCAAAATTCAGTGACATTTGGCAAAATGTGTGCAGAACTTACCATTTTTGTAGCAGTAAACTGTAGCATCATACTTATGGGTTTCACATGGCACAGATGGAAACAAATCCAGAATGTCACTGTGTTCACTATTGAAACCCCTGTGAGGACACTTATGGAGGTTACTCTCTTCTCCCGTACATTCAAGATGACTGAGCCATATCTGTCCTCTGCCCTCTCCATAGGATCCTCGTGGCTGAACCTCACCATCCGTATAATTAAGCTGTCGACAGAAGACAGTAGCTTCTCGTTTATCCCAGTATGAGTCACAGATTGTACCCCACCTTCCTCCAATAGCTAGCTCCACACGGCCATAGTGGGTGGCTCCAGAAAGCCTGTACTGGATACCTTCACAGAAAAATAAAAAATACATTGATTTATGGTATATAAGAGAAAAGAATGAATATGTGATAACATGGAATAGAAAATGTTCTCTCTTTTAATTAAATTATTTCAACTTCGAAAAGAAATGCAACCTAATGTAAACATTAAGAGTTTAATGAAATACAAGTGTTCCACAAAACTTAGTATCTTGGGTATTAACATATTATAATGATGCAGGCGAGATACCTGGAATTCTGGGTACAAACTTTAGACATACAGTACTACTGAAGCAGAGTTTTAGTTGAATACATCAAATGATGCAGAAGATACAGTACAGCTCACATGATTTTTTGTTTCTCCACACATTGTGGTAGGGTTGGAGAGAGCACACAGAAGATACAGTACAGCTCACATGATTTTTTGTTTCTCCACACATTGTGGTACGGTTGGAGAGAGCACACAGAAGATACAGTACAGCTCACATGATTTTTTGTTTCTTCACACATTGTGGTAGGGTTGGAGAGAGCATACAGAGAATTCAGTACAGCTCACATGATTTTTTGTTTCTTCACACATTGTGGTAAGGTTGGAGAGAGCATACAGAGGATTCAGTACAGCTTACATGATTTTTTGTTTCTCCACACATTGTGGTAGGGTTGGAGAGAGCACACAGAAGATACAGTACAGCTCACATGATTTTTTGTTTCTTCACACATTGTGGTAGGGTTAGAGAGAGCACACAGAAGATACAGTACAGCTCACATGATTTTTTGTTTCTTCACACATTGTGGTAGGGTTGGAGAGAGCACACAGAAGATACAGTACAGCTCACATGATTTTTTGTTTCTCCACACATTGTGGTACGGTTGGAGAGAGCACACAGAAGATACAGTACAGCTCACATGATTTTTTGATTCTCCACACATTGTGGTAGGGTTGGAGAGAGCATACAGAAGATACAGTACAACTCACATGATTTTTGTTTCTCCACACATTGTGGTAGGGTTGGAGAGAGCATACAGAGGATTCAGTACAGCTCATATGATTTTTTGTTTCTCCACACATTGTGGTAGGGTTGGAGAGAGCACACAGAAGATACAGTACAGCTCACATGATTTTTTGTTTCTTCACACATTGTGGTAGGGTTGGAGAGAGCATACAGAGGATTCAGTACAGCTCACATGATTTTTTGTTTCTCCACACATTGTGGTAGGGTTGGAGAGAGCACACAGAAGATACAGTACAGCTCACATGATTTTTGTTTTCTCCACACATTGTGGTAGGGTTGGAGAGAGCATACAGAGAATTCAGTACAGCTCATATGATTTTTTGTTTCTCCACACATTGTGGTAGGGTTGGAGAGAGCATACAGAAGATACAGTACAGCTCACATGATTTTTTGTTTCTCCACACATTGTGGTAGGGTTGGAGAGAGCACACAGAAGATACAGTACAGCTCACATGATTTTTTGTTTCTTCACACATTGTGGTAGGGTTGGAGAGAGCACACAGAAGATACAGTACAGCTCACATGATTTTTTGTTTCTCCACACATTGTGGTAGGGTTGGAGAGAGCATACAGAAGATACAGTACAGCTCACATGATTTTTTGTTTCTCCACACATTGTGGTAGGGTTGGAGAGAGCACACAGAAGATACAGTACAGCTCACATGATTTTTTGTTTCTTCACACATTGTGGTAGGGTTGGAGAGAGCATACAGAAGATACAGTACAGCTCACATGATTTTTTGTTTCTTCACACATTGTGGTAGGGTTGGAGAGAGCATACAGAGAATTCAGTACAGCTCACATGATTTTTTGTTTCTCCACACATTGTGGTAGGGTTGGAGAGAGCATACAGAAGATACAGTACAGCTCACATGATTTTTTGTTTCTTCACACATTGTGGTAGGGTTGGAGAGAGCACACAGAAGATATGGTACAGCTCACATGATTTTTTGTTTCTCCACACATTGTGGTAGGGTTGGAGAGAGCATACAGAGGATACAGTACAGCTCACATGATTTTTTGTTTCTCCACACATTGTGGTAGGGTTGGAGAGAGCATACAGAGGATTCAGTACAGCTCACATGATTTTTTGTTTCTCCACACATTGTGGTAGGGTTGGAGAGAGCATACAGAAGATACAGTACAGCTCACATGATTTTTGTTTTCTCCACACATTGTGGTAGGGTTGGAGAGAGCATACAGAGGATTCAGTACAGCTCACATGATTTTTTGTTTCTCCACACATTGTGGTAGGGTTGGAGAGAGCATACAGAGGATTCAGTACAGCTCACATGATTTTTTGTTTCTTCACACATTGTGGTAGGGTTGGAGAGAGCACACAGAAGATACAGTACAGCTCACATGATTTTTTGTTTCTCCACACATTGTGGTAGGGTTGGAGAGAGCATACAGAAGATACAGTACAGCTCACATGATTTTTTGTTTCTTCACACATTGTGGTAGGGTTGGAGAGAGCATACAGAGGCTACAGTACTGCTAACATGATTTTTTGTTTATCCACACATTGTGTTAGGGTTGGAGAGAGCACACAGAAGATACAGTACAGCTCACATGATTTTTTGTTTCTTCACACATTGTGGTAGGGTTGGAGAGAGTATACAAAAGATACAGTACAGGTCACATGATTTTTGTTTTCTCCACACATTGTGGTAGGGTTGGAGAGAGCATACAGAGGATTCAGTACAGCTCACATGATTTTTTGTTTCTTCACACATTGTGGTAGGGTTGGAGAGAGCACACAGAAGATACAGTACAGCTCACATGATTTTTTGTTTTACCACACATTGTGGTAGGGTTGGAGAGAGCACACAGAAGATACAGTACAGCTCACATGATTTTTTGTTTTACCACACATTGTGGTAGAGTTGGAGAGAGCATGCAGAAGATATAGTACAGCTCACATGATTTTTTGTTTCTCCACACATTGTGTTAGGGTTGGAAAGAGCATGCAGAAGATACAGTACAGCTCACATGATTTTTTGTTTCTCCACACATTGTGGTAGGGTTGGAGAGAGCATACAGAAGATACAGTACAGCTCACATGATTTTTTGTTTCTCCACACAATGTGGTAGGGTTGGAGAGAGCATACAGAGGATTCAGGATAAACCCCTCCCAATTAACACCTTGCAAACTCATGGAGTCGTGGCAGGGCATTTGAACATGGACAATCACCTCATACACCATATATTCTCACAGAGCTTTACCACAGAGTTGCAATGGAGTAATGAGTACCAGACGTGGAAAATTGTGCAAGCCAGTATACATGTGCTAAAAAGAGCAAATATTGCAAAATAACAGATTTTTTTTCTTTTGTAGATTTTAATGGCATTTTTAACATATTATTGGCTATAACATGCATCATTTCCATGGATGATCTTGATGCATTTGATGTTCACCTGTCAACCACTCTGATGTCTTCCAGTCCCTCTGTGATAGAGGTGCACATCACATGCGCGTGTAGTCGCAGTATTGAGTTGCTAGATATTGACTAATCCACTGTGGCACTTTAGCATGAAGCAAGTAAGGAGGAATTAACAGCCCAATCACACTGAGTGGAGAAATAAAAAAGTGCATGGACTGAGCTGTACTATACATACACATACATGCTTGTGTGCATGCACACACATACACACACACACGAGACTTTAAAACTTTTTACACAGGACCTTAACATTGATGATGACAAATGAAAACACTTGCTGCTGTTAACACTGGAAAAGTGATACCTGTATCTTGCCGTTCACAGGTGGGATTAAAACCAAATCACAAGTTTATACGAATGAAAAGATATTTTATTCTAAAACGTATTTTTCTCACATTCCAATATGTATTTGAGAGTGTTTTCCAATCTAGAACACTGATGAAGAATATCTCTATTATGTTCATCACGTGACTGTTGTCTAACATCACATGATGTCAAAGTAGCATTTTGATTGGCTGGCACATCACCACTATGACTCATTTGATGACATCACAATTGTCTGCTGTCACTTTAATTTTATTAGTTACCTAATCTATCTACATTTTAACCTAATTTCCAAGTATTCAGTGTAAACCAAACATTATACCATCTCTCTAAATATGGAAACATTTTAATGTATATTTGTCCTTGTTATGTTTCATCTGAACCAACTGGGAGCCATTTTGTTTTTAACCTATGCTCTGTAGCTAGGAATGTGAGAAAAATAATCTTTTGTTACGTATCAGTGTTGGATAAGAAAATTCCACCCTCTGAATCAAAATTTTTCATCAGATAACTCTGCAAAGCTTCATTTCTGATGCAAAATTCTGACCCTTGGGTGGAATGTTCCTATCCTACATTGATGCATATAAAGGATTCTATTAGTCTCTACTGTGGCTTTACTAATGCACTGAAATGATTTTCAAATTAGTGGACAGAGAGAATGAAAGCATGCTATATGCTCCTGCTATCTTAGTAGAAAAATCAAAATTAGTTTTGGGCTAAAAATCTTCCAAAATTAAAAAAATATCCTACTACTCTAAAGAGAAAACATACGAAGCATAAAAAAAAGTTACATGATTGTAAATGAAGAGTCACTGTAAAATATCATACTGAAAATGGTATTATCTACAATATGACCAAGCCTTAAGTACAGACCATGACTTGTCAACAGCACCAAAAGTGGAAGCCCAGAATGTAATATTATTTGACTGATACCAGCAGACACTTAAAGTACCATATATACTCGCATATAAACCAATACCAACTGCAAACCTCATAGACCCAGATCTGCCATCGCATAATGTGCCGGCAGATCTGGGTCTATGCAGTTTGTAAGGACTAATCAGTAGAACAAACAACATGGACCCTGATCTGCCAGAACATTATGCGATGGCAGATCAGGGTCTATGTTGTTTGCATTTGGACCCGGATTATATGCGAGTATATATGGTAGCTGTAAATGTACAGTGTATCCTTACCTTGTGTTCCATTGTAGCAAAGAACAGAGGCAATATGAGAGTTAGAACAGTTCCCCAAATCTGTACGATCATTATGACGACACTGCAGAAGGTTCGTCTCATTCCCAGTACAGTTTAATCCAGCGAGCCAGTAGGGACCACGAAGAACCTCTAAAACAGTACTCTCTGAATGGTGGTATGCAATCCCATTGTCAAACCCAGACATTCGGCACATGACAAGAGCATCTTTGTCATCCCAATCTCGGCTGCAGATTCGACCAGTGACCCCAAGGTGATCAACTTTCACCTGTCCACTGTCCTTTTCTTCCAAGCTGAAGCTATACTTATCTGAAGAACACAATAACAATAACATTGTTTCATTTGCTAGCACTATCTTATCTAAAAAAATTTAATAATATTAATAATAATAATAGTAACAACTATATTTAAAGAAGGTGACATAATTAGTTGCATGGAACTAATCTTCTGTGTGGCCCTCTGTTATATGTATTTTTACATACACAGTACATAGTTACACACACAATAAAGAAATGGCACATACACTCCCCCCCCCCCAAAAAAAAAAATACAACAAAAAAAAACAAATAAAAACATCAATACACAACTTCATACTGGAAAAAAACAAGAAACATTTATAATAAGATAAATTTATATATGGACATAATAAACAGATAATTTTTTTAAGAACATGCTCCAACAAGGTACATTGTGTATATACAGTACAAAATAGTGAGACAACAAAGTAGAAGGTTCAAGAATTTATACTTTGAGTTGTAATGTATTTTTCAAATCAAACAGGTCCCACTTTTCATCCACTGAATTAGATTATAATTCAATGCATTTCTTTGGGATTCTGTTCAAATTAGTGACCCCGAATATTTAAAACTTTTCTTAAAGAGTTCTTTATTTGGTTTTGGAATGGAAAGATGGTTAGATGAAATTGATCTTAAATTGAGAGTGTTGCATGAAATAGTTCCTCGAGATATAATGGGGCCATATTGCTTGAAACTTTGTGCATAACTAAAGCCTCAAAAATATTCATCCACATACTGTGGACATTTTAATAGTATTCATTGCATTTTGGGATGTTTTCAGCATTTTCTAGGATGAGTCTGCAGGTTCTTTTTTGCAAGCAGAATAATTTTAAATATTCTTATCAGAATTGTTTCCCCAAATAACATTACAGTAGTCTTGGTATGGTTGTATATAGCTTTTGTAATATATTAACATATGTTTAGTTGATAGATATGGTCATATTTTGCTTAATAACCAGAGACATGAATTGACTTTATGACATATGACTTAAATATGTTCATTCCAATGCAAATTGTTGTCAACCATCACTCCAAGGATTTTGACATGGGTAACCATTTGCAGACAAATTTCATTCAACTTTAGATTCAAATTGTTATTTTCCAATTTCACTCTATTGAGTTCAGTAGTAATCATTAATACTTTAGTCTTGTTTGTGTTTATTTTCATGCCAATTTCCTTACACCAGGAATCTAATCTAAGTAAGGCTATTTGAAGGGACACTTCTAGGCCTGATTCTAGCTGTTTGAATCGGATATAGTGGTGTCACCTGCATATAGGTTGGTAGATGCAATACAGTTGCCTACTTTCAGTGGTAGATTGTTTATGAATATGAGAAAGAGGAGTGGGCCCAGGATTGATCTCTGTGGTATTCCACATGTAACTGGTTCTTCTTTACAAAAAATGCCATTTATTTTGACACACTGTTTTCTATTTGTTATATAGGATGTAAACTAATCAATTGTGGAATTGTCACATTGATAAATGTTAAATTTACTGATAAGAACATTATGATCAACAAGGTCAAAAGCTTTTCTAAGATCAGCTAGTATGGATCCAACTAATTTCCCCTGATCTAAGGCAGTAATCCATTTATCAGAGCCCCGGGTAACCAAGTGGTCTAAGGTGCTTGCCTTTACAGATAACTCACATCTCACCTATGTGTACATGGGTTTGAGTCTCGGCTTGAGAAAGCTTACCAGTAGCTTCCCATGGGTCGGTGGTTTTTCCCTGGGTCTTACCAGGTTCCTCCTCCACCAAAATTGCTGGATGCCACGTATAGCCTATCACACACTGAAAAGTGTGGTTAAACCCCACAAAACCCAACCAAACCATCTATCTATCATGGTGACCAAGGCTGTCTCACAGGAGTGGTTTTCTCTGAACCTGACTGATTTTGGTGAATTAAGTTACAAGTTGATAGGTACATCAAAAGATTGTCATGAACACATTTTTCAAGCACTTTGGACAGAGTTGGTAATATAGATATGGGTATGTATTTATTGACATCTTCTTTGCTGCCTGACTTATGAATGGGGGTAACTTTTGCCACTTTTCATGTCTGGGGAAACACTGAGGTGGATATGCTTAGATTACATAAATAAGCAATGGTATCAGATATTATATGGTCTAATATTATCTAGGCCTGTTGCTTTTGTTGTCTCAATAGTTTGCAAAAAGTTTAGAACTTTTTCATTTGATATTGCAGAGATAGCAAATTCTGTGTCGGCTGTAATTTTCTCTGAACAGACATTTTTTAGTTCAATGTGACTGGAGTTTACAATGGGTTCCTTAATTTTGGAAGCCATACTTTTAAGAAATTCAATAAATGTGTTTGCTATTTCAACATTCTCATCAATAATCTGGCCTTCTTGGCCTAGTTTGTTAAAACTTTGAATTCTTATTGCAATTATTTTCTAAAGCTGATTGATAATAATTCTTCTTTGCCCTATTGATCATTTTGGTTACTTTATTTGTCCATGTTTTGTAATGTGCTTGTTGACCAATAGATTTGAAATAATCACAGGTTTTCATAGTGTCTAGAATGCCAGGAGTTAATCAGTCAAGTTGGAAGTCCTTTCTAACACTGTGTTTTCAAAGGTATATGTTTATCTACCACGTGCATAAAAAGTTGGGTCCATATATCAAGAGCATCATCCACATTATCAAACATAGGTACAATAATCCAAGGAACATTACTGAGATCTTCCATAAATTTATTTTTGTCATAATGTTTAAATGACCTATATGTTATGGTTTTATGAGTTTTGAATTTTACAGCTGTTTTTAAGCCACAATTTCTTCCCAGGAAAATAGGGAAGTGATCACAAAACCTATCTTAGGAATATGTGTTTTTGTCTTCCATATTTTTTGTACATATGATCTATTAAAGTTTTTGAGTAGTTAGTTTTTCATGTTAGTTGGTCCACTAATTGGGTTAGACTAAAAGTTTCTATGAGGTTCAACCAATTTCTGTTAATTTAGTTATTCATAAGATCCCTGTTGAAGTCACCTAATATACAAATTTCTTTTTGGTTATTAATTACTTTATCTAGTTGCTTTTCAAAATGCTAATTCCATCCAACCTTTGCAGAAGGGAACCTATAGACAAAGCCCACTGGGAATGGTTTTGTATATGATTGATTTACCTGGATCCATATTGCTTCAATTTAATCTAATCCTAGATCATTTTTCCTTTCAACTGATAGACCATTTCTTACATATACAACAACACCTCCACCCCCTGAACCTCTATCACTGCTGAATGGTATGCCATAACCATCAATAAACAACAATTCATTTGCATAATTGTCATTTTAATTTGTTTCTGTTAAATCCAGAATATTTACATTATTGACTTTAGATGATAATAATAAATTCAGTTGGTCTAACTTGTTATTCATACCTCGTATATTTATATGCCCAATGTGTAGACCTTTTCTTTAATTCCTTGATCTAATATGTTGTTAAAGTAAACATTACTAGGAGGGTCACATAAGGTCAGTTCTGCTGAGACATTTGAAAAATTTCTTGAGCATTCATGTAGTCACTGTTGAAATATTCACCAACACTTAATGAACATCCACATTCAAAACATCCATCACAGTTGTCAGTTTGAAAGATATAATGTTTAACTGAAGTCCCAAAGGAAACAACATGGGCATCATCACCTAGTATAGTTCCCAAAGCTTGTCCTGAAACAGCAGAGAAATTATGTCGCAGAAGCAGGGCACTATCTTCATAGCCATTAGCCTAGCACCTGTTGCTAGGATGAAAGATTTCAGTGTTTTACCTTGTTTCCATATTCCAAAGAGTCATGACAATGAGTTTTCCAGTATGTCTGCATGATTCTAAGCCACACCCAGATTAAAAGCAATTATAACATCTCACTAGATTGTCTAGTTTGCTGAAAGTGTTATCTTGGTTCCTGCCATATCTTTGGTTAATGTATTTGCCTATGAGTATTGGAACATGCTCATTTACTGCATGCAGAAAGTGTGAAAGTCCAATTTTGTTTAAATGGGTTTTGTCCTTTGCCATGTGGTGTTCCAGCACCAAGCCAGACTTTGTAACAACTGCATTTTCAATGTCAATCATTTTGTGGTCCCATTCATTGCATAGTTGCTCTACTAAGGCATTCAGGTTTCGAACATCAGTGTCAGTTCTTGGAGAAACTGTGCAAATGAACACCTTACAAGCTGGGCTGTCCAAGTACGGTAGATATTGTTCAGAATGTGGTAAAAATTGTCTTCAATTTGTTCAATGTCAATGTTGTTGCCAACATAATTTCCTCCAACACTGATGATGATGTTGTCAAATTGAGAAAGGTCAGTTTCTCTGATTATATATGACCAGTTCCCACCTCAGGTCATGACTTGACTCTGACCCAAGGTTTAAGACCTTTTTCACTGACATATTTAACGACCGAGTCACCAGTCAGCAGTGTTTGTTTTATGGAAATTTCCTGATGTTTTGGGTGGCTAGATTTTATTTTATGAGAAGAATCCCTAGTATTGGAAGATAACTGATAATTTGAAAAACTATAAAAAATCTCCAATAATGTTATGAAAGTATATACCTTCATAGGCAAAGATAGCAGCATAACTAGCAACTAAGATTAACATTCATATGCAAGAAAAAACTGAAATGCAGCTGCATGTCCTGCTTTCATTTAAATATTATGATTTATATGAAACCAATTTTTGGTCTAAAATATGTTTCTTCAATAATATTTACCCAATCATAATACCTTAGGAGTATGACAATTACCTCAAAAATCCAGCTCTCCCAAGTTAACTTTTAGCTATAAAAAAGCCAAAAGTTGTCTGCCCACATAGGTGAGTCAGACTAGAGAAATCTCCTCGTGGATATAGGGATTGATGCCAAATCCTGTCCATACTTCAGTTACAACTGGAGCGAAATGCATGCTTTACCAGTAAAATGTAAATGAAGGGAGCTTGTGAGGGTGTATCTATATTATGACCAGGTACTAAGTATTATCAAAGAAATTGGTTTCTTCTTCATCTACGTTACCCAATCATAATACCTTAGAAGAATAGGTAAGGAATAGAGTGAAAGAATAGGTAAGAAATAGAGTGAAGTACATCACCTTACCCCAGAGATGGCCCATTTCCAGTTTCACAATGTATGTGAGGCAGCTTCCAACTTGAGAGAAATATACAGGCCGGAATAGTGATTCCGTATGCCAGATGCAGCTGACAGGGAAGAATTCCCCTCTCCCTCCCCCTCACAAATCCAGCATAAGCCAATAGGCCATGTCACTGAGAAGCTGCCAAATGACTTGGGAAGGTAGCTTGTTCTGCTGCTGCTATAGGTTGCACCAGGTCAAAATGAGTTCTTTGGGATGAAAGAGCTCAGAGGTAAAAGCTACAAAAAGTCGTCTCTGGCCCTCCATTGCATGGCTTGTATAATGTCTGTTAAGGAACAGTTGTGCTTAAATGCTATACTTGTGACAACTGCTCTAACCTCAGGAGACAAAATGTGCAATAACTTCACCATATCTTGTGTTGATTCTCTATATGCCAAGTGAGTAACCCCATTGTATCCAGGACAATAGAGTCCGAGTTGAAATATTGACCTTTCCATCTTTCTAAGGTATAAATAAGTAAGATCTCCCAATTTGCAGCAGCTCAGTTCATTTCAGGTACCACTTCAAGGCCCTCAATGGGTCCTGTAGATGACCTTGAGGCAAAGGGTCTAATGATGAAAGAGGTGTCACAACAATGACTGATTGCCCATGGACAGGAGCCTGTTCTTAGCAATGAAAGCAAGGGCCATCATAAGTGAAATCAAACCATCAGGACAGAACTGTAGATAGTTCAGATCAATAATCAAGGTGTGTTTAACTGATTCTGCCTGCTGTAGCTAGAGTGACTAGGAAGCATGTTTTAGATAAGCGAGATGAGCCAACGATGATCTTGATAGTGGTTCAAATGAAGCCTTATTCAACCATGACAGAGCCCACGGTAGATTCTATTTGCAGCACAAAGCCAAGGCCTAATTGGTAATGATAGGTTAAAGTTTGCCAGAAGGTTGGAGAGATTTTTGTTTTGTCCTGTATCCTCCATTCCATGATGTCACAATGTGAATGAGGTTGTGGAAAAGTAGCCTTTTATAGTGATGGGTGCTAACTTCGTTACCTTAAAAAGCCACAGGAAAAGTTTGCTAACTGGGATAAAAATGTTTTAAGCAGAGTGATGTGTTCCAGCTTGTACCACTGTGTGAAAACTCTTCACATCACCTCGTACACTTTCACCTAAGAAATTCTATCCACCGCTTGTTCTGAGAATCTGCCCCTGAGAGCTTGTTTGATATGATCCAGACATGCAGGTTAGATAGATCTGGATTTAGATGAAACACCTGCCATAGGGGTTGTTTAAGTAAGTGAGGAAAGACTCAAATCAAATCTTCCTTGGGATTTCTGATGCCAGATATCACAAGTCATTTATCTATGATTTTTCCCACCTGAGGGGTGCAATCTGGATAAGGTGGCACTCTGATTCCCAAGATATTTGGGATCAGAGTTGTTGGAAAATAAGCGTATGCATCCATACCATTCCAATCTATGGTAAGAGCATTGACTGCCCAGGACTTCGGATCTGGGATTAGACAGACAAAGGTTGGAGTATTGCATTTCACCTTGTTGCAAATAGATCTATAGGTGCCCCCCACCCTTCTTCAATAGTTCACCAGAGGAGTTGTCAGATAGAATGAGTATGCCCTTTCTATGTACCATGTCCTGCCACCAATGACATGCATTCACTATGGCCTTGATCTCAAGAAGAAAGATATGCAAAAGTTGGTCCTGGGGAGGCCACAACCCACTGGTTTCCCAAAATGATTGCAGAAGGTAGGTATCCCAGCCCTCTGTGCCGGCATCCATACAAATCAGGATTCCTGAAGGCTTGACCTGTAAGGAAGCACCCATCATAAGCCAAGGGAGGTTCTCCCATTTGCTGAGATGTGTCCTCATATAATTGGAGACTGAGACTGTTTGTTCCAGTGTGCAAAGTATCTGTCACTGCTGGGACAACAATATCATTGGCAATTGTCTCATGTACAGGTGACCCAGGACTAAGACATCTGCTGTCACATTCGGGATATGTAGAAGTCAGTAGAATTCTCGGGCTGAGATGTGATTCCCGTGGATTGAAGGCACAGTCAAGATGATCTTCAAATCACATTCTTCAGGGAGACAGACCCTGTTCACATGCATTCTGAACTCCATCCACAAGTGGGTGAAATGTTGAGATGGAATGATTTGGATTTATCCTTGTTGACAAGGAATCCAAGGCAGAGTAAAGTGAAATTATAAGTGAATTCGTGTCTTGACTTAAAATATAAATCACCTGGTGTTTTTGAAGTATATTCTCCAGATAACTGGATGTCATGGACGTGGAGATGGTCCTAAAGTGAGACACTACTCTGTCCATAAATTCTTGTGAAGCTCCAGGGACTAATGTTGAGCCAAAAAAGGAGTGCCCTGAACTAGAATACTGTATCCCTGAAAGCGAACTGAAACATGCAGGTACACATCTTGCAGATCTTGACTGATTGTGAAGTCTCCCTGATGAATGGTGTTTAGAACCTGTCTCAGCATCTTGATTCTGGCCGATGGCATCCATATGAAAAGGTTAAGGGAGCTCAAGTCTATGACTGGCAAAAGTGTGCTGTAAGTTTTTGGCACCAGGAATAGTCTTGAATAAAAACCCAGTGACTTTGTGTTTTGTACAATCTCTAATACCCCTTTTCTAAGAAGATCATCTATTTCCTGCTGCATAACATTGGCCCTGAATGGATCTTTTGGGACATCTGCAGCAGTGGAGTCCATGGGCAAAGAGGGAAGGGTGCTGGATGTAATCTGAAACCCTTCTGAGATGACTTGCAGGGTCCATGGATTGTCGAGGCAAAGTCTTTCCTATTTCATAGCAAAGTGACTGAGTCTTTTCCCACTGTGATATGTGATAAGGGCATTGTTAGCATGTCATCATTTCTTTCGGGAAGGAGCCTGGCATGGAGAGAAAAGATGGCGAAAATGATCCCCTCTCTCTGTTTCTTGTCATCACTGGCCTTTTAGAACTGTCTTGCATTTGAGTGTTTATAGGACCTGTAAAGGCTGTTTCCCCTTTGGGCATACCCTGTGTGTGTGTTGGGGGGGAGGTGGGCACATCCTTCCTGTTTCTCTCATCCCTGTTCTGGAAAGGTCGCTGAGGTCTCTGATGCTTGTCCTGTGTGAGATTTGTCTCCTTGGAGAACTGCTTATGGACTTCCTCTATCTGACCACTAAAAAGACAGTTCGATGACAATTGCCTTGTGATATTTTTTTAGGAAAGCAGAAGCGGAGAGCCACACATCTCTTTCCATGTTGTAGATTCATTGCCACTGTCAGGGCATTGACAGGTGCAAGTTGTGTAGCCCTGTTCAGCACACCTGCAATTTGCGAAACTGATTCCTAAGCATGGCTGGCATACATAACGGTGGATGAAACTAGACTATTTTTTTGGTTGCTGGAAGACTGACATGGGTATCAGGTCAGGCATCAAGCCTACTGCAACAATGTTCTGTAGAGTGTAATGTGTCACTGAAGCATTTCTGATCCATTAATAGTGAAGAAGGTCTCAACATCCCCAGGCTTGCTATGTCTGTCAACTTCAGGAATTTCTGCATGAAAAAAAGTCGTGCATGTCTTATAGCATGCTTTATTAAATGGCAGTCGTTGTTGTCAGAAAAAAGGTATGTTGACACTTGGATCTTGTAATTGTCTCTCTAAACAATGGAATAAGTCCACCACTATACCAGACTGTGGTAATCAAATGAATGTGGGCTGATCTTTCTTCGCGAAGAGATCAGTGGATGATGAGACTTCATACATCGTTGCTGACAAAGCAGGAGGATGTGGGCAAAATTGAGACAGCAACAGGTGAAAAACTTGGAATCTTCACTCTGTGCATGGAAGACTGTCTTCTCTAGTCATTGTCTGGTCAAGAAAAGATGATACAGCTTGTGAGCGTAATTCATCATATAGTGAAGAGTTGGCTGACACAAACACTTCCTGCAATAACTGAGACGGTGTTGGTGAAGCTTGCCAAGACTGACTAAAAACCATACTTGAAGTTCGTCCCGAATGTGGTATCACAACTTTGCTAACTGTGGCCTGGGCATGGTTTCATTGTTTTGGGACTGATATACCGCCATAGCCCATACTGCAATAATAAGTTATTACAGGCCATCTTGCAGCCATTCGATGTTGGTCAATGATGGCACTGGATTGAGCTGGATCTGTAATAGCACCAGACCTACTTGGATCTGTCATAGGTATCAGCCACTTTCTGGCTACAGACTGCCCTGGGTTTATACTAGAACCTGGGTGCTGTGGCACTAAACAGGCCATAGAGTAGCATCGGTCCATCATGGCACTTTACTGAGTGGGTTCTTTCCTGTAAATTCTAGAATTCTGCTACAGGGATGAGTCACATGATATTAGATCACCGTCACTAGTCCCCTTGGGCATCGATATAGGCTTTATTGGATTTGGTACTGACTGTGAGCGATCTGTATCTGATGGCAGAGTTCAGTCTTGGGAGAACAGAGACATCATTTTCTTCTTTTGTGTGCTGGGTTCATGATGCTGGGATGCATTGGGGAATATTGGATCCCAGAAACTGGTTCCTACCTGCATCAGGTGAGGCTGTATCTAAGCTGGTGCTGATCAATATCAATCTGCCTCATACAATGATAGGAAGTGTAGAATGTCTGTTGTACCTGTTCAGTATTAGACCTCATGGTACTGCAGAAAACATTCTTTTGCTCGTGTTGAGGAGGTGAAGGCAAAGCTGGAGCTTTATGTGATGCCTACATTGAGATGGTTCACCTACTTTTCTTTTCCACTGAAATGTTTTCTGCTTCCACAAGGAAGCTGCTCACTGAGGTGGCATTGGCAGCTATGGTAATATGTCCTCCTCTTTAATGGTGCACTTATTTGCCTTCCTTTTATATTGTGTTTGTCTGGACAAATTGAATTTCTATCCAGTGTGTGCAGATTTCACATGTATGGTCTAAGTCACATATTCCACACATTCCAGGCATGTCATATGAGTATCCTGCACCGGTTGAAAATGCTTGAACTGAGTACATTTTGTCCTGCCCATTGCTGACGCCTGTAAATACAGAAAGCTAATAGATAGCATATACTGGTCAAATTAATTAAGCATTGCCAAACTTACTGTGAAGTGGACACTAGTGAACAATATAAATCACTATAGGAATTACCTACATGACCCTCTGGTCTGTAATTACTCAGTCAGTGACCAAAAAACATTACATTCCATTAAGTGGATGCCTAATGAACAAATAAATATCAATAAAAAGTGTCTGTACAAACTTACTGATCTGTAACTTTATCCAGATGGTGACTCAAAATATATAATAGGTCAGTACACATTACTGAATGAACGTACTAGCAACCAGGGCCGGTTATAACAAAATGGTGGCAACGTGAGTCTCATACGACAAAGTTTGTCTTCTAAAAAAAGTTAGAAAAACTTTTCCTCAGAAAGAAAAGAGAGAGGAATAGTTAGAAATATAGATAGTGTATACTTCCCTTATGTGATAAACTGTTCCAACTCACCCAGTAGTATGGAAAATATCACTTGATACAGGATTTTTGTGAGATCTCTGTAAATGAGCATGCTTCCTAGCATGAACTGCAGTATTAACTTAAGTATGGATGAGATATGGTGCCAATCCCTATATCCAAGGGGAGATCACTCATCTGATTCCCACCTATGTGGGCAGACAACTTCTGGTTTTTTATAGCTAAAAGTTAACTTGGGAGGGATGGATTTGTGAGGTAGTGGTCATATGCTATTATGATTGGCTAATGTATTTGAAGAAGAAACAAAGTTCTTGTTGGAGACGAACTTTGCATCTGGACTCAAACTGAATGAATGCAAAAAGAAACCGCTTTATGTTTGTAAGAAAAATTAAATAAGATCATGTCTATCCCTTATGCTGTAACCAATTTAGGGAATCTTAATTAAAAATGTATTGTATTACTGTAGGTAAGTTTTGAAGAAGTAGAAAACAATTCATGATATCATATACAAGCCCACTGGGCTACTGGATTTAAATATATGGTAGCCCAGATGCAGCATTCTGGTAGCCCATTGAGCCACTGGATTTCAATATAACTTAGCGCAGATGTAGCATTTGATTCTAATTTTGAGTAAAGTTTCAGAATTTCAAAACGTTTTGGACTGAGAACTGGAATTTAGTTTCTTGATAAACAATTTTTGAGAATAATAGTTTGATAGCTTTTGCATTACTAGAAATTTCTACATACTTTCATCAATATTGTAGGAAGAGAAGCAAACAGCTGATGCATATAAGCTGGAGTTGCATGGCTTGTCTTTGGTACAGTTTGATATACTTTTGTCATCTCTATCACAATGCAAAGTGACATTTGTGAGAATATCACTGTACGTCACTCCAAAGCCGGAGCAGCAGACTGAACGTCCATCAACAAAACCCAGTTCCTCGCAGACCTTCTTGGCAGTGAAATCATCAAATCCATCATCACATACACGCCACCATCGACTGTTTTTGTAAAGTTGCACAGCTCCACTGCTGACGCTCTTACCAGATAAAGTGGACAGTTTGACTGAAAACATACACAGACAGACAATACATGTACATGATAATTTCAGTGGAAAGTTATTCAAAAGATTGATCCCATAGATAATCATCAAATTACATGAATGGAAAATAAACAACAATAAATTGTATATCATAAGAATGTTTCATGGGAAACAGAGTTCCATGTAAAAATCTATGTCATTATCCCCATGCTTTCCCAAGAAACAATTAAATGACATATCATATATTCAATCTGTCCTGTCTATGAATCATACATTTACCTCCTTCACTACTGAAACAAAGCACCAAACATGGTGATTTATTTTCCTATGTAGTTTATAAGCTGCAAAATGTTAGTATTTTTTACACTTCCTCTGTGGGGGGGGGGGGGAGCTAAGGAGGGGTCATAATTTAACTGAATATTTTTTACACACGCAAGCATTAATTAAAGACATACATGTGACAAATTTCAGAATAAATCCAAGTCATGGTATACGAGGGTAGGGCTGGAGTAACAGGTAAGACTTTTAGAAAGCTGCTAGAACTTGGCACACAATTTGAGCATAACAAATTAAGATTAATTTCGAAGACAAAAACAATGCAAAGAATTTTATCCTTGATTTTATTTACATACCATTAGAATAACATGAGACTCCAACATCATCTTTGTGTCTTTCACATGACCATCGTGTGGCAAGCTCCCATCCTCCAAGTACACAGTCATTCAGGTCATTCTCATAACCAGTGCACATAAAATGTGTATCCCACACCTTTCCCCTTCCACCATCAGTATAATTGCCTGTGTACATCTCCCCAGTCGAAAACCCCAGGTGTCGACATATAACATCGGCTTCACGGCTGTCCCAGTTACGATTACAGATAGTTCCCTCTTCTCCATTTATTTCAACAGTAACTCTTCCAAATCTGTCACCTCCTCCAGTAAGCTTGTAAAAGATTCCTGAAAAAGTAAAAAATTTCTCTTCTTGATATATATACATCATATAAAGTCTATTTGGGCACAAACAAAATTTAAAATCCTGACTTTTAAAAATGTAAATTCAAAATAGAAGACAAAAAATAAGTTGATATTACTCTCTAATCAAGCAGAAAAAAAATGTTTAATTGTGAAACTACAATACACTCTAAAAGAAAAAGGAAGCTGACCATGGCCTGCATGTTGAGCCCATCCCCAATTTTGATGAATGGAAGAAAAACTTTAACAATAAGGTTAATCTAGGATGTTGATGGATGTATGGATGGACACACATATAGATGCCAAAGTGACCACTGTGTCAAGCTTCCACTAATGCAGGCTCAAACCACCACCCTAAAAAAACTATAACAATAAAATTATATAGCAGCAGAAATTCTGATCTCAAAGAGCTTGTATTATTTTCTTTCATAATGTGCAATATTAAAATTTCTTTCATTTCTAATAGAAAATAAGACAACACAGTTGAATCTTACAACAAATAATAACTGAGGACAAGAACCTCAATTAAATGAATTATGAATGATATATTAACAGTCAACGAACAAAATTAGTTATCTACCAAGTCAATGTGTGCACTACATCATCAAATTAAGAAGTCAGCCATATATACTAAAGTATAAGTTGGATCCAAGAGCAAACAGACAGACCCAGATGTGCCTTCACATAGTGCACCAGCAGATCAAGGTCTATGTTATTTGTTTTACTGATTAGTCATAAAAAGCATAACACCCAGATCTGCCTTCACATTATGTGATGACATATCTGGGTCTATCTTGTTGGACTCGACTCGCAGTTGGATTTGACTTAACTTAAGTATATACTGTACAATATAATAACATTTTTTTGTTGTTACATAAACATGACATGTATCTATTTCAACCACAGAAATGAATCATGTACAAAATATGCAAATGAACATGTAAAACTTTTAAAATAGCTTAATGTCTTACAGTGTTTGTCAATGTGTTAAAGTGAAATACTTCAACATACCCTTGTTACTGTAGCAAAAAACTCCAGCATAGTGGCGACTGTCACAGTAAGTAACATTTCCAAATCCTATATGTTTACACTCAGACAGACGAGTCTCATTTCCAGTGCATTCCACCTGACTTGTCCAATATGGTCCTTCATACTCCAGGAATGTGAAAGGTGATTTGTAGTGCAAGTATGCCTGGCCATTTTGATAACCAAGTTCTCTGCATGCTACACTGGCATCTTTATCATCCCAACTGTCACTGCAAACACGACCTGATACTCCAAGGTACTTGAGTGCAAGCTGGCCAGTGTAGGACTGTTCCCCAACGATTGTCAAAGAATGATCTGAAGAAATTGAGTAATTGTGTTTTATGTTTTAGAAATAAAAATTCAATAAATTTCATGAACTCCAGTAGCAAACCTGGAGTGTGTACCAAACAACCCTAATCCAAAACAAAAAGGTGTTGAGAAAGAAAAATTTGTATCATGAATTACTGCGTCATTTATGTTAATATACTCATATCATAATTTGTATATATGTAACACATGTAATAACACCTCATGACATCACAAATGACATCATTACATCATACAAATGAAAGGTGTAATGACTGAGGCATCCAAATCTACTCTAGTCATTTCACTACATTATTCTGCACTTTGGTCAAATAAAATCAGTATTATTCTTGTCGTGTGATAAATAGAATCTTTCATTTGTGCTCGTTTCAAATGAAGTTTATGAAACTCAGAATAATTTCAATCTTTTGCTCACCAAGGTTCACAAAGATAGAAATTATTTAACTCACTTCATAAATTTCATTTGAAATTAGCACTCATTTAAGAGTCTCTCGATTCCAACATATCTACAAATGTAACATGCTTGATTGGTTGAATGTAACAATTTCTGGCATTATCCTTGATATACAGTTGGAAAATTTGACATGGTTGTGAAATCATGACTCTCTGTATGACATAGACAAAATGTTTAAATGTGTGCTAGAATGGGGACAACAGTATTACTGTATGTGCTTGCTTATAAGTCGAATCCAACTGCAAATTGCATAATGGCCAGCAGATCTGGGTCTCTGCAGTTTGTTAGAAGTAATCAATACAACAAACAACAGAGACTATGATGTGCTGGTGCATTTTGGCAAATCAGGATCTATGTTGTTTGCAGTTGCAGTCAACTTATACATGATTATAGATGGTATATTTTCAGATTTCCTAAAATATATAAGTAGTTATGTCACAAATTTAACATTACTGATAAAACTACTTTTGCGACAATATAACCATCAACATATATCTGCAAATCTGAACACACAGTACAGTTATCCCCATAACTGAACACTGTTACTCAACTACAGAGAAATTATTCTTGAAAATTTCCTTTGTTAACTAAAAACATATTGAAGCATTCATAAATTCCATTATGAATAATATTTCTGTAATGTATAAAAAGATGACCAGTCATATCCAAGTACAGTGCAGCCTCCCATAATAGTGCTTCTATAGCCAATAGCCACCTTTCTTCTTATTTTTAAATTTTGGAACCACCTAATATCATGCATCTGTTTTCGAAAGTTAAAGGACTTACATTGTGTTTCAGAACTAATATGTGATTATAGCCTGCTTCAAAAAATGTGTAGACATTTTCTACACTGAAAACACCATGAAATTTGTTTAACTTTGAAATGAAAGATCATCAACATAAGATGTTATCTGTAGCCAATAAAACTAAATCTCCCAAAGAACATACCACTATTCCAAGAAGTGTGTGTTTTGTGTGTTTAATGCCATTTTTTAGCACATGATAGGCTGGCTATACATGGTGGCCAGTATATTTCGGTGGAGGAAGAACCCAGGAAGAACCACCGACCCACAGGAAGCTACTGGCAAGATTTCTAACATACCCATATTTGTCGAGCCAAGAGTCGAACCCACGCAAAGAGAGGTGAGATGTCAGTGATCTGTAAACGCGAGCGCTTTAGACCACTCGGCCACCCAGAGCCCGTTACTTTTGTCATTAATTTCTTCTCTATAGTAATTGGAGTGCCATTATCCTTGCACCAACAGGAATCTCAAGTCCTCACCAACTATAGTGTTAAAAAAATAATGTTTGACATATGAATTACATACTTCCAAATGATTAGCTGAGACTCATGGCAATTCATCAAACTCACCATCAACAGGCTGTGTTCCATTATAGCAAGAGACGGCAGCATAGTTTTGATAGCTACAGGCTCGGTCATCATTCTGGACAACATTCTTACAGTCTGTCAGCTGTTTCTCGGTGCCTGTGCAGTTAACGTTCAGGATGCTGTGACTGCGGAAGTTGTGACCATATGGAGCACAGCATAGTGGTATTCCATGTTCATGTCCCAACACTTGACAGGCCACATCTAAGGAAAAAGATACAACAAAAAATTAGTTCATTAAAAAAGAATGCCCCTGCATTAACTTTTTGTACAACCCTGCAGTCGAATGTGCATGAGAAACTGACATGAAATGCAAAACTTTACCTGTCACTGAGGTGTCAAATGTAGATCACAGTGACCTGATTTTGGTACAGTGGCATTGTACTCACCAAGCCACATCCACACACAAAGTTGCATGTATCTATGACAAATTATGCCTGAGAAATGTACTTAAATGAAAAACGTAACCAAAGTCACTGAAATGTGGCATATAGGTCACTGTGAATATTTTTTTTTCAAACTGCATGTAGCTACTGGGGAACCCCACTATAATGTGCTTCGTCATAACATGAATTTGAATATTACACGGTCATAGCATGGGTCCCAAATTGTACATACTCTTCACTCAGACTGATTTCTGAATTACTACAAAGTTTCATTGCCCACTGAAAAAGTTTTATTTGTTAATATGACAAGATGTATTGTATTCTTTAAGAAATATGATTCTCTTTCTTTAAATGAATACAGGTGCTAAAATGTTCTATTTGTGATTGTTCATCACAAATCTGTCAATAGGTCGTAAATGGTCTTTGTTGTTAGCTCGACATTTGTTTAATGACACCAGTTCTTACAAAAAACTGATAACTGTTAATCTAATTTGCAGTGAACCATCAACGATAAAGCTAATAATTATTTTTTGTGTTTGTCTTCAACGCATTGTATACAATTCTTTTTCACTCAAATAATAGCCACTGTTGAAGTAAGTTTATCACTCCAATGATAAATTAATTAATTTACCTAATTAATTGTAAAATCATAAAAAGTAATATTGGCACTGTTGTCAGCCATTCATCATGTGATCAATCGACCGGCAGTTGAAAACAAGAATCCCTCAAAGGGACTGACACTCTACTGGCTGAAAAGAATTTCCAGGAATCCAATATAAGATTGTTTTTTCTTTTTAACTGATGAGTGTTGAAACCATCTCTAATATTCTTGAGTGGTATCTAGATTTTCAAGATGGGCAATGTGGTGGCTATAATGGATGTAAGATTGGCACCATTTTCATTTAGGACCAACTAGGCATCATAAGAAGTCTTTTGATGAAAACCCCATCCATTGATGAGGAGCAGTGGTAACAAAAGTTTCAAGATGGCAGTCTTTCCAGCAACCCTTTATAACAATGTAGCAATAAAGTAGGGCTAAATTTTTGTAAAACAAGTAGTGAAAAATATGGATAATTTATGAAGAAAAAAAGAATGATATCTATGTATAAGACTAAAAAAATAAAACCCTTACTTGATTTACCTTCATAAACCTTAACAAGAGCATGCTCATACTCACATACTAGTTGTCCCTTTAGTTCAGGTTGCCCCAATCTCCTTACACACCTAAGTCCACATCACAGAGACCATATCTGTCATTCATGCAGTGTGTAATCACTTTTCAACATAAAATTGAAAGAAAAGTAGGAATAGTAGGTCAATTTTTGGAAAAAGTAGAGAAAAATTGGGAGTGTGACAAATTGGTAGGAAAAGTAGAAAAAACATGGGCCACTGGAGAGACTGAGATGGCCACCATGGTGGCCATACTGGATGTCAGACCAGCATCATTTTCATTTAGGACCAATTAGACACCATAAAATTCGTGTGAAAAGCCCAAGTCAATATGATTTTCCATTCAGGAGTAGTGATAACCAGATTTTGAGACGTCTGCTGTGATGGACATATTGGTTGTCAGATTGACACCATTTTCATTTAGGACCAACTAGACATTACAAGAAATCTCTTTGGTGAAAACCCATGTCCATAGTACAATCCATCCATTAGTGGTGATAACAAGATTTTCAAGATGGTTGCTGTGGTGACCATACTGAATGTAAGATTGGCACCATTTTCATTTAGGACCAAATATACATCATAAGAAGCCTTTCAGGTAAAACCCCATATTGATATGACCATCCATTGAGAAGCGTAGCAATAACAAGATTTTCAAGATGGCTGCAGGCCATATTGGATGTCTGAGGATTTAGGACAAATTATACTTTGGGACAAAAGTGTGTGCAAAGTTTCATGGCAATCCTCCAAGTAGTTTAGGAGTAGCAATAACAAACTTGTGCTAACAGACAGATGATGAACAAAAGGCTGTCCCAGAAGTTCTTCTGGTCTATGATCAGTAGAACTAATAAATAAGTTCTTTGGTAAACAATATACTCTATCTTCGATGCCTATCCCTAAATAAGTGGAATGAAATATTTTGTGTACAATGAAACCCAGCTATAACACACTTCAATATAACATGAATTCAACACAATCGTGGCATGGCTCCTGAAAATCATGCTTATTTGTGCATATTATGGATAACTGTTATGGATGCAATGAGATCAGTCGATGAGTACATGAATCAATACTTTAACTATTCATGCTATACAAGTATATACCAATTCGTGGTTCTCTGCTTAAAATCAAATGTTAAATATGTAATCACTGTGTTGTCATTATTTTTCATTTAATATGCACTGATTCAAGATGGTAACCATGCCATGAAAGCACATCATTTTTTGACCACTCCTATACCCCAACCCCAATTTGTAGAGCCCAGCAGATACACATGCATCACTTTGTTCAGTTAACTGACTTTTCAAACTATTGCATAATGGCACTCTGTGAACCCAACCATCATGTTATAGCATGGTTTCACTGCATGTGTATGGCAGAAATCCAAAATATTCATTTACTATTGTCATATGTTTACCAGGAGTATAAAGTTGATTCCAGAAATGGAAAATGTGGAGCCCAATGGCCCCTACCAGGTCCAAAAATGGAAAATGTGGAGCCCAATGGCCCCTACCAGGTCCAAAAGTGGGGTCATTTAGAAGAAAAAAAACAGAGGTTGCAAATACCCTTATCTGTTGCTTGTTTACTGAAAAAATTCAAACACATATCACTATCACATGCACTCTTATCATGGATTTATTAATTTCTGCAATAAATATTAAGTTTTCCAATAATATATGCTTCAAATCAATTGTTGTGGAGTTTGAGTATAGCACAGTTTTATACAATTTCCTCATCTGCTAAAATAACTGTATCCACTGTTCAGGACATGGTTATTTTAGTTGACAAGGAAACTGTAGCAAACCATGCTTTAGTCTGACTCGATAATGACTGATTTAAAGTATATATAAAAAAAGGAATATTTATTGCAGAAATTAATAAATCCATGACCCAAGCACCTCTGACCATTATCAGTCTCCGCTGTCAAGAGCATTCTGTTATAGGATTTGAATTCCTCATGCTGCAGTAACCAATTCCCTCCTTAATTTATTCTGGACATTTGAGGCTACATATTTTCCTCCTTATACACTAGGTCTACTTTGGAAATAAATGAAGCACTATTTTTGCTGAAGATTTAATCTTCTCTTCATTACATATTCTATAAATGTTCCACCATGTGCTCTCAATTGGTGCCCAAGTATATCAACAATGCCAGTTAGACATTTCTGTCGGCCAAAAAAATTAACTGTCTTATGATTCTTTGGCACTTAGTGCACCTTATTTAGTAAGCTAGGGATGCACTTGATTCAGTCTAAAGTAAATCATACTGATCTTTTATCTTCATTTTCTTGGGGATTTATGTATGTGCCCCATGGGTGCCATGGAGTGAACTTTCATGTCCCCAAGATGAAAACTAAGGGTCACTGGCACAAGGGCACAGGCCAGAATATAAATATTAAGTACAATACGAGGTCAATATCCATGTACGAGTTTCAATTGCAATAATTATTTTTCAAGCCTGAATACGAGTTTCTTACTTTAAACTCCCAATATTCAATTTGGGTATTTTATTGTTGGTAAAAAAAAATATCAGTCCCATCAGACATGCATGACACATAGGAATATTTTTTAAGACCTGGTGTGTAGTGTTTCAAAAGTTTCTAAGTTTCTGTGAGTTTATTTAGCAAGGGAATAAGTATTCAGAAAAAAACGGAATATAGGAGAAACAATTTTAGAGGTCTGAAATATTTACTAATTAGCAACCCTGACACATATACATGTGCATACTGAAATGCAATTGTGCCATATCTTTCCTTACATTATTCTAAGAATAATTTTCACACTGAATTCAGACACATCATGATCTATGAGGGGATGATTAAAAATTATGCTTTTTTCTGCACATTTCCAAGGGAATTATTATGGATTCACTGTTATGAACGCTTTGAGATCAGTTGATATGTACATGTACGTATGTATTATTCTGGCTATTCAGTTACCAATTTTCTTATACATGTATGTACCAATGTATTGTTCTCTGCAAAAATTTAATGATGCAATTACTGTATTTTAAATATTTCTTGTTTAATATGCAACTATTTAAATTGGTAACTGCATCACTGAGCTGTATTTTTACACACACATGCATCCCTCATCTTGTACAACCTAGATGATATGGGTGCACATTTTTCTTCAGTTACTGACTTGTTTCTATACTGAATGATATGTTACATAACACAATGGCACTCTGTGGACACTAATCATCATGTTAAATCAGGTTTTCCATGTATTGTTGGTTTAATGCTAAATTGTGCATTTGCAGAAGTTGCTTTTTACAAAAATGAAGTTATTTTTGTTAGCAGTACATTCTCAAAAAGACATTACACTGACAGCTGTCAGTGACATTTGATGGTGGAATGTCTAGCATTGATGACAACAGGAAAAGAGTCAAAATTTTCAAGTACAAAGTTTGTTATTTTTAAAAAAAAAAACAATCTGAAAATTTGATTGCCTTTGGTAATTTCAGTGATTGTTAGCATCAGCAGAGCATAGACCTGTCTCTAAATTCATTAAATCCAGAGTGTAATCAAAGATTACATAAGCTGACCTCTAATTTTAGCAGTCACCAGCAGCCATTATAAACATCATTATCATGACAAAAATAAGTTCAAACTAAAGTGATCTTGACAACATGATGTTGGTCCCTTTTCTAACTTCAGTTTCTTTCTGGCAATATTTTCTATTTACATTTTAAACTTTTAAACCTTTTAAAATTTACCTACAGGGAATAACAGACATAAAACAATAAAAAAACAATATTCTTTTGTACGATATCAAAGTAGAGGTAACAGAATCAGCTGATAAATACTAGAGACTAATCTTGTTTTCATGTTATTTATTTTTTAGTCATTGTTCCTAAAAATCTGATTAAGAAGCTATTATCATTATCCACCCCTATAAGTCAGATTGTACTGGGCAAAAGTCACAGGCTTTGAGTATCCTTGGAGTGACAGTCAGAAGTACAGCAGTACAAGCATAGTTGTTGCATCAGTAATTACTTTGATTAGCCACCACAGATGAGGCTTCACATGAAAAGCATGCAGCATTCAGTCCAGGTATCTAATTCCTTTATTCATTCACATGTACAATACAGTGTTAACCTGTTGAGGGTAACTTACCACAATATACAATGTAAAGTCATTAATATGGAAAGTTTACCACTGAGTAAACATATTTTATTCCTACTTTTAACTTGATTGGTCAGAAAGGGTCTTCTGAGTAGGCTTAAGGATGTATATATCATGGAAGAATCTATGTGGTCATGAGCTAAAAGCAAATACTTAGCCCATGTTAGTAAAGTATTAAATGTAGGTCACAGTGACCTTCTTTGGTTGTAAGGGTGTAGTACTAACAAAGATGCATCCAATTATAAAGTTTCATGAGTGACACACAAACAGCACCCAAAAAATAAACTTTAAACACAAATTTTCAACAAAGTCACTGAAGCATGAAATTAGGTTAGGGAAAACTCTTTTTGCAAAAAGGATAATAGAACTTATCAAGATGCATCCACTTACCAAGTTTTATCATTCTAGGTAGGATAATATGCATATAGCAAAAAACTCATGCGGTCATGAGTTAAACACTAAGATTTTAAAATATCAGTCACAATGAGCTTCTTCTGTTGTAAGGGTATGGTAGTAACATATGCTTATCATCATCAATTTGACAATTCTAGTATAACAGTGCTTGAGAAGTGAACATCAAATACAAAATCTAACAAAAGTCAGTGAAGTGTAAAATATGGGCTATAATTACCTACTACTGAAAAGAAGGAGTAAAGCTTATCAAGATGCATCTCCTCACCATGATTCTAGATGGAATAGTAAAGCTATGTTGTCATGTGCTAAATGAAAAAACTTAACCCAACCAGCAAAATCTGAAATGCAGATAACAGTAATCTTTTATATATGGGTATGGTAGAAAGAAAGATGTATATAATAATCTAATTTAAAGATTCAAACATGAACAGTAGAAACACAAATTTAACATAAGTCATTGAAGCATGAACTATGAGGTGTTGTACTCATCAAGTTACAGCTTCTCGCCAAGTGTCACGTTTCCAGGTCTAACAGTATTATTCTGGAGGTAAAAAAACCTGTGTGGTCATAAGCAAAATGCAAAAACTTGATACAATGCAGTAAAATGTGAAATGTATAGGTTACAGCATTACAGCGACCTTATTTAGTTGTAAGGGTGTGGTACATCTATTATGATGATTCTAGCTGGAACAATACTTGACATTGAACCCATGTCAGTGAAGCATAAAATATGGGTCACAGTGACCAAGTTTTGTGATGAGGGTATAGCATTTATCAAGATGCATCCCCTCACTAAGTTTCATGATTCCACATATAACTGTAGTTAAAAAAAACCTACTTGGTCTAGAGCTAAATGCAAGACTTAATATAAGCCAGCAAAATGTAAAATGTAGATCACAGTAACCTTCTTTTGCTGTAAGTGTGTGGTACTTACTAAGATGCATACAATTATATAGTTTGATTATTCTTGCATAAACAGGGCTAAAGGGCTATTGGTAATGCACAATTCAATACAGGTGGGTGGTGGATGGTACTCTGATTGTGAAGAAATGGCTACAAATGAAAGTAATAGTGATGTCCCATTTCTTTCAGTTAAGTATTCTGTCTGTAACATTTAGCAGTGAGTGTGTGAAAGAATAACTTATAATAAAAACAATTCCAAACCTTTTTGTCTACTGATTTTGATGCAGTGTACAGCAACATGGAGTCTGTATGCAGTGAAAAAAAAATGTCACTAACACTTATGAATAATCCATTTAGTGGCAGGAGAAGTGGATTTTGTATAAAACTTGCAGAAATTGAACATGAGCTATTTGTCTGCACATACTGTTTGCAAATGAAATGGAGTTTTGTCAGTCCTGAACAACCTTGACAGTAGTTCCTAAAAGAATGTCGAGAGGCCCGCACTAGCCATAAGCAGCATTTTATGATGAAGGCAATGACACACTTGTACATGTATTTTGGTAATAATATTACTGACACAATTTTCAGCCCCAAACATTATGATGATCCCCAAAATTAACAGTCTGGAATATTTTCATATTCTCCGTTCATATGTCTTTCTATATTTATACGTGGCTTATTCGACACGCTATAGAATCCACTGTAGAAAAGCACATGGATACATACATGTATACATGTACATGTCATATTCACCATCAAAAAGAATGTTGCGCTATACTTAGTTTAAAATTCATGATTATTGACAATCGTAACATCCAACAGAACTGAAAGAAGTACTTTCTTCTAAAGCATGCAACTGCTCATATACCTTAACTGATCAGTTTGTAATTTTGTTAAAATTTGTCTTTTTCTTAATTTGAACTATAAACTGACTTTAGGTGAAGTGCCTTCTCACACACTAGCGGAAAAACATACAACAACTACAATAGTTCTCATACTTACAAGCAAATTCAATATATATATCCCATTTATGCATATATATATATAAGATTTATTTAGAATAATTATCAAGTACTTTTCAGTGTCTTTAGATGGGTATTAAGAACGAAGGACTGATAATATGTGAAGGTATAAACTTCAGCAGAGTAATATTTACTGAACCACATGCGGTGAAAGAAGAGAGCAAAAGAAGTAAAATGTAAACAAGCAAATAAGTCATTTCATAGTATGTATTTCAGGAATGTTTAGGAATTTTCTTTGCTATTAACAGTAGAAGACTAATATGGCAGCCTCCCATTACACAGCATCGTGATGTTTGCCACATGCATTGTATGCAAGGCTCAGTGTATATGAAAAATGTAACGCTTGTTGCATCTTGCTTAGTCTTTATGCAACACAATAATTACAATGCAATAGCTCAATACTATCTCAATGCTGTGATATATTGCACATAAAATACAATATCAAAGTGCCTTTTTTAGCTCTTATAAATATCTTTTCCGCAAAACAGATTGTACCTGCACATTTCAATTACAGTTTTTTAAGTTAATAATTTATAACTTTTCACTTATTGCATACTATAAGTGATATATGGCTATACCACACCAACCCACCATGTTAAGCCTATTGGCATTACCAATAGCCCTTAAGAAATAAACTTAAAACACAAAATATAACCAAATTCAGTGAGTGCCCCCTTGGTGTCTGAGGTACATTACAACTGACGTTATCTGTAGCGACCGTGATGCAGCAATGTCTTAATGATGCTGACACACCCCTGAAGTGCATGAAAAAAGCCTGTATATTTAGATTGTTGATGTGAATGGAAGCTTCTTCCTGTCAGATTACCAACTCTGCAGAACTACCCCATCAGGCTCTAGTAGACTGTTCCTTGACAGGTGAGAAAATTCGTCCTCATATAAACAAAATTCTGAGAAGGAATAAAATCTGACTTCTCCAGTTTGGGGATTAGGCCTAGTCAAATCACCATCTCCCAAAAGACAGACAGATCCCTCTTAAAAGCACATCTAAGAATGATTTTGAAGCAACCAGCCATCAAAGTACTGGAGGATGGAACCCCTAAGGACCTTAAATGAGCCACTAGAACACCCATCACCCTGGTGAAGGCTCTGGGAGCAGAAAGGACCCAAGCATTGTTCCAATAGGTCCAACCAAGCCTCTGAAAAAATCCTGAATCTGGCACCTACTGGGACATTTGGAAAGTGGGACTTTACAGGAGAGGGTGTGATTCTATCCTTAGGGAAGGGGTAGGGGTCTGTAGACTTCCTCTCCTAGCCTTTCCTGCCACCTTGTCATAATAATGATGGGCGGAAAGGACTTTAAACTAGAAATTTTTACAATTTTGTTTCCCTGTTTAAACTGCTTAGAGAGGGGAGCCATGGACCTAAGTTAGATGATCAGTATGCTTATCCATGGAGCCATCGCAAAGCCATTCATGGTGGCATGGTCAGAAAAGAAAGGCCAATGGCCAATTCACGACCAGGTGGTGGGAGTCCCCAAACTCCACAGGGGTTGAACAGGAACATCAAAAAGGGAGTAATACTGATCCCTTCCTACAGACTTGTTCTAGACTTGAAGTCCGTTTCATATACGTATTGAAATGAAACAATGAGAAGGGGTGATATCAAACTGATCCTGTCCTCTAGACCGGTGGTTAAAACTCCCATACCCAGCCTGGCAGTCTGTGGTCAGTGACCAGCTCTCAGTGCTCCATGATTCAGTAACCCGTGATTGGCACCATACACAATACCTGTTGATCGGCACCTGGTGCCCGGGCATCAGCATCTGATGCTTGGTGATTGGTGCCTGGTGGTCGCTGCCAATGTTTGGTGGCAGAAAGTGGAAAAATGTTGCTAGGGTGACCAGTGTCCGGTGTCCAAAGCTCAGTCCCTGTACCCAGTGACTGGTACCCACCTGATAACCATTGACCAATCTTTTAAAGCTATCACTAGGTACATATCCCAGTGACCGGCACCCTGTGACCCAGTGCACAGTACCAGGTGATATATCTTTGCTGACTGTCATCTGACACACTAACTGATGACCAGTTCAATAATGTAGACCTTATTGGAGAGCCTCTGTCCAAGGAACTTGACTCTAAGGAATGAGATCTCGCTTTAATTCGTGGTCTACTAGTGTAAGACAACAAATGCACTTCCCTTGCATCAGGACGACAGGGCTTGCTATTCAGGGTTCCCTCCAAGATCTCCCCTTAGTAGAAACAGGCAACTTCCTAACTACATACACCTCTCTCATTGAACCTGGTGACTTCTGTACACCAGGAAGTGCTGTCATTGCAGCAGGTGACTGTCATACACCAGGATGTGCTATAGCTGCAGGCAACTTCTGTACACCAGGAAGTGCCCTCACCACCTCTCTCATATAATTAGGCAACTTCCACACATTGGAAAGTACTGTCATTGAAGCAGGTGATTTCCATACTCCAGGAAGTGCCACAGCTGCAGGCAACTTTCATACACCAGGAAGTGCCATAGCCCCCTCTTGGGAATGGAGGGGGTCCTCCTGAGAAGAAGTGGAAGAGGCATGACCCTTCTTCCTGGCCCTATAGACCTGATAACTTTCCACCAAGTCCCAAACCACACTGAGCCACAAACAACAAAGGGGGCAACCGTCCATGTATACACATTACATGCACGCAAGACAGGTGCTATGAGTGTCCCATGCTGCCTTTTCATGCCCACATTTGTCAATACCTTGAGGCATTATTGAAGTTGAACATTTTGAAAGGAAATATATAAATACAACAATGAACGGAAACAACAAAAGGGTAGGAACTACTTACCCTAACACTGGTTACTTAGAGGGATGAAACACAAGAAGCGCTGCTTCACTACTAACGTACTCAAAATCCTAAAAAATCAACAAAAATGGACACAGATACACATAAAAAGAGCAACTACTGGGGAGAAATTAACAAACACAACAGAAAAAAGGATACGATTGACAGCAGAAATGCCAAAAGACACCTCTATTGATAAAGTGTTGAATGCCCAAGAGATACATACATAAATGCATGCAGTCAGAGGAAATGAAGGAAGATATTCCAACTGTCATAAATGGACTAAGGTATCAGACTGAGATCATGTTGTATTTTATTCTAGACCTCCAATTACTAATATACTAATACTAACTGGTGGAGGGAATAATGTCCTTGGACTGGGGACTAGAGCCAGGAGGAATTATAGCAATGCAATAATAGCAGATAATGTATTACTGCTATTAAAAGGCATTTCCCAACAGTTTCATTTGCTTAATATTTAATTGGATATTGTGTTATTTATTAAGGAAATATTTTTATTAAAGAAAATCTTGCAAAATATATGCATTCTTCTTAAAATGTGCAAATGTTATGATGTCAATTCCAAACTTCTGTACACTAACCACTGTTATCAACAATAAAACAAGTGACATATTGAACTTTCATTTACCAATGTTGTTTGCAAGTTTTTAATATTAAGCATGTACAAACCTATTTCTTTGCCTTTTTCCATAATGAAAAAAAAAATTGGGATCCACAACATCCTCCGCATTATAAGCGGGTTCATGAGTTATCAGAGCATGCTGAAACGAGGGAGTGGTGTATTAAAATTTACGTGTTTTTGAATGTTCTTATAGACTGTATGTGGAAATTTTCATTGGAATGTTTGTTACAAATTGATCATTGCATACACTTAATGAATATATGTGCAACTATACACACAAATATATATTTAAAGTTACAACTGAGTGCCTAAAAACTACAATATTCGTATTTTGAAAACTAGTGCTCATGAAAATCTTTCTCTCACACAAGCCAGCGGCTAGCAGCTTTTGAAGAAATGCAAGACCAATGTACAAATTCTACTTTCCCATAAGAACTTTACACACTCTCTCAAACACTCAAGAAGACAGAAGCTCCTGAAGAAGAGGGGGCCCACATACAATATAGAAAGACCATGTTTATAAAGCTATCCTGTTTTTGGAGCACTGTTTCAAAATGACTACACATGATGTGCTTTCCTTTGGAAGACACGAGAGATGTTGCAATAGGCACAATGACTCTTCAGTAGTGTATCCTTGTTATTTGGTATTTTTATCTTGACTTTTCAATTTGATTACAATAGCACATTCACTGGTCAACACACATTCATCCATGACTGGGCATATTCCAGCTGGGTGGACATGTGTGATTTTGTGACAACAGCTGTTCTCATGCATCAGAATCATTATCTGCAGTACTAAAACACTGAAATCACAAATGGCATTTAAGTATGGGTTTCTTTCATTCAATAAAACAGTACTCATTTTTGGAGTTAATTTGTAAATAATTAATTAACTGAATGTATAATTGATAATAGAAGAACAAGACATACATGTAAACACAGGTGTTTATGTGCAAATGTTTACCTGTGCATTAGGGAAAGTCTCTGAACCTCTGTCTTAAACTCTTCCATCATGCTCTAGCAAATGTTTACACACCAAATTTGTTCAAAAGATAAACCTTAGCACAACAGCATGATATGAAAATTCGGTAGAAAAGGGATACAGATCAAAATAAGGTCACGTTAAGGACAAGCAATCACCATAAATGGCAAATTTAATAGAAACTAAGAAATACATGTAAAGTGAAAAATCTGAAGGCAGAAAAAATTTCATTAGAAGATTGAAACTTTAAACTTTACTTCTTCAAATTCTACTGGAAGATTGTTAGATTTTTTTTATTAAAGTAGTAAATTTCAACTCAGTTCCTCCTCTGCTTGTTGAAGAAGAAAATGGTTCAAACAAATTGATTTTTTAGGATATCAAGAGAACCAGCTACTTGAATGATTATTCTGCATCAGTGTCTATCATTGATGATAGAGACATTTCTCTACCTCCAAAATTGTGTCGCACTGATAAAAGCTTTTGACCATGTACAAGGGCAGCAGGTCCAGATCTTATCAGTCATCAAATGCTCAGGGGAGTCTCAAATTCTATAATCAAACCCCTTGTACTTCTCTTGAATAGATCTTTAAATGAAAGTAAATTTCCTATCATATGGAATATTGCCAATGTTATACCTATTTTTAAGAAACCAGATAAATGTTTACCATTGAATAATCACACAATATTCTTTCTCAAAGTTCCACTTCATACTTACCAAAACATGCTTTTGTTTGGCAACAATACTCTTAATGACACAATTAATACTGAAGTTTTTAAGCATGTTCTCATTTAGCTCAGATGTACTAACCATTTTTGAGCTAATAGATCTAACAATAAAGCTGAAGAAAGTTTAATCCAAAATGCGTGTTTTTCCTCAATATCCTTGTCATGGTTTTTAAGTCTTGAACAATATAATTATTTCCCACAAAAGATTTCGTTGGTTTTCTCTCCCCCGAGCATCATTTTACTAAGCAATATGCATATCTGTGTGTGCATGCATGTGTGTGTTTATGCATATGCATGTATGTAACTATGAATATATGTACATGCATGTATATGCATAAGTATCCATGTTTGTATAAATCTATATGTGTATGTGTATGTACATATATGTGTGCATGTTTGTGATATATATATATATATATATATATATATATATATATATATATATATATATATATATATATATATACATATATATATATATATATATATATATATATATATATATATATATATATATATATATATATATATATATATATATATATATATATATATTTATATATATACAATAAAGACTGTTTATAACATTTTACTGGGGATGGGATTTTTAGAACATTGTAACCGAGAAACATTATATCTAAATTCATAGTTTTTTTGTGCTTGTGCTTGTCCATGTTGATGACGCTGGACATACACATGGTAAAACATTAATACTGGTATGATTGCTGTCAGAACTTGTATGTAATGGTAATAAAATTTTCATACAACATACATTTGTATCAGTATATGTTATCATGAAGAAAAAAAAAAGATAAACCAGTAAGTTTTACCATCCGATGAAAGTGTCAACATACATTTATATGTACCAGGGTGTGAATCATAAAAATCACTTTTATGTGAAATCATCTTTGTTCAAAAACTCGATTGCTTCCTGGCGATCACTCATTTCACAAAACAATATCCTGGTGCAACAAATTTATATTTCAATTGTTGGTATCACTGGTGTGAGTTTCACTATCAGAATTGACTATTCCAAGAAATTACCAGACCAAAGTAGACATCATGTATAATAGTAAGGGGAACATTATCATCAGCATTTCTATCACTGGTAATGACATCTGTTTACTCACTAAACCCTGCCTTAACAAAACAGTCTGAATTCGAAATGAACACAGGAGAGATTTACTTCAAACTGTACTTAATTAGTCAACACAGATGTATAGAACAATAGGTAAAGGATATTTCTAAATTATTTTTAGTTAAAACTGTACAAAACAGAAACATTTTTTTTCGTACTTTAATTGCACTGAACCAGCAACCCCTGATTCTAAAGTACTGATTATCAATGAGGTGTGATTATCATGCCTTTGTTATCTGGTGTCTTTGTTAGGTTTTTGCTATTTGCTGATTATGAATGATGTGTGATTATCACCCTTTGTTAGATGGTGACTTTGTTATTTAAACGACCATCATTGTTTATTTGGCTTCGGCATTTCAGGTAATAAACCCGTTATAATTAAGCTTATTTTCTCAGTGAGACCAGACAAATCTAATGCTATAACCAATTTAATGTTGTAACAAAGGAACATTATAACAAAGCCTTTGGAATACACAGTAATTAAGAATTTAGCTAAAGAAATTAAAGTCAAACGTTCTAACAGAGACAATGTTGTATCCAAACACATAACAAACAATCTTTACAATATATATATATATATATATAAACACACACACATACACTTACACACACGTGTATGTGTGTGTATATATGTATATATCTGAATGCATATATGTTTACATGTATTCAAAGCTAGTATGCTACAATTCAAATATAATTAAATTTATTTGTCCAGGAATACTAGTGAAAAGTTCAATAACATAAGAACTTGTCATATATTTGTATATATATCGTCCCACACCCTATTTTGACGCTACCCTCTTTTGACGCAGTGTCATAAACTCCCAGTTTTCGAGAGAACGCATCTTTCAATGACGTCACAACCACAACATTAATGTACACTGATCAACATCGAGTCACACAGCCAGAAAAATTTGTAGAAAATCCTATCCTTATCGGTTGTGAAATGAAACAAAGACACATACCATGAAAAAAACGCCATTTCACTAATTCTCTTTTTTTCAACCAGCAAATCCTCATAAAAATCCTTACTAACTATTCTGACCGGGCAAATCAACTTCCCGCCATAATAGGCATCCAGTGTGCTACTCAACATGTGTTAGCAACGTGACTCACAGCTGATAACTGCATCAGTAACACTGTTTAGAAAGGTGTACAATGTTATACAGTTTCATGTGGATGTGTCATAACTGATTTTCAGAGGTGGTTATTTGTTATTATAATTTGTGGAAATTTACAAAAAACATATACTTTTACGATATATTTAATAATTAAATTAGTATCCTTTAAATTTTTGCTTATTTAAATCAATTATTAGGATTTTTTATCTGATAATTAAGCAATTTTACTTTAACAGTAAATTTTCAATAATCTTTTAAGACATTCTTGATCTTTAACTTGTTTTGACCAATTTATTTCTGTAAGATTTGTTTGATAATGGCATGAATGATAAATAATGAAAATAAAACCTTCTCCTGTAATTTTATGTCTTCTGTCTTTGAATATTTGCATTCTGGATAAATAAGTTGTGAAGGATGCAAAACAGTTTAGATGTTCCAAAAACAGTACATACAAAGATTGAGGTTCTGCATGTTCACAATGCTAATTAAGTATTGGGAAAAAGGTCACATGCTGAATCTAATTATTTTATAATTATAACTACACAATTTTAAAATTAATACCATCATGATTTTTCCAAATTTGATTATTTTTCCTTTCAAGACAAAATCTGTATCAAAACCAGATTAATGATAAATGTAAGAAAAGTTTAGGAATGCCAAGTTAAATTTCTGTCTGTAATTTTTCCCATAAACTTGAGTTTTCTATCTCCTATTGATGTTCCTCTGTAATATAGTTTTTTTCCCCGCGCATATGTACAATGGTGTCACTACTAGAATAGACTTCTGTAAAGTGCGTCATTAAGGGTGACGTAATACACAAACTTTCCGACGAGGGACCCTCTGGTTGAAAGCATGCAAGGAAGAGTATTAGGGAATATATCATTGTCATTTTTTATGCATGCTTTGCTAAAATAACTAATGTTTCTATACTAATGAGAGGCATCACTATGAAAGGAGTATATTTCTGAAAAGGTGAAAGTAAGTTCTTAAGTGCGTCAAAATAGGGTAGTCCAGGATATATATATATATATGTATTTATGTATTTGTGTGTGACCCATTCTCCCATGGTGCCTCACTTTTCTTTATTCCTTTATAATTTTGCACCTCAAACAATAATTGCTGTAGATCATTTTAGTTCCTGCACTCATACAAGTATCATTTAAATTTTCTTTGTAAGTTTCACCTGATGCATGAAATATTGTGTTTTGTATTCATTACAGGAAAGGCTTTTCAAAGTTGGAAGAACCTGTGCTTAACCCATTTACTTTTCTCATATATGCAATACAATGTTTTTAAATCCAAATGCAAATTTGTTTGAACTCTATCTAACACTACTATGAGAGCACAAAAGACTCAACATGAATACATGCACTTCATGAGGTTTTAAAAAGATGCACTCATATTAATAATCAATGTCAAAATCTGATAAATAGCTTTAATTCCACTGCATAATGCAAATAAAGTCAAATTATAGTAAAGTCATAAAACAGATATAATCATATCAATGCAATGAAAGTTGTGACCACTAAAGAAGTCCAACAAACCAGACTCCTGATAAATTATTCCAATATATAATACTGTATTAGAGAAATAGTCTAATAAACAGACATCAGATTACTATTACTGAATACAAGGTTGACCCAAGAATTTCCCATGTATTCACCAATCTTCAGCCCCATAAAATACAGATATGCTTGATGATTTGGTTCCAGAAAGGGCAGCACTATGAAATTTTCATTCCAGATCTTGCTCTCATTTATTGTTGGTTTTAACCCAACCTTCCAATGTTATATAATAATCTAATTTTTCTCTTAACTATTTTTCTTTTCGAAGTAATTATTCATTGATTTAATGCTAAATTATGTACTTATGCAATAAGTTTCTTCCTTTAGAAACTGAATTACTTCTTTCATTAATTCAACCTCAAAAAAATACAACACTTGTGGTCAGAAGCGACTTTACACTAAAACTCAGAGGACAACATACAAACCTTGAAATGTTCAATATTTGTTGTTTTAGCTGAAATGAATCATCATCTACAAGTTTTTATTGCCTTTGGCAATTTTCGATTGCAAAAACCAATACAGACTATAATATAACAATGATCAATCTTACCTGCTTCTTTCCTAGTAAAGCTGTTAGCACAAATAGTACCCCAGTTTCCATCTCGGTAAACTTCAACAATCCCATTTGACTTTGAGGTCAGGAAATCTCCACGGTTAAGACGCACTGGCAAAATAAATTGGAAAGTCAGAAAAAATTATACCTAACTATTGTTCATAATGATTACTGACAGGTTCCAAAACTCAAAAACTTGTCGATTATCATTAGTGATATTGGAGAGTTCCTTGTAGATGATTATATAGCACTTACACAGCATCAGCCACATACCTACCAGATCACGTGTCACACAAAAAAGTAACATGATTTCTTTATTCTCAACTGACACAGTTGTGTTTCTAAAAGCACAATGTCCAGTAAATAAAAAAAGGACCTTTCTTGACACTCTGATATATGCCTATAATCTGCAGCCTGTATAAACAATAACAGCTGTGATCTGCATAGCTTTAGGCTTAATGCTATCACCCCTGGGAATTTAATAGGGTCAATTGTCATAGAGGTGATTATAAAATATAGGCTGTCAGAGATAAATAACCACCATTCCACAAATTACTTAACTGATTGACAATAGCTAAGGTTAATTTGTGTTTAATATTCCTTTGAACATTGTGTTTGGAGAGCCCATTAGGTTAATTTGCATAGGTAAAGCATACAAAGTGGAATAATCCAATTCCCTTGAAGTTCAGTAAATCATGTTAAGGAACAAATGTTATTACACTTTGTCGTCTTTAATGAAAACGTTTACGTCATCTTTATTAAAGATTATCGGATAGTTTGTGATCAGCAGTAATATTTCTTTGAAGTCAGATTTTACTCCATACATAAAATGCAAAACATTACTATAAATTAATTTCAGTAATTGGAATGGAAAAGCTAGCAGTGTGTAAGTGTGATTCATTTTTGAAGGTATAATAATGTTGAAACTTGGGGAAGAATGAGCCATCTGTGAAGCAAGCAAAGCCCAGCAACACTAAATTTCAGAACTCCTGGTTGACAGAGTTTTACTTTGTGAAGCCCAACAGCAAGATTGAGCATTTGATACTTTTCAAATACTGTAAACAGCCATACCAACATTAGTCATTCTGGAGTATTAAAGGAATATGACATCCATCAACATAACAACACTGCCCTGTACTAGCGCAAATGTAGAAAGAGCACTTTCAATGCTTAGACAAATTTAACAATATCTTCAGGGAAGTTTGAACAACAGTACCGTCCAGTCTCTAATGAGTGCAAAGATGAACAGTAATGACACTTGCATCACCTTTAAACCCTCCAATACACTATTGAGAACAGCAAAGTCAGCAACTACAATACTGTATTCCATAGTCCAATGAATTTTAAAGACAGAAACTTTGTGTATTATTCTATTTATTGTCTGTGTGATTGTGATTATGTGAGTGTGTGTTCCTGATATATGACAATGCTAAGTCTACCAGCTATTTTTTGTTTGGAAAAGTATATATTTTTTAATTCAAATTTGAAATTCCAGTCAATTTTTTACGAGCTTATATAAGTAGATAACTTATTCTCAATTGTACAATATCACTTACTGGGTCATGCACACTACCCCCTCCCCCCACCCATCGTGAACTCGGTGACCATAAAACACATTTTTTTAGTCTCAAAAAGCCGCCAACACTGTCTGGAAGGTTGACAGGTATGTAGCCATTTTGATTATAAAAGTGATAAGAAATCAATATGCATGTAACTGTCAACTATTATGAGCTCTAAAACTTGTCGTGATGACCTGGCAATCCTGACAGAAAAGTAAGATGGTAAATGAACTGACTTTCTACAGCTGCATTACAAAGGTATTGATATACTGTGACCCCTTGCAAGAAAAAAATGCAAAATTCTATCTTTAAACATCCACAAGTGGCTGCTAAAATGTTTATTGCCTTCCATTGTTTCCACTTCTATTTAAACATCCTTTACATGAGGAAATAGACTGAGTTATCCTGATTATAATGGTCTGATTTTTATACCTGATTGATAGCAAACAACTCCAGCATCATTGAAGTGTGAGCAAGACGAAACTTTCTTCTTGTCCCAAGTTGCACGACACTGACGGAAATCTCTCTCATTCCCATTACACTCAACTCTATTCATCCAGATATGCTGGCCCTCACTGCCGCTATATATGGCACTGGATTCTCGTCCACCAACATACCCAATTTGCCGACAAAAAACATCAGCATCATCATCTTCCCAGAAAATATCACAAATTGAGCCCCATTGTCCATTAAAATACACCTCCGCACGGCCTACATCTTCTGTCTTATTTCCAAGGCGGTACATCACTTTTTCTAAAATGACAAGAAATGTGTTTTAAGAAGCACATGATATGCCCCCAAGACAAAATATTGATATATCAAAGGGAACAACCTCATGACCCCATGAGCTAACAACCAGGTACTTGATTCAAAAGCAGGAATGCTACTGGGCTAATGGGAATATAATATGTTTTTATATACTAAAAACAGTGTAAATTGAATAAAAGAATTTTAAAATATAAGTTCTGGGCTCAATGGTCCCATTCAAGAACATAGTCCATGAGCAGGAGTGGTACAATGTAACAGGTAAATATTAGGGGAGAGTATTGCCAGCTAAAATTCTATTGTAATATATTGCAATATAAATGATTGCATTGCAATATGTATCAATAAATATTACAATAAAGCTGACAATTTTGAAAACCCATGTGATACCAACTGTCAATATGACTTGCTGAGCCTGTAAGTATGTTCTATCAGTTGTGTTTCTCCTTATTTTGGGGAAAAATGAGAAGGATTGTTTGTATGACCAGGTCAGAGACGAGAGTTTACAGCTAAAAGATAAGTAATGATCAACTTTCACTGATGGATAATGTCAAAACGTGTTTTGTGAGATTACTAGCAGTCCCACCAGAATGTCTCATGCCATCAAAGCACCTATGGTATACTGCTAAAGATTTATTAATTTCACCCTCTTCCTGGCATTTAAAGTCAAAGTGAGTCCAAACAGTGCTCTTTGGCACTTGGTGAGTATAAGAGCTGGCTCAGGCCTATTCAACAAAAACCACATGTTTGACTCGTTATTTATTTCGTAATACCAAGTATTTTTTGTGTAAACAAAGATCATTCCATAACCAGTCTAACTATTAGACAGTTAGGTTGAAATACTGATATGGAAGAATTTGAATTTATACAAATTGTGATATGGTAGTGTACCAATTCATACCAATATACTATACCAATATACCGATGTATCATTATGCCACTAGTAAGTATGTGATGTTATATTCTAAATATGCATTTAATTGGGTGAGACTTTATTTTTAAAAAACAATTAAAAAGTTTCCAATCTCTTGGCCACATCAGCCCTACCCGGGGATATATTAAAGAAACAGTGGTTTAAGAAGAAAGAAAATATTGAATCATGTGAAATCCCAATTATGAAGTGAATTAGGTGAGTGGTTATTAAAATATAATAAGGAAAAAAACAAACAATCAAAATTATCCAACTTCTTGACTCCCAAGGCCCCATCTGGGGACATATACATGGTTGACTCCCAAGGCCCCATCTGGGGACATATACATGGGGACAACAGCAGTATAGTGAGAAAGGGAAATTTGTGATCATATAATACTCCAAATCTGAAATGAATTGGGTAACTGTTTAAAAAAGCATAAGAGATGGAAAAAAAAGATTATTACTTTAAAGTGTCCTACATATTGAGGCCATGGTCCAATCCAGTGACTTTACCAAGGGGCGGGTGAGTAAATATGTGATATTAAATTCTCAGCACGTAGCAAATTGGATAAAGAGTTTCTAAAAATATAAGTGATGGAAAATTTTAACCAAAGAGTGTTCTACATGTACAGTCAAACCTGTCCTAAAGGTCATCTTTACTCAGCGGTCACCTGTTCACAATAGCCATTCTAACATCCCCCCGGCAAATTTCCTACATAAATGTCCTGGATGTAATGGTTACCTGCCTTTCGCAGTTAGCGGCCAGGTGTTTCCTAACCAAACAATGGTTTCTCCCTGCATTAAGGGATCACTAAAGCGTATCTACATTGACCATTCAGACTATGCAAACTGGATTTATTGCTTCATGAGGAAGGCATTGTTTAGATAAAGGAATAGTATGTGAATTAATGTGCAAACATTTCTTATCTTGCTTGTACTAGTAACTCCAGTCACTTTGACAGTGTAACTCAAAGGTGTCAATATGTCAAATTCGAAAGCGAGGCAGTTTTTATCATTAGGGCAGAGGATCAAAGCAATTTGTTTGCTGGATGGTGGGAAAAGTAATTGCATTATCACAGCAGAAATGGAAGTCACCTTCGTTGCCAGTGTGACAGGTATAGTTAGATATCTCCATCTATTTACCTGTGAATTAAAACTATCTCTGAAGAAAAAAGTTTGTCTTTGAGAAGAGATATGAGTTACATCCCTTTTCATTAGGGTCTGGGGTCATACATTATTCAAAATGTGTCTCTAAAGGCAGGTGAAGTTTCGGTTGATGGGTCACAAAGAATAGCCATATATGGCTTCTCTTGATTTTCTGTTCATCACAGGCTTCTCACACAAGCCGACTGTCTTTTGATTTTGGCGAGTTGAACAACTGACAAATCCAGATATTGTTTTTATATCGTGAACAAACAAAGATCAGTAAATATTTTTAAGTCGGTGATGATTTCATTTGTAGGATAGATTAAAGTGACCAGGATGCAGTAATCTTGTGTGGAACATAAATTTAGGAGAGAACAACATATACCCATAATTATGATTTTGTTGTACAGTGCACATAAAACAATCTTGATATTGTAATAATAATATAATTATAATAATAATAATAACAATGACAATATTCGATGCATGGTATTTGTTAAAAAAGCAATTTTAAAAGGTGAACTGTGTACAGTGGTCACCTGTGTGCAACGGCCAGTTTTGCATTTTCCCATGAGTGGCAGCTAGTGACAGGTTTGACTATACTTCTTAACTCCATGACCCCACTAAGGGACAGAATCCTGGGCAGCAATAGTCAAATCAACGAGGTAGTGTGTGCTGATGTTACATTTCAAACATGAAGTGTCTTGGTTAAAGGGATATGGAAATGTGAATAAAAAACATTAACCAAAATATGTCCCCTAAATAATTGTTGGCCCCATCCCAGATGCAGGAGTGGTACTGAGGTAAGGGTAGCATATTATGATATTATATTCTAAATATTAAGTGAATAGGGTACAGAGCTACTGAAAAATATGTGCTGAAAAAAGTTGAACCAAAAGATGTCCCTTGTGTAATTCTTGATCCCACTGCCACCAACGAGCAGTAAAACCCAGGGACTGAAGTGGTACTGACAGATGAGGACAACATGATCATATTATAGAGTCAAGGGCCTATGGAAAAATAAGTTATGAAAATTTTGTTGAAACAAAATGTGTCCCCGATTATAATTTTTTACCAAATAACCCCACCCAGTGTCTGAAGTGGTATGGAGAGACATTATCATATGAAGTGAATCGGCTATGGGGTTACTGAGCTACAAGTGATGCAAAAAACGTAAACCAAAAACTGTAATTAAAATGTGTTCCCAATATCATTTTTGACCCAAGACCCCATGCAGGGGAAGGACTGGTAATGAGAGAAGGTGTTTCCGTGACTTGAAGTTAATTGGTGAAGAGACTTTAACCAAAAACCAAAATGTGTCCCCACTATAATTCTTGACCCATGGTCACAACCAGGGGCAAGAGTGGTACAGAGAGAGCAGGAGTATGCAATATTGTATTCCAAATATAAAGTAAACTGAGTAAAGGGTTACTGAGCTACAAGTGCTGAAAAAAAACTTTAACCAAAATATGTTCCCATTATAACTCTTGACCCCATGACCCTCACCCAGGGACATAACTGTTACTGAGAGAAAGTTATATGTCATAATATTATATTCTAACATGAAGTGGATTGGATAAGAAGTTAATAAGCTACAGGTATTCAAAAAAACTTTAATCAAAGCTGTCCACAGACACCCATACACCCACAAATGGACAACTCAAATGCTATATGTCCCCAGTTTGGGGGTATAAAAAATGGTCAATGTATGTAAGAATCGAGGGTATGCAAATAGAAAGTAATTGAAATAAACTCTCATAGAAGTAACCTCAACAGCTGCATCACTTAGAAATTTTAACCATAATATTATACCATGGTTTAAAAGTTTAAAGGTAATTTTTATGTTCCAATGTATTGACTGTATAATAAAAAGGACAGCATATTTACTGGCATGGAAGCACAGACTTGCATTCTCAGTTTCCCAAGACATGTGAGAAAAAGCATGCTGCAGTAGGAAGTTTTTAAACACTATTTTCCAAAAGCAAATTCAAACAAACCAAGAAAAAATCTACAAATAAATTTTCAAAAAACATGAAAAAAACATGAATTGGAAGACAGGCAATTACCAAAAAACCGTAATTGGTGTAGAGTTGTTGCTGATAAATTTTACTAAGTAAAAGATGTACACAAAGCACACTGACTGGATGGGAAAGAATTGGTATGACCCTTATATATTATGATATACTATTATCATGACCAGTCTATTGAACCATACCAAGGTATCAATATATTAACATATCAATATATTGATACACCCCTAGTGCTTACCATTGGCATATCCTGAGCAGACAACTCCAGCCTGTGACAGCCTCTCTGTACAATTATGCCCCTTGATAAATTCATCATATTTACACTGATCTAGTGATGACTCTTCTCCAGTGCACTGGATGTTTCCAATAAGTATGGGCAAGAGTCCTGTGTAGGTTACACTGATGGCAAAACCGGACCGATATCCCATCATTTTACATGTCACATTAGCTGCTTTGTCATTCCAGTTCATATCACATACTGAACCAATAATCCCAAAACGGCGTATATCAAGGGAACCATAGAAAAGTCCTTCAGTAAAGTTGACAGCAGCAAAAGCTGATGAAGAGATGAAATATAGGCATATTACAAAGGTTATAAATGTTGATTTGTCTTTGAAATACAGCCATATTAAGGTAATTTGGCTTAAAATGTTACTATTTTGTATATTACTACTAAAACATACAACACTGGAAATGATGAAAATCAAATGGAAGTCATATTGTTGTAGATTTAGTTATGTGTAGATTTTACCAGGTTTCACCTTTCAAATGTTGGATTTGAATTGACCTGACTTTTGTATACATGTGCTTGTAACATGGACAGGAATTACCTAACTGGGATTTTTCTTGTGTATGTGATTACAGGTTTTAAGTATCAATTCAAGACAAATAATTATACACATATTTGGATGTATACCAGCAGTTAAGCAGCATATTCATGTGAATACATTGATGAATATTACAAAATTATTGAACTTTTCAAATATATTCAAATTACTTAAAAAGCAAATTTTTCAGTAAATTATGTTTCTCCAAGAATACTTACCTGATCACATTAATGCTAGGATATAAGCCTGCTACCTTCCAAATCCAGCCCTACTAAAAAGATGAAAATTCATCTTTTCTGTCTATATCATATAGACAAAGGGCAATAACTCTTGCTCATTACCTCCCCTTGCTGCCACCAGGTGTCGCTAGTTTTTAAGCTGAGGAAAATACCAATGAGGATGCTCGCATGGCGGGGTGGCTGGGCGGGTTTTTAATTAATATGATCGGGTAAGTATTCTCAGAGAAACATAATTTACTTAAAAATTTGCTTTCTCCTTCCAATACATTTCGCTATTACACTGATATTAGGAGAAAAGGTAATAGGAGGAGGGAATGTTGAGTATCCTACCTACATCTTGGTATCCTTCCAGGGAATAAAAGGCTGGATTCCCAATGAGAACAATAACCCTCTCTCTTAACTTGAAAGTACATGTAACACAGCCTACAGTCATGTGATCTGTGACCCATATATATCCAGTTAAGATGATTATCATTGAATTCTTCTTACTGACAAAATTTAAATGGCAAATCCAGCAAAGCTATGAGGCCGTGTTGACTTTAACTTGGTCTGGTGGTCATCTGGGCTGCTGCCACAGGACCCACTAGATTCAGAGTTTGTCTCTGCAAAGCTAAATCTGAGATAAAAACTCAAGAAGGTTGACTCTGCATGCCAGCCAACAGCTTCTATTATGTCTCAGATCGAAATGTTAGGTTCAAAAATGAGACTTGCAGAGATTGCTTTCATGAGCTGAAATCCTCATGAGGCAACTTTGATCTTTTGAGACTTCAGAGTATGCCAAGCGTATAACCCACTTCCACCATGAAGATAGGGCTTGATGGGTGATATTCTGCTTCCCGGCCCTCACCAGAAGGAAGAGTCATTTGCATATGCCACAACTTGCCTCCGTACGCTTCAAGCAGTGCTTGAGGGTGCAGACAGAGTTTTGCACAGCTGCTGCTCTCAATGTGTCTACCGAAAAGAGGGAGCCTATGATGACTCTGTGATTGCCCAATGACAGCAATTTTTTTTTTTGGCTACAAAGCCTGGTTGCATCAAGAGGACCACTGAACCATCCAATCTGAACTGAAGATACTTCGGGTCAACTAAAAGGGCATGTAATTCAATCGGCATGCTGAAGCTAATGCTATCAGGAAACATGTTTTGTATGATAGTAGCTTCAGCAAGGTTTGGATAGGCTCGAATTTACCTCAATCGAGCCATGTTAAAACCCAGGACAGATTCCATTTGGAACCAAGGTGAGGGATTTTGGTCAATTCAAATCAAAATTTGCTGCTAGGTCTTATAGATCTTTATCATGACCAATATATCTTCTGCCATGATGCCTGAATGTGTCAGATAACATGGACTGGTAGCCTTTGATGGTAACTGGGGCCAACTTTTCTCCTCATAGAGCCAGAGAAAAAAGTCAGCCAGTGGAGGGATTGAGGCACTCAAAGGGACGATGTTATTGAATCGGCACCAGTCGCTGACAACATGTCCCTTTCTCTCATAAGCCTTTAGAGTGGAAGGCCTTCTTGCTCTTGAGATTTTTTCTCCACAACTGAAGGTCTAAATTCATTCTCTTGCAAGACTGTCCTGACAAAAGCCAGGTGTGAAAGAGAAGACGGTCTGGACAGGGGTGGAACACCTGCGACCACGGTTGTTTGAGAAGATTTGGCTTGGGCAGAATTTTCCTGGGCAGATCTATTGCTAGATCGAGTAGATCGTTGACCAAGGACTTGTCCCATCTGAGAAGGGCTACCAGAAACGTCTTGCATGTCTGACCCTGCAACATCTGTATTATTTTGGTACCAAGACCGTGGGTGAGTAGGCAAAATCAGACAGCCCTCCCAACTGACTGACAGTGTGTCCACAGCCCAAGCTTCTGGGTCCAGAACTGGAGAGACAAAGGTGGGCAACTTGTGATTCCACCTTGTCACAACAAGATCGACCATCGGACACCCCCAATGTGCACAAATTTGATGAAAGACTGATTGATGGAGAGACCAATCCATATGAATGACTTGACCCTTTCTGGATAGAGTGTCAGCCAGGACATAGAGTCTGCCGGGAATTTGCCTGATTTGTACGCTGATATGGAGTTGGTCTCACCAATATAGAAACTGCCAAACCAGAATGCACAGGTAGGGTGATTTGGTGCCCCCCTGTTTTTTGGAGGATGTTGTCCAAGTATGCTGCCATCGCTGTAGATGAAGTCAACTGGAACAGGGTGATGACACAATCCATGATTTTGTTAAAGACCCAGGGCTGATGTTCAGACCAAATGGAAGAACTTGAAACTGGTAAACCTTGTTGCGGTAAGCAAAACGAATGAAAAATGTTCATGACGCCAGGTATGTAAGGACATGAAAATATACATCGGTCAGATCAAGACTGATGGCATACTCGTCTCTTCTGATGGAGAGTTGTATTAATCTTGCTGTCTTCATCTTGAACTTCAGCAGAAGTATGTATTGACTGAGGCAACTCAGGTTGATGATCAACCTCAACTTGCCGTTGGTCTTTTGTATAAGGAAGAGCCTTGAATAAGACCCTGGAGATTGTGGTTTTCTCACAGTCTCCACCACCCTTTTGTCAATGAGTGACCATATATCCTGTTGTAGAATATTGTCCTTCTCCCAATCTAATGGTACATCCATTTGAAGGGGAGAGGAAGAAAGAGGAGGGGGTTGGATAAATGAAATTCAAAGCCCCTCCAAAATGATTTGGATCACCCAATTGTTTTGAGTAAATAGGTTGATCCAATAAGATTGGAAATGCATGTGTCTTGCACCCACCGGTGGGCTGTCTGCAGGTGGTGGTGTTGGTAGGTCAGTGTTGACAGTTAGGAGGCCTGGAGGAGGAGAAACTTGGTTTTTTGCCCCCCACCTCACCCCACCCCCATCTCCGGTAAGGTTGCTTCCTAAACTGGTTTGACGTAAAAGATCCGTTTTCCTTTACTCGACTATTGTCACTCTGCTGTGGCAGGGGCAGATTGGTCTTAAAAGACTGTACTGGTCAGGCAGTGAATTGGAGGGCAGTTCCTGAGCTGCCTGCCTTTGAACTTCAATTTTGCCCCCAAAGAGTAATTGTGAGCCAAATGGCATCATCCATAATGCCAGGGTATGATGTGGCTTGAGCAACATCACACTGTATCAGGTCGAGATTCGCAGAGGCAGTCAGCGCATTTGCCATGGAATGGTGAGCTGCCCTGTTAATGACCCAAGCAATTCGGGCCGTTGCCTCACAGGCATGCTCATTGACCAATTTTTCCGCAAGTCAGAAAATCACCAATCAGGCCAAGTCTAACAACAAAGACGTGGCAACAACATTTTGAGCCAGCTTTGATGTGGCATGAAATACATTCTTGTCAACTTTATAAAAAAAGTAGGGCAGACATGTGTACAGCTGCTAAATTCTCATCCAGAGCAAGGTGTTCAGTATGGAAGGCATCAGAGTGTGTTTTGAACCAGCACAATGAGAATTTTGATGGTACTTGGCTTTCAGAAAAGAAAGCCTTAGCCTTCCCTGGATCACAGACTCTTCCAGACAGACAGTGATTAATCTCTCTGATCTTTGCTGACTGGGGAAGCAGCCAGAAGGACAAAGTCTCTTCCTCATCATCAATATCTATCGAAACCTTGACCTTATAGTCATGCATGGCTTTAGGGGGAGGAGAGCATTCTAAAACCAACAACACCCAGTATATCTCTTTGACGACAGCCTTAAAGCTGAACTCCACTCCATGGTTGGATCTGAATAAGGTTGTTATTCAGGAGTATCTTCACACTCACCGTTTGTAGTGTCCTTTTCTGGTTCTGCCTCCGTATGCAGATAAACCATCCCAGGTGGCATAGATGAGGCAATGCCATCATCTCTATATAAGTCAAGGTAACTTCCCTGTGGGTAAACCAAGAGTATGGTCAGCACGGTTACCGTCCGTGCAGAAGGTGGTCTGATTGGTGCCAGTACTGGCCGTGCTATGGGTGTGGCTGGATGAAATTATCTAATATGTTTGTGTAACTGTATGCTTGGTGAGACAGACGGATCTATCACTAAGATCCCTGTAATTGTAACTGAATGCAGACATAGGCATGGTAGGATGGACAGATCTATCATTAAGATCTCCATGATTGTAGAGAGATGAAACCATAAGTCTGGCAAGACAGATGGATCTATCCCTAAGATCCTCATTTTTGTAACTGAATGCAGACATAGGCATGGTAGGATGGACGGATCTATCATTAAGATCTCCGTGATTGTAGAGAGATGAAACCATAAGTCTGGCAAGACAGATGGATCTATCCCTAAGATCCACATAATTGTAACTGAATGCAGACATAGGCATGGTAGGATGGACAGATCTATCACTAAGATTTCCATAATTGTAGAGAGATGAAGCAGTAGATCTGGCAAGATAGATGGATCTATCACTAAGATCTCCATAATTGTGACTGTATGTAACTGTAACATGGTAGGACAGACATAACTATCATTAAGATCTCTGTAATTTTATAGAGATAAAGCTGTAGGTCTGGCGATATGGCAGATCTTTTTCAGTAAGATCCCCAGATTGAGATGGCTGGACTGGTTGGATGGCCGGCTCTGTTGGCTGGACAATTGTGGACAGCTCCGGACAGTGATACAGTAGTATTGGACGGTTCCATTGGATCCATTAAAAAACCCTTGTGCCCTGACTTACAGATGGGGAAACTAGCGCCTCCTGGGCTACCTAAAAATGGGGGTACACTCACCCACTGTATCATAATTACCTGTAGGAATAAGAAAGGGATAAAGGGCGATATTTGCCCAGAATTTAAAAACTGCACTGTCGTCTCCCTCTTTTCTTTGCCTTTGGTCAACTTCTGCAAAATCGTAGTCAATACACTCTCGGACCATATGGTGCACACACTGCATGGTACTGACAAAGTACATTTTATACACGCAAGGCACAATTTCATGGCTTCCCTGGCCTTAAACTTGTTGCATTTATTACACTTCCTTCGTCAACATGTTTCACTGAAAGAACACAAAAAAAAAAAGCACACACAAAAATGTCTAAATTAACAATGTAGCATTTTAATAAGTCACTAAAACAACATCTGTTAATAACTGGGTGAGCAAACAATAGGCAGTGTGTGCGAAACCATGATCACAACATGCATCAACGATAGTCTAAATAGACAAAGTCTGAGAAAGTGACAAACTTGCGAAAATATTGGATAAATTTCAAAAATAATGTATACCACCTGTAGAGGAATAATTAATACACAATATAAATCCAAATTTCTGGAATGGATGGTTAAAATTCACATCAATATTGGCATGGATTGACGGGTGTTTTTCCTTATTATGGTGAATGTATGACAGCAAAGCTCAAAAACTAGCAACACCTGGTGGCAGCAGGGGGAAGTAATGGGCAGGAGTTATTGCCCTTTGTCCATGTGATATAGACAGAAAAGACGAATTTTTGTTTTTAGTAGGGCCGGATTTGGGTGGTAGCAGGCTTATATCCTATGTTAATTTGGGTGGTAGCAGGCTTATATCCTATGTTAATGTGATCTGGGAATGTATTTGAAGGAGAAAGGTTAAATGTCAACATATAGACCAAAATTGCTGGAGTCTTTCTTCTACAGAAAGCACATTCAAATTTGATTTGGTGCACTGCAGCAATATTAATTATGCAAGTGAGACAAATGCCACATGCTTTGTGCATGTTTTTAAATGACACGGCTTGATCACAGTGAGAACAATCATCAAGCACACCCTGAGTTAGTCTTGGTCACAAGGCCCTTTGACACTTTCTCAAGGGCATGATAAATGCCTTGATGATCAAAACTCAGCACGACAACCATTAATTTGTCATGAATGGTATTCACAAAATACCCTACTGAAATTCCAAACTGGAAATATGTTCTTGGGATGGTGATGTATGGTATTCACAAAATATCCTACTGAAATTCAAGACAGGAAATGTGTTCTTGGAACATGGTGATGTATGGTGTTCACAAAATACCCTAATGAAATTCGATACTTGAAATGTGTTTTTGGAACATGCATGCCCAATACAGCGCCTGAAAACTGTTATAAATGCAAAACTTAATCAAGGTGAGACAGATGGATGGATGGATGGACAGACAGACAGATAAAAAAAAGTAACACTATATGCTCTACAATGTCATGGAAAGGCATAAAAACACAATCGGTACAAAACCAGCAATAAAATTACCCCATTCATTAAAATCTTAACTACAACTTTGCACACAGAAAGCTTGTCCAACTAATCCTTAACCTTGCCATCAACTTTTTATCTGAAAAAGAAAGTACTGATCTAATGACAGATAGTGCCTAATATATGAAAATGGCAAATAACTTCATCATTAAAGATGTCCCTTGATCAAGTATAATAGAAAGATTTTTTAGTTCAAAGATACTCAACCGTTAAAATGCACCACTTTTATGAAATTACCAAAAAATCTCAAGGACACCAACTTGAGCACCAATGTGGGAAAACAAACAAATGTACCTTCAAACGATGCCCATGTTTACTAAAATGTTATCTTTTCTGAGGAAATAATTAAAACTGTTTTGTTCTTTTTTTGTTTAAAGTGCAACGCAAATGCATCTGACATAAGCAGATAAGAGATGTTGCAGTTTTTTGGAGGTTGAGTATGAATAAGTATGTACCATTATCTAGGTGTTATGTTTTGACAATAGCAAAGAAATATACATCAAACATCAATTACCTTCTACAGGTGAAGAATCCATGGTGCATGCCACAGAGACATAATTCCCTGATGCACACTGTCCCATACTGTAAGTACACTGATCAAAGTTATTCTCCATTCCTTGGCACGTCACATTTGTGATGATGATAGGATTGTATTTTGTCATTGTAGTACCGAGTGCAGAACAGCACTGGGCCTTGCCATTTCTGTGACCAAGTGTTTTACACACAACTTCTGCCTCCTTGTCTCCGAATCCTTGGTCGCATACTGTGACCCACTGCTTATCACGTAGCACCTGCATCTGGCCATAGTTAGGGGAGGTAACTCCAGACAGACGCACTGAAAGAGGATAAATTTGTTACTCCAGTAATGTTCTAGTAGCAATTCTTATAGTCCTTAATGAAATATACACCATCAATTTGAATTCCATAATGAATGCCATTACTAAATATTCATTGATAACCATGCAGGGCATGTTGTGCATAATAGTGAATTGAAAAATGTAATTGTGGGAGAGACTGCCGTGTTTTAGTAAAGCTCTTTTCCATTGCAACTAGACTAGCCCATGTCATGTGTGTATGCATCACTATCAAATCAAGCTTGGAGTCAACTTTTACCTTAAAACAATAATTTTGAGTTGAACATCTTGACTTTATTGATTCATAATGCCTATAGTCCTTGTCAGTGTACTTTTCTTTTGTTTTCCACCATTTTATGCAGTTTCTGGCATAATCAGAAATCCAAAAAGGACTGAAGTCATTGAGAAATCTTAACATTTTATATGCAATCAGCCTGAATTTTATTACTTTGTGAACCAAAATATACTCAAAATTATTTAAAGGCTTAATCTACAGCAATATAACAGAATGTTACAATTTCAGTAAATGCTAAAATTATGAACAGGAGTCTCTCGAAGGGACTGATGCTCTACTGGTCAAAAAGAAGTTTTAGGAATTAAAGATAAGACCATTTCTTCCTTTTAACTACTTAGTGTTGAAACCATCTCTGATACTCTTCAGCAATAACAAGATCTTCAAATTAGCTGCTGAAGATGTCAGATTGGCATCATTTTAATTTAGGACCAACAAAACATCATTTAGGACCAACAAGACATCGTAAGTCTTCTGTGGAAACTCCATGTTGATATGACTTTCTGTTTTGGAGAAGTAACAATAACAAAATTTTCAAGATGGCTGCCATGGTGGTCATATCAGATTAGCATAATTTCTATTTAGGACCAATTAGACATCATAAGAAGTCTTTTGGTGAAAGCACAATATCGATATGACCAGCCATCTAGGAGAAGTATCCATAACAATATTTTCAAGATGGCCATTGTGGTGGCCTTAATGGAAGTCACATCAGCACCATTTTCATTTATGACAAACAAAACATCATTTAGGACCAACAAGACATCATAAGAAGTCTTCTGGTAGAAACCCTATGGTGACATGACTTTCCATTTTGGGTAAGTAACAATGACAAGATTTTCAAGATGACTGCTATTGTGGCCTTACTAGATAACAGATTGGCACCATTTCTATTTACGACCAACTAGACATCATAAGAAGTCTTTTGGTGAAAGCATAATATCAGTATGACCAGCCATCTAGGAGAAGTATCCATAACAATATTTCTCTTGGCCATTGTGGTGGCCATATTTGAAGTCAGATCAGCACCATTTTCATTTACAACCAACTAGACATCATAAGAAGTCTTTCAATGAAAACCCCATGCTGATATTACCATTCATTCAGGACTAGTGAGAACAAGATTTTCAAGATGACCACTCTGATGGCCATACTGGATGTGAGCAGCACTATTTTCATTTTTTGGACCAACTAGACATCACATTAAGTCATTTGATAAAAGTCCCATGTTGATATTACCATCCATTCAGGATTTTTCAAGATGACCATCCATTCAGGATTCTTCAAGATGGCATCTGTGGCAGCCATACTGAATGTCAGATCAGAACCATGGTTGCGTGGGTGTAACACCATTTTTCAGCACATGATAGGCTATACATGGCAGCCAGTATATTTGTTAGAGGAAGAACCTGGGAAGAACAACTGACCCACGAAAAACAATCAGCAAGCTTTCTCACATACCCATGTTGTCCGAACCAAGACTTGAACCAATGTGGACAGAGGTAAGATGTCAGTTATCTCTACAGGCACGTGCCTTATACCACTCAGCCCCCCGGTGCTTGCAGATCAGAACCAATGTCATTTTAGGACCAACTAGACATCATAAAAAGTGTTTAAGTGAAAACCCCATATTTAAATGACCGACCATCCGTTGAGGAGTAGCAATAACAAACTTTTCAAGATCACAGCTGCTGTGGCCATATTGAATGTCAGATCAGCATACTTTTTCAATTAAGTCCAACTATACATCATATGAAGTCTTCTGGTGGAAACCCCATTTCCATACGACTTTCCATTCAGGTGAAGTAGCAATAATAAGATTTTCAAGATGACTGCCATGGTGGCCATATTGAACCTCAGATTGGTACCATTTTTATTTAGGACCAACTAGACATCTTAAGTCTTTTAGTGTAAACCCCATGTTGATTTTGACCATCCCTTCAGGATGAGTAGCAATAATAATACATTCAAGATGGCCACTGTGGCATCCATCTTGGATGTCCAAGTGGCACCATTTTCATTTAGGACCAACTAGACCATGGGATGAATGTGTGTGTCAAGTTTCATGGCAATCCTCCAATGAGCGATAACAATCTTGTGCTAACAAACAGACAGATGCAGGACAACAGACCATTCCATAATCTCTTCTGGTTTATGACCAGCAGATCCAAAAATAAACAATTTAAATTTTTAAAGTATTTAAATAAATTATCTCTAGTGTAATATGTGATGTGAATGAAACTGAATCTTGTGATTTAACAAGCATTTTTTCTTTGTTTTTTTTTCTTTTCATACCACTGACATGACCTTAATGGACAGATACCCAAATCAGTTAAGGATATTTTTTTTACTTCCATTTGTTTTTTTATCTGCATATCCATAATACCAAAATTCCTAATTTTCTATGTCACAAGACACAACCAAAGTTCAAATCTCAATAATTTTCAAACAGTCTCTCACATATTGTAGTTGACCAAGCAGAATCATCAACTCTGATTTTGTAGTGTTTCTAATTTTAAAAAAGTGCATTGATTTGACCGCATAATGCTGAATATGGTGTGGTCAAAACATTGATACTGAGTTGGGAGCACCAATGCAGAAACTGCCAAACCAGAATGCACATGTCATGTGATTTGCTTCCCCCTGTTGTCTGAAATGATTAAGACTCTTTTCCAGCAGAGGTGGTCCTTCCAGAACTGAAAGGCATTGATTATAGCCTTCATTTCTAGAAGGTTGATGTCAAGAGGCATTTCCACTGGCCCCCACTTGTCATTGACCATACTGAAGCCCAGCAACAGGTCCTGGCATCCGTACATACCAAAACTTCCCCCTGGGGCCTTTCCACAGAAACTCCTGTCGTGAGTCAACTGTGGTTGCGCTACTGATGCAAGAATCATCACACCTCATTTGTGATCCTGACCTTTTGATCGAGAGGAGTGGAAAAGGGGTGCCATTGAACCAGCAAGGTCTTCTGTAAAAGGCACATGAAAAGACAGACCAATGAGATCAGATCTGCTGCCGCACTGAATAATCCAAGGAGTTGCAAAAACTCACTGTAATCCAGTTCCTGTTGGAAATGGACTCTACAAGTTCAATGATCCTTACAATGTGAACGTCGGGAAGTCATATAAGATTGAGACTGGTTATAAAATCCAAACCCAGATGGACAAAACACTGGGATGGATGGAGGTTGGAAAGCTAAGATGACTCAAACGGGATAGGAGACCATTTCTGCACCTGACAAATATAGAACTTAACATGCGTTTCTGCAAGATGTTGTCCAAATATGCCACCATCGCTGTGGATGAAGTCAACTGGAACAAGATGACAGTGCAGTCAATGATTTTTGTAAAGGCCCATGGGTTTATGTTTAGACCAAAAGGAAGAACTCACAACTGGTATATATTTCCTTGGTATGAAAAATGAAGAAATTTATGTGATGCTGAGTCTATAAGAATGTGAAAGTATGCATTGGTCAGATCAAGACTGATGGCAAACTTGTCACTTCTGATGGAAAGTCTGATCGATCCTGCCATCTCCATCTTGAAATTTCGGCAGAACTATACACTGATTGAGGCAACTCAGGTTGATGATTGGCCTGAGCTTGCTGTTGGCCTTTTGCACTGGGAAGAGCATGAAATAAAATTTTGAACAATCTCCACCACCATATGTTTTATTCAGGTAGCAAAGTGGGCTATAAAATGTTAACTATACAAAATTATGCAAAGGAGAAAACAATTATGGATCGCTTATGACAGTAAGGATAGGAAGTCTTTAAACTAAACATGCATGTTAAATATCTATTCTAGGCTACTGAATTAAAGCTGGGCTATGAGATTCCTTTCCTGCTGTCTGCCAGGCTACTGAATTTAAGCTGGGGTATGAGATTCCTTTCCTGCTGTCTGCCAGGCTACTGAATTAAAGCTGGGGTATGTGATTCCTTTCCTGCTGTCTGCCAGGCTACTGAATTTAAGCTGAGCTCCAAGATTCTTTTATTTAAGCCTGCCAGGCTGCGATACTGAATTTAAACTGGGCTACTATATTCTTTTCCTAAAGCCTGCTAGGCTACGCTACTGAATTTAAACTGGACAATGAGATTCTCTTCCAGTAGCCTGCCAGGCTACCATCTGATTTAAAAAAATTTGAGAGCCTGTCCAAATAAATCTGACTTGATAAAATTCATGTTTGCAAAACTCACCATTAGCATAACATCTGACAGCCAGATCATATCGATGTGATAAACAAGAATCAAGCAGTTTATCCCCAAACCCTGACAGTGGGCAATCAACGATGGAGGTCTCATTCCCCTTGCACTTCATAAAGTTTATAGCCACCTGTCCATCCAGGAAGCCAAAATTATGGTGTCGAATTCTTGTTCCATATTTAAAATTTTTCATGCGACACAAGACTGTGGCCTCATCATCTGTCATGATCGGCCCACAAACACTGCCCCAGATACCTCCAAACCTGATCTCCACTAAACCTTCCCCTGGAATTTTTCCTCCTTTCAACCTTACTTCAAGTTTGTTGTCCTCTGTAAAAGTGAAAATCAAGTACTCATTAAAGTTAAACATTTCTTCCTGAAGGATTTTCACTCTATAATTGGAAGGGTTTCCCTTGATGACAAAATACAAAGAGAATATTTGCTTGAAACGAGTGAATAACAGATATATTTCATCAAGTGGGTGAAAATACTTAAGTTTTTCACCCATGAGATGAAATATATCCATTATTCAATCGGGCAAGCAAATTTTCTTTTTATTTTATGCTCAAATGTATTGTCTAGCAATTTGTTTAAAAGATTGAAGTAGCAGATTTCTTACAGTATCCAGCACGATAATGCTGGCGGTTTACCATTTATGTTCTGCTCTGTTTTGTGTATATTCACATAGAAAATATCAGTAGTAACATAATGCTCCTTCCCCATTCAAGGTAAAATAGCAGATAAAAACAAAAAAATATTTGCACATTGCTGGATTTGAACCTGGTTCGTCTGGATGCAAGACTGCCATATATACCTTTACGCCATGCAAGCATCTTAAAACAACATGAAATTTCTTAATCATAATGTTATCGATGTCATATTTTTCACTCCAGTGATATATCACAATTATTTCATTTGGAAAATCCAGTACTTAACGGCCTAGCATAAAATAAAAAGTTAAATTTTAAATATTTAAGAGATATTTTGGATCTCATTGTTACAAATCTGTTACTTCTTGAGAAGTGTTCAACTTCTTCCATCAGGAAATTGACAAACATGCAGAATGTTTAATTTTTTCATTCTGCATACGTTTTATATAAAAAAATCATGGACAACTACACTTAACCAGTTATTATAATCTATACTACTGATATGGTAAACATCTATTTTTTCTTTCCTTCAGATGGAAACTCACCCAACCTACCTAAATAATTTGTTCAGGAAGAAACGATCAGGACATGTTAAAAATAATGCATATACTAACAAAGGTTCTGCAGAATTCCATAATTTATCTGTGAACAGCATTTTTATGACACAATTAAGGTGCTTAAGTTGGAAAGATGAAATCCCTGATACAGCTATTAGGGTCCTAATTTTAGGAAATAAAGAATTACTGTACCAAAATTTCAGTTTAATACAGTCAGTATTTTCAGATGCATTCCAGTACTTTCAGGACGAGCTAAAACTTGGCTTTTATTCTATTTTTTACTGAAAGCCATAATTCCAGATTGAAAACAAACTTCCCAAACCTTAAATATGACTATAGTCCAATATAACGACCACCATACAAGATCATATCCACAATTACAAGTCTATTCTGCGAAATGATTAAGGTGTACAAAGATTTTCCATGGATTCTGGCACAAAAATGGCAGCTAGTTCAGAGAATAATTTCCGATATCAGGGATTATACCAGTAGGTTTGTGAAACCAATAACATATCACAGTGCATGCTGTACAACTTGAACAACCCTTGTAGTTTAAATGTGGATGCAATCTGCCATTGTTTTTCTCACAGACTATAAACAACTCTGGTTTAATTCTACTAAGTCTAGCTTTTCCAAGTTATTAATCTGTGAATAGACTGAATAGCATAAGCTATTCAGCTATGAAATGTTATTCCCCCAAAATAGCTCATATACACAAATATCATGGAAAAACACCATGATCAGTCTATTTACCACCAACTAACAGAAACTGCCTTAAAACTTAACACAAACTCTTAACACTGACATGAGGCTCAAAAGAAAAAAAAAAAAAAATCTTCTAGCGAATGGAAAAAATATTGTCTAGCCATATACTGTATGCATGAGAATATGATTTCCAGTTTGAAAACAAATAATCAAAATTCATGATTAAAGTAAATTGTGCATATTTTTATGTATTTTTATCAAAGAACTTACCCTCCTTCATGTAACAGAAGGCTGCAGCATGACTGTCCAAAGAACATCTCCGTAAATTTCCCCACTCCAGCGGACTACATTCTTCCAGGCGATTCTCTGTACCATTGCACGATATACCGCTCACCCAGTGAACTTTTTTAGTTGAAGTCACACCTGACACACTTTCTGTGGATCTGTGTAAAAAAAGAAAAAGTTTCTGATTGACATGAAATGAACTTATATGCACTATCACCCCTTTATTCATTTCCATGTAGGATTGCTCACCTGAAATTTGATTAACTTCTGTTGACTTGTTCTTGCATGAGAAGTAGTTTAAAGGTTTTTCTGTTTTGGGTAACAATGGCCAGATTGAATAATATATCAACATAATTTCTGCAGAAGTAAAATGTCCTTATGCCAGATAATTTCTGTAAATTTGGTTTTTAAGAATAAATCATTGTAAGTTTTGTTGTTTACTTTTTGTAATGCTGCAAAATTTTATAGCAATTTTGGTATCACCTCAATAAACTTACAAGGTATTCTTGCCAAAATGCTTTTTATCAAATTTGGTCAAATTCTGTTTAGGGTTTTTTTAGAAGAAGTTGTTTAAAGGTTGTCCTATTTTTTAACAGCTGCCATATATGATTGCTGATTGGCATCTTTTGTGCAAATTTAAAGTCCTTCATGTGTCAGGATGCTTTCTGCCAAATTTGGTCAAATTCTGTTCAGCATTTTTTTAATAAGAAGTTGTTGAAAGGTTTCTCTATTTTACTAATGGTGGCCATATTTAATGGTAGATCAACATAATTGAAACAAATTTAAAAGGCGTTCATGCTAGAAAGCTTTATGTCAAATCTGGACAAATTCTGTTCAACAGTTTTTGTGAATTAATTATTTAAAGCTTTTCTATTTTTAGAGGCAATATTTGACAGTAGACTAAGATCACATGAATAAAATTTATCCCAGGTTGCTGTTAAATTTTGTCAAATTCTACTGAGCAGTTCATAAGAAGTCAGTTTCTATCTTTATTAATGTTAGCCATATTTTGAGGGAAGATTGGCATCATTTGTAAAAAAAATTTAAAGGCCTTTATGCCAGGATGCTTTTTGTCAAATTTAGTCAAATTCTGTTCAGTGATTCCAGAACTGCCAACCCTAACAAGACCTTCTCAGTAAGGCAGTCAATTTTTTTCTGTAAGTTAGAACAGTTTTCAGTAAGGTGTAACAAAATATCATATACAGCTTTTCTCAAGTTGGAAAACATGCATTTAAAAAGTTCAGAAGTGTGATTCAAGACTGATGCAGCAACAGTAAAGATTATGTTCAACTAAAAAGTTTGTAAAGTACACTTAGACCTTAATATCTCTCAACTTCTTAATATCTCTCAACCTGATGTAATCCTCATAATATCTGGCTTTTTTTTGAGTTTCATGTGGCGATGACATTCATCTCTCCCACAATGAGACATACTCAAATCAACACATGATGTCCAATAAATGTAATTGCTGCCCTTCCTGCATTTTTTTCCCCAAGAATATGAGTATTCTTTTTTATTCTTCTGTACTGACACTTAAAACTTTGTAAGAGGTTTATTGTCCCTTTCTTCTTGAATGTGTATCGTTTGTTGGGTGACATTCCTAGAAAATTCAATAAGCAACAGATTGATCATGGAGATGTTTTGCATGAAAAAATATGTGCAGTTTAAAGCATCTGATGTACTCCTGTAAAGTCAGACAGGTTCCCTGACCAACTCCACTGAATCTAATAAGAAACCCTGATCCAAATCAAACACTGACAAGCCAGTATCTGGATTTTACTGCAACAATCATATTTCCATAATTTGTGCTTTTACTCCATAAGTCCGTATTTTAAGGGTAATTTCCGTAAGACTTATGGTCAAATCGTAAGGGTTGGCAGGTCTGTGATTCGTGGGAAGTCATTTAAAGTTTGTTTTTCTAATTTTAGTAACAGTGGTCATATTTGATATCAGATCAAAATCAATTGTAAAAACTTGATAGTGGCTCACACCAGGATGACACCTCTTAAATTTGGTTGAATTCTTTTGAACAGTTTTATTGATAGACAATGCACTACACACAACAAAGACCATACCAAAAATTAACCTGGCCTTATGGCCCTGTGAACTTGAAACTCATTTGTGTATTTAAAATTAGGGGATACCAGTCATGCATTGAAGATTTGAGGACATTAATTATGGTTTTACTGTTACAAATTGAGTTTTACCAATGATGCATCAGCAGAGTTGTTAAAAGAGTTGCAAATTTTACCAGCAGAGTTGGTAATAAAAACATTTGCAACAGTAAAACAAACACAGGACTGTTATCCCCAATTTAACAAACTTCGGAAAATCTGTCAAAAAGTAGCTTTAAATGTAATTCTCCATGATTCTATGTAATAGGACAGAGTTATGATGTTACGGTGGTGCTGACTAAGTTTCCAACAATATATTGTGGATTTTACTGCTGAAAATTTTCAGATCCACCCAATAAAATTACATTCAAAGATGTGTCAGAATCAAATGTAACTTTTATGGATAATGAACAATCATAAAATCATAACATTCCTAGATACTGATACACTAAATATGCATATCCTGGACTCCATCCCAGAAGATGGTATGTGCAAGACTCAATGGTTACCAATTAAACATTGGTAGTTGTGTTGGGTTCTCTAGCTCCCTAAGATTAAATCACCATTTTTTGCCAACATATGAGTCAATGTGAACACTTGCTAGATGTATAATAACTAGAACTTGTCGCATGACCAAATAAAAATGAATAAAATAGAATAAACTAGAGGAATGGTGAGAAATTTGCTCATGTAAATATACCCCTGCCTCTCCCACATCCTACTCCTATCTCCATAATGCAAATGAGTCTATAGTAAGAAAAAGTGCACAACTTATCAAAAAATTGTGACAGTAAAATAATTAGTCAAAATGCATATCTTCTGATGCTGACAGTAATATGTACTAACTTTCACAGCAATCTACTGAAAACAGTGAGAGTAGATGCATCCACATAATTCTGTCATATATAAAATCCAGCTTAAGTAACAAACGGCAATAACTCTTTCAAAATTGCAGGAGCATAAAGACTTGTCAATATGTGCATCTTTATGTACCATGTTTCACAGCAATCCATAAACATGAGTCTCTCAAAGAGACAGAAATCTGCTGACCGAAAAATTTGTCCTAGAACAAACTTGTGCTAAAGGATGGATGGACAACGGATGATGGACAATGTTCTGTCATACACTGCATTCATCTACAAGGCAAAATGGGCAATAACTCCAATAAAAAATTCAGGAATATAGTAATTTTTCAATATTGGTATCTTCAAATGATGACCATAACATGTTTAAAGTTTCATGGTGATCCATGAAAAAATTGAGAGGCTATATACTTCCACAAGGTTATGTGAGACACTATAGAAGGCTACAAGTCAAAAATGGCTATATCTCTTAAAACAATCACATAAAGAAAGTGATTTGCCAACATGCACATATTCAGATGATGACCATATGTACCAAGTTTCACAGTGATCCATAAAAATCTCCGAGTCTAGTTCCATTATATATAAAATATCATGGGACGAGTTACATTCACAAGATTCTGTCATACATTGCATTTAGCTCTAAAGGGCAATAACTCTAACAAAAATTACTCGAGCAAAGTGATTTGTCAACATAAGCATCTTCAGATGATGACTATAACATTTTCCATGCCTCATGGTGATCCACTGAAAACTGTGAGACTAGTTGTATTCCTGAGATTCTGTCATACACTGCATTCATCTGAAAGTCAAATGGGCAACAACTCTTAAAAACAAGAGTCCCTTGAAGGGACAGATACTCTACTGTCTGAAAAGAATTTCCAGGAATTCAAGATAAAACTATTTCTTCTTTTTAACTGCTGAGTGTTGAAACTATCTCTGATATTCTTGAGCTATAAGATTTTCAAAGTAGCCACTGTAGCAGCCATACTGAATGTAAGATCAGCACCATTTTCATTTAGGAAAAACTAGACACCATTAAAAGACTCTTGGTGAAAACCCTATGTTGATATGACCATCCATTCAGGAGAATTAGTGATAAGATTTTCAAAATGTTCATTGTGGCATCCATATCTGAGATCCAATTGGCACCATTTTCATTTAGGAATAACTAGATATCATAATTAGTCTTCTGGTGCAAATCCTATGTTGATAAGACTTTCCATATAGAAGGAGTTGCAATAACAAGATTATCAAGATGGCTGCCATGGTGGCCATACTGGATGTCAGATTGGCACCATTTTCATTTAGTATGAACGAGACATCATAAGAAGTCTTCTGGTGAAAACCCAATGTTGATATGACTTTCTATGTAGGGGGAGTAGCAATAAGATTTTCAAGATGGCCACTGTTCAAGGGAGCCACAAACATGTATGATGATGTAATGAGATCCAGGATCATATCCACCTTATAAAAAGGATGATGTTATACTGAGGTGTCTTATTTAACACCCAATCAAATATCTTATATTTGACAACACCAAAGATTTTAATATAGAGCACTGACCACCATGCAGTAGAATCTCAATAGGTCAAACACACAAGGGACCAAACAAATAAATTTGATGGATCCAGCAGTCTTGGGTGTTCTAGTCACTGGTTCAAGATGAAGAGATTATACTGTATATATCAAATAACCAACTGTAACTCATGTAATACAAGCATGCCTTTCCCTTTAAGTATGGTATCTTAGCCACCCAGAAATTTCTTTCTCTCAAAGTCATTGTATTCATGAGAAATTATCTTAGCTTATTCTATACCACAGCACCTTGCCCTAAAATCAACATAATTGAAATATATTAAGCCAACATTTTTATTTTAAATAGGAACTTGTTTAGCAAACACTTCATGGGAATATAATATGATTATGTACATGCTTCTTTCTTTCTCTCTGTCTGCCTGTCTGTCCATCTTGCTTCTTTATTGTTTTGTACTCACCTGTATGAAAATCCTCCAGAGAACCCCATTTGCTTACATATGACATTAGCATCTCTAACATCAAAGCCTTCTGGGCAAACATATCCCCACTGGTTATACCATTTCAGCATAACAAGACCAAAGTTGACATTACTTAGCCGGACATCAATCTCTGTAAGCAAATTATAACTTTCAGTATACTCATTTATACAAAATTTATCTTTATACTGAACATTACAAATATTAGCACCCTTTAATCAAGCAAATAATAACACTCATTTTAGTTCTCTTAATCTCTGCACTTTCTGGAATTAGTGCCATATTTTAACTAGCACATCAATGGAAAGTATAATAAATGTAATTTCATCATGAATAAATACATGGATAGTATCAAATAGTGGACTATGTCCATTTGAGTTAGAATCTGATGTTATGGAATATTTGGATTCCTGCTCATTACAGTCACAAACTTGTGTTCCAAATATTTTTCTTTTATTTGACATGAAAATATAAATGGGTGATAGAGACTCTGCCCATTACAAAACTATAAAAGTGGGAGAGTCACAAAAGACCCTGCACTGAGGCAAAATGAATGGTGGTGTATTGATAGAAAAGGCCCATAACTCTGTCAAACACTGAATAAAAGAGATGACATCCACAAAAGGTGCATCTATGTCCAATAGTCAGTGTTCACTCCAAATTGTACCAAGACAAGTGAATGATTCATAAGTTATGCTGGTTGCAAGCAACTTCCACACTGAACACATGAAATACTGATCAACAAGGCAAATAACTTGGTCAAAAATGAAGCAGAAGAAACAAAACCTCTAAAAGACACCCCTTTGTCTATTAATGAATCATCTGCTTAACTGTAGCAATTAACAGGGTTCCCACACTTTTTTAAACAAAACTTTCCAGGTCTTTCCCTGTATGAAATTGATTTTTTCAAAGGATCAATTATGATCCTTACAGAACAGAATAAAAAACATTTTAGTTTAGAAAACATGCATTTTTAAAATCAAAAGCTGTTTCTATTTTGAGACTCTCCCATAACAGCTGAATCAGACATACAACCATGTACCAAAACACAGGATGTATCACTAGAAACAAGTATAACTTTTGAAATTCATATAAATTTGCATCTAACTCATTTCAATTTAGAGAATACAAATGTTAACTTTACTCTGCTTAACTGATATGTTGGTATGAAGAAAGTCTTTTACGCAAGTGTGTATTAAATTTGGAAAAAAGCACATACAAATTATATACCTTTGTATAAAAGGACTGATTTTTAAAAAAATCCCCTTATGTTTAGTTGATGCCTAAATATCTACTTTCAATGTAATCTGACTATGAACTGTAAATTGAATCTAGCCATAGTCTAGGACACCCTGAGCATATGGGATTCTGCACTGCAAATTGCCCCAGTAGTCGAAAGATTTCTAAGTACAGGGATGATTCTGCTATATTAATTGGAGCCGCCTAGCAGAACCAATTTCCGTTGGTGATCCCAGAATTTTTATTTTGAAATAACCTAATCAAATGTTAGTAAATCTTGCTTGCAAGAACTTTTCCCTGATCATTCCATTCACATCCTTAACATGTGTTACTAGATTGGAACCATAATTTTACCTTTTTCTTTACCAGAAATCATATTAATCATGCAAAAGCTTCGCATGTCTTTTAAATGCATTTAATCACAATAAGTCATAGTCCAAGCTGGACTCCAATATTTGGGCAAAATTACCTCTCTCCAGCCAGAATAGGGTAAAGTTTACGAAAATAGGGAGAAGCAGTTGTAGAAAGTTCAAAATAGCCACTTGAAACCATTGTTTTTGCATATTTTCATGTCAGATAATTAAAAAACTTAAGAAATGCTATTAGAACTTTATAAAAGTAGTAAAACTTTTCTTATATTGCTTCACTACAGTTGTTGCAGAATAGGTTACAGTTGAAAATCTGCACCTGTTTTCATACCAGAAGGACTCTTTTCACACGTCTGTATGATGAAATATTGGATACAATGATTCTTTTTATTAGTAATGGACCTGGATATGTCCACTGAGTCATAATATGCTTCAGATTGGGTTATACAAATTCAATTTTTCACTTGTTTTTCTTGGATCATGCGTGAATTTTGGCAGGAATTCTGTAGAAAGCAATATAATTTCTGGTATTTATGATCATCAAATTAGCACCAAAATGTACCACAGAACATAATTTTTTTTTTTTTAACTTTTCAAACTTCCTCTTCAAAGTGAAAATTAACAAAAAGTCAATGTTTTACTTTGGTTATTAATGCATTGTATTAAAACCAAATGAGGAGGGGGGAATGTCATAAAATCAATACAAGATGAAGTGAACTTCACTTTTTGGGCCTGTTTAGGTGAAATGACAGGCCCTAAGATGACTATTTTGCCTGAATCACCCCCTAGCATGGACTCTGCAAGTATACCTCTCCCTTGATAACTCGCGCACAACGGGGTCCAAAAACTATAAGCGAAGGGCACAAGTTACCAAGTTACCTCAAAAAAATTAGGAGGGGGATCCCATCCCTGCTGGACATTGAGTAAACCTGGTTGGAGGGGAGTAACAGGGCTGTATAATGGCTGAATACTCATTTTTTAATCACAATGGGAATAATTGTCAATAAAAAGCTTTTTTCTGTTGAAGTTGTTTGCTTTTTTGTATAAATTGCCTTTATTTTCAAGATACCCAACCTCTGAAAGAGCATTAACAACATTACTCCAAGAGGTTTCAACAACCATCACATGTACGCAAAAACATTGTGTATTATGTCACTGCTTTTGTTGTTGTTGATTCACAACAAACATGATTCCTTTTTTTCAAAAACGATGATTTTGAAATTCAATTTTTTAAAAAAATTTTGTATTGTTTTATTAGTAAAATATTGATGCCATGATTTAATTGCAAGTAATGGTGAAACTTCTCATCCTTGATGAAATCTCTGAGTTCCAATTCAGGAATTTTAAGTTCACTACAAGCTCTGTAACTCGCTTCTCCATAATGAACCATATCTGTAAAACAAAGCTTTTTATTCATGAAGTACACACTTCACTTGGCTACCTTGCTATCTTTGATCATATTTGTGAATGAGTAGGCTAATTTAAGGTAGTATAATTATATTTTACTTACATAATAATATTTAAAATAGTGTTCAATTGGTTAATTGAAATCAGTAGACCTCACTCATGACCGTGACCGCTAGCTCTTACACAAGTAGGATTTTTGCATGACTATTAACTTTTCTTTTATTCCACTCCCTTTATTTGATTTGATACAAAACACGGATATCACAACACGGTCAGCACTTAATTAGGTTCTCACAGAAACGCTTGTGGACGTAGCTGTGACCAAAGATTGACATTTTTCACGTTTTAATACAAGAGGGCATATTGCATTTATGATGATTACATTGAAACTGAATTAAAAGATAGAACTAGAACATGAATTTCACTTGACAAAACTTATTTGACTGGTATATATTTATCAGTGTTGCCACCACTATGCATTAGTGATATTTTCACTGATCGAAATTTTTTTGAAGATTGTTATTTACAGTGTAATGAGAATGTTGTTTGGAAAGAAACTGAACAAAATATATGACTTCTTATTGAAAGCTGAGAATTTCATGATGTTGATTCAAATTTCCAGGTACTAACCACCATTTTTGACAATAAAACAAGCGATATATCAAGGTTTCATTTACCAATTTTGATCATGATTTTCTTCACTTTCAACAAATAGGGGCCAATCTTTTTGGTATTTTCTAGTAAAGAAAAATGGGATCCACGTCTGAACCCATGTTATAAGCAGATTTACAAGTTATCCAGGTGCGAGTTATCGAGGGAGTTGTGTATTTGGATTCTCTAACATGTGCATTGCTGAAAAGCTGACATTTAGCGATCAGACAACTCCTCCATTTTCATAGCAATGGATGTGTTCCTTCCTTAATTATAACAATTTTGTTGACTATAACTGTTTGAATAGCTGACAATACATATTGGTAATAAAAGATAAACACATTTTGTGCTTTGAATTACTAAAATCTGACACACAGCCTGATATGCATTTATCAAGATATGCTTGGAGTCACGTGGTCTAGTGTGAAATACTGAAGGACTTTTCAGACTACTTCACTTCTAATGAACCAAATCATGTTTTTTTTATGACATTCTATTTCATGCTTTTTGCATTGTGATGGGAATGTAGTTTTTAATAGTGTTCAATATTCTAGTTTGTTGACTTGTGTCTGCTTGGTAAATATGCTGCAAAGATTCCTATCCTTTAAAACAGAATAGAATTTTAATCTGTGAAACTAAATTTTAATTTGATGTGAAACTAACAGTGCCATATGATCATAGGGCACCACTATTCCAGTGACACTTGTTAGTAACAACCAAAATTATTATAATGCAGCCTAAATATATATTATGTTAGATGAATAAACAGATACATTTGTTTCATATTAAGGACTTCTAATTTTAAAAAAGCTGTTTTTTTATGCCATTGAACATAACAACAACAGCTAATTATACTAACTGCTATTTAAGAAAGCAACTTATCTATTTTAAAATTATAGATGTTAATTAGGATGTATTATCTTATATATTTCTCATGGAGAGGATTATTCAATATTCTTATATAGTTTTAAACATTGAGTACATTCTAATGGAAAGGAACAAATCTATGGTATTTTGTGCATTTATACAATTTTGAATTACTTCACAGGAAAACATATCTAACATAGAGTTAAGGCTGTAACATTTAGCAATATTTTTAAACATGAACATGGTATACAATAACCAAATTGATGCCGTTTAATCAAAATGATTAAAAAATCAACCTTTCATCCCATCTGCATATTAAGTTTACATCTGATGGCTATTTATATGTCAACCCTTGATAACGTCCATGCCATACCTAGCTAAACTTAAATTGTTTTATTTGCTGTACTTCTTTTCTACCTCTTGTTATAACAGGATTCAGTTTTTAACACATGTCATTGGTGAATATATCTGACAATTTAGGTAAAACATCCTTAGGACAGTCTGATATTGTTTCGTACTTCTGAATTTATGTACATGATGAAAAACTTGATAATGCAATGGATGTATTGTGTGGACATGTGCATAGGATGCTTTTGAAGAAACTACAAAGACTAAGAAACTGCAGTCACTTACAAACTGAAAACAGTATTTAGTCACAATAAAAAAATGTTACTCATTAAAAGTTCTGTTAATGAACATGTTTTTCAACAGTAAATGATGTAGTTTAAAGACTTTTTTGTTAGCAAGGTCAGTAAATCAACCTGATTTATAATGTTGTGTAATGTATGGTACAACCAACTCTCATCAACTTAGGCTTTTTCCTAGCAGTGCCACATTGGATGTAAAAATCATCCATACTTTAAAAGAATTAACAGAAAAATCTTACAAACAGTTGTCTCAAGCAGAGATGTGGAAATATATCATTGAATTGGAAGAGGTGGTTCCTGCATCACTGATATCCACATGCATGTTTGTTCAGACAATTAATGATTTTGCAAATGTTTGCAAGCAGTAAACTAAACTAAGCCATTTACATGAGTAAACATTACAGCCTTATACAGATTGTTTCCACTTACACAAAGAAAGGCATTCACTTAGTTTATTATTGACAATCCAAGACAGGTACTGAGCATCTGGGAATGAAGCAACACATTAGCCATTACTAGATCATGACGGAATCAGAACAGGTGATGGACCTGTCTTGCACCAGTCCGTGATACTTACAGGAGTCTAGTACTGGTTAGAGTGAGATGGTTCACTGATTCCAGATTTGATTATATTAGGTGTCCTAGTCAGAGCTGGGGCTGGAACAAACATGTCCAGATATCAGACACTATGTCTTGAATCAGAAACTATGTAAACCAAGAAAATAGATCACCATACCCGGTCCCAGAAACTGAAAGCAAAAGAAGAGGATGTGTTGGAGCTAGTTTGGTCCACAACCAGTTGCCATCTGGTGCCCAAGTTCTTGGCTGAAAATGAGGATAATTCAGGACCAGTGGGTCCTGGTTAGTGCAAAGTCCTGGACTTATTGTGGCAGGTCTGCTATAGTGAGTGGTCTTGTAACCGTATCTCTTTTGAGACACACGTATAAGGTAAAATGTACCTACATATCATTATGTATTGTGCTTTGTTAAAAAATTGGTGATTCTAATACATAAAAAAAAAACACCAATATATGATTTTGTGATTTTCACTGCAAATCATGACCTTTAATTACATATGTTCCTTGCTATTTTCATGAGCCACCAGGAGATCTGTTTTCAGATTGAATGTGCCACAATACATGCACTGGACTGATTTACTGACTCAGGAAATTGCAAACAAGTGCTGCAAAAAAAACCTGCATTCTGCCCAGGGTCATATGTTACCCATGACCCTGTTTGTTCAATGTTTCTGAAAAGTTCTTAAACATTTGTTTTTAACATAAGCTTCATCCTTTTGAGGCCATGGCCACTTTTAACACCACTGTCATCAGTTAGCTAATTTGAGATATAGAAAAACTGAACTTGAATAGACTCCTGATGAGTAATTTACATAGCGACCTTCACAAGTTCACATAACCTCTCACTGCATATCGGTTGGAGCAAGACAATGTGAGCAGACTGGTTGCTCAAATACTATAAAACGTATTCAAGTGCTCTATTTGGAAAGCAGTCTACTGTGCATTCATTCAACACATGATAGTGTACAAGCTGTCGAAAAGTGATCAATTTATTGGAACTCTGAAAGTCTGAGCCATAACACTTTTGGATTAGGGATACATGGGATGATTTTATGCCACAACTCATAAACTGGCTGGTCTGAAGGACTACATCCTGCAAAAATCGACAGGTGGGTGTCAAGTTGGAAATTACCTGGTCTCAGACCTCAGAACACACAGTTTTTTCATTCCCTTTCAAGACCAGTGTTGGCAGTCTCAGGAAAGATCACTGTAACCAGTAACAGGGTGTGCAATGTGTTGCCTGTATGTTCTACACTGGTCTAAATGGGCCACTGTAATAAGTCAGTCCTGGTCATAAAGGTAAAGCCATGAAAATCATATCTATTGTTGGTGACACAGACAACAGCAGGGCTGGTGGTGTGTGAGAAGCTTGTGATGGCCTGAACTGCCATATCATCTTCTTAATGGGCATGCATTCCACCTTTAGGGATTCAGCAAAAAGGAAGTTGTGTGCAGTGGCTGAGGTGGCAATACTTATGAGGTATGCATACTTGATTGCTTGCTTCTTATCCGTCTAATTTGCCATAGTTAGTTGTTGGCAGAATTGTTGCCCATACATCCTCTGACATGTATGAGCAAAGGTCGCAAGCATGGCCTGAATTGTACCCCATACAACTGATACAGGTACAGTGATTGCATTCAGCCAGAATGTTGACACATGTAAACAGAGACAGCAAAGCAACATCATACACAGGTGAAATCAGTGCAGGATCATGTTGGACTGTCTGTAAAATGGATGCTAATAATAACAAACAATGCCTAAAAAATTACATGCATGGCCTTACAACATGCAATAACAGAACAATTACATGACAAAATTTATCAAAAAGGTAGAGTCCTGAGTTCAATTTAAAGTACTATAGACCCTAAGGCAGGCAATAACAATGGTGCTGACACACTTATCGTATGATGTAGTCAAATGAAGTGCGAAATAAATCATCTTTGACAAAGACAGAGCAAGAAATAGAAACATAGCTGGAGTATACTTCCCTGATGTGAGAGAACTCCAAAGAATTGCTCAACTAATGAAAAGGCACAAGAAAATTAGGTATTTACAAGACCTTGATAAGGAGTGTGCTTCCCAGCACGAGCAGAAGTAGTGACTGATGAATTGATATGATTTGGCACCAAATCCTCTAGCCAAGGGGAGACCAGTCTTGTCTGACTTCCACCTTGGTAAGCAGACACCTTTTTAAAACTTCTTTTGCTAATACAAGGCAAGAAATATGGCAAATGTCATTTTTAGCTTGGGATGGCTGGATTTGCTAGGTAGTAGATGTGCTCCTAATGTATTTTGATCGGGTAATGTATTTGAAGAAGAAACTGATTAACAATACATATACACTGGTTTAAATATTAACTGAGGATGAAAATTTGAATTAATTTATTCTGGTCTCAATAAATAGGGTCTAGATTACTAATTTATACAATAATATTGGGTTCCTGATGCTTTAATCATATTTATCAAAACAACCCATTTCTTAAATCACCTACATCAAAAGTGGTTTCTATGACTTACTTTTTTATAACTATACTATTTGTGATTCCCAGAACCAAACTGAACCATCTACACTTCAATAATCATCAACATATTAGTGTATCTCTTGAATAGTAATGACTAAAACAAATATCTAAGTAAATGATCCAAATACAGTGGTCCACATTTATTAACAACTAGTAAAATTTGTTTGTTAAAACAGACTTTTGCTAAGCAAAAACAGGGAAAGAAAATCAGATTACTGTTAGATCTGGAATTCAATCAGTTATTTCCAGATATTCCCTAAATCTGAGTTCTAAAATCAAAATACAATAACAGTAAATGCATACCAAATGGTGGCTCTGTCTTGGAACAAACCACCGAAGCATATTCTTTGGACTTGCAAGCAAGGGCCCCATATTCAAACGGACACTGGGTGAAGTTCACTTCTGTGCCAATACAGTTTACATTGGACACGTAAATTGGACTGGAATTCACATCTCCAAAAGCTGAGCAACATAGACTGGTCCCATATTCAAATCCCATGTTTCTGCATGCCACCTTAGCATCTTTATCATCAAAGCCATCAGAACAAACTGCAGAATACTTCCCATCATTCCATACATTGAGTGGTCCATAGTTATCCTCTATGTTCGTCATCACTGAAAATAAGTTTGAAATTCAACTGCATAAAATGCATAAGAATTATACTTTTTAGATTCATCAAACACAACAAGGCTGAAAACATCCATTTGTAAAATCATCTATAACTCAAAAATTATTAAAACCTTAATAACAGAAGCTAAACGTCTACATCTACTTAAGAATTTTCCTGCTCTACAGCAGCATTTCTCTATCCTCTTGTCAAACTTTTTGTAGAAGCTGAGGGAAAGAACTTGTTTATATAGAGGAAGTACATGTATCTGTTAGGATGTGGATTTAAAATATGCAAATACAGATATCTAGACATATATGTATACACAAAACAGGTTGTACCTGGGAACTTTAACATACTTGCTATATTCCTAGACAGTGCTGGGGGGTTTCTGAGACTCAAAAAGTGTGTTTTGAGGTCCCAAGGGGGGTCAATGCATGTGACCCCCCAAAAGCGATGTCATCCAAATGAGAATAAGCTATCTTTTCAAATCAGCCAATAGGAAATTACTGGAAATTCAAATCTGAATAAAAGAAAATACAATGTTTTATCTGAAGCATATAATATACTTACAATAAAAAAAATAAAAAAACAAAATGTTAGACTTAGCATTGTTAAATAACATCAACACAAACGTGGTCACAACCTCACATACATTAAATACAAAAATACACCAAGTTCCTTTCAAGGTAATGCAAGTTATATTTGTGTTCACAAATTATGCCTACATTTTTCCTTCGCGAAATGTGCTTCCACGTCTATGTTGGCGCAAGCAATGGCCAAAGTCACTAAAAGTGATAAAAGCTGTATGATGGTAATGAATATCCATTTCAAAACAATGAATCTGCCAATTAAAACATTCAAGGTTTGTGGTAGTCGGCCGAGTTGCTAAAGTCTTTGACTGCCGATATTGTAACGTATTTTCGAGGTTAAAGTCACACCTACGGCAGTGAAGATTTAATTTATTCTCAGGCAGAATTTATTAAAAAAGGTACTATTTTATGCAAATACACAATTTGTCATTTAATTAATGACTTAATACTTTTAAATTATTAAAATTTCATGGTGCAGTTCATTTAAGGTTAACCTGATATTCAAACATGTTAATGTTTTCACGAGTTATTTGATCACATGATGAAACGTTTATTGCAATCATGTAATGTCCAATGAAAATATCAGAAAGTTAAGGTGGCAAAACTGTCGGAGCAAATAAGATTATGTCATCTTTTTTAGCACTTCTAGTGCATTATGTACTACAATTTTCCTTTTTCCCTTTAAAATGTTGTGTCCCCCAAATCTGGAGGGTGAGGCACAGTGTCCCCTGACCTTTGGATCCTGGGAGCAACACTGCATTAGAGATTGAATGGTGCTGTTGTTCAACCTACCTTTTAATTGTCTTTAAAACAGCTCTATAAACTGCCCCAAGCAAGACTATTTACTGTTTATACATACCACAGATTACGGGCATATATCATTGTGATGAAGAAATGTACATTTTTTCTGATTTTTTTTGTGGGAAAATATTTTTTTTGCTAAGATTGCTGAAAATCCTGTTTTTCGAAACACGATTGTGTCGGGGGGTTTGGGAGTCCAAAATCATGTTTTTCACATGACACGTCGTGTTATGGCATGTATGCTTTTAATGTGTACCTGCCAGCCTAACCTTTCCACTCACCTTCCCTGTAACAGTAAACTGATGCATCCCTTGTGTGATCTTTACACACAGAATCCACATTTGCCCAGCCTTTATTAGGACATGCCAGCAGGGTAGCCTCTGTTGAGTCACATGCCATCTCTGACAAATACACTGGCCCTGAGCCAGGACCATAGGGTGAACTCTGAATGTAGATTTTACATGCTATCAATTTCCAGCCAAAAATTGTTTAAAATTGAAAATATGTTGTTTGTATTGCAAGGAGGTAAAATTACCAACAATAAAAATAGGTGTTACAGTCTAATTTTTTAGAAACTTTGTGCATGTTGATATTCATCCTTCTACATGTAGCAGGAATTTACAGATAATGTAGTGTAACTTAGCCTCTGAAGCAAATTGTTACATATTTCACAAATCTGTTACACTCAGATTTTCTCAACACTAATTATTGGTGAAATTAAATATCACCTGACCTTGTAAGAACAAAAACAAAAATAAAGGGATGCTGTACTTTCCAAGAATTCAAGAGCAAATCATTAAGTAATCTTTGTTTTCTTACACCATGGGCTCTTAATCTTACTGAAACCTTATTTCTGAATGGGAAAAATAGTTTTAATATTGATATTTATTGCATGTAATTTTTACAGTGTCATGAATTTTTTAAGTAAGCAACATATTTCCATTGCATTACATGGTAATGTCAAATGCAAAAATCATTCTACAATGCACCAACATGTGCAGTGAAATAAAGTAAAAACTCTACCTTAAATGCTATCCCATCCTTGAAACCCTGTTGGCGACAAAGAACTCGAGCATCAAAAACTGACCATCCAAAATCACACACTGTACCCCACACTCCACCATACTGAATTTCTACACGGCCATAGTGGTCGCTCCCATTTGAATTGGCCAATCTTACTTTAATATCTGTGAAATGTAAACAAACCATTTACAAATTAACTCATAACACTGAATTTTTCATGATGAAAGAAACACTTAACAGCAATCAAGATCTATAATGCTAGTATTGTTCTTGTGACAGGTGCATGGTGTCTCATCTTAATGCATCACCAATGAAGACAGAACTATACCTTAAACATGTGGCATAATCTTTATATGGGTTTCAATGCAATTTCTCTCATTCATGTGTGATACAGAGACCATGTGAGAAAGCCATAATGGATCCATTTATCCCATATGAGTGCACTAAGTGACGCTACTGATGACTTCATTATGCTCTTGATATCATGAATGTCTCCAATGTATCTAGCATTTTTAATACTGAAAAGACACATTTTTCCAGAGAATAAACATAAATTCTTGTTTACAGCAAATTCTCTGTTGTAAACTAACTTTTTATGCTCTATCCAATGATGCAATTTTTTTAAAGAAAATACTATATCTTTATTTAGCTACTCCCATTCCAATGATCAGCTATCTTTATCCCACCACTCTTTTCTGATCAGAAATGAAAGAAAAATTATCCATCATATGCATTGGTGTTAGATAGGAAAATCCCACCCTTGAGAGCAGAATTTGTGTGCAGGAACTTGGTAAAGCCTTGTTCCAGGCTACAAATTCGGTCACTCTTGGGTCTATGCAGTTTGTAAGGACTAATCAGTAGAACAAACAACATAGACCCTGATCTGCCGATGCATTATGCGATGGCAGATCAGGGTCTATGTTGTTTGCATTTGGACTCAGCTTATACATGAGTATATAGGGTAGTTCTGCAAAAGGGGTCTCATCTTTAGCTTTCACCCTCAGAGGTCTCTGTGAGGGTCTCAAAAGGTTAAATGTTCAAAAATTTCAATTTCATCAACATTTTCAAAATATTTCTCACCAAACTTCTTATATATGCTATCATAACAGGAATACATATCATATATCGGACAGATATTGTATTATGACCCGGTGTCACTGTCTAGGGGTGGGGTTGAATATGGGTGGGGAGGGAAGAAGCGGGGAGTGTTGAATATGCAGTTAAAGGGATCGGACCACTAATTCATTTCCCATAGAACTTAATGTTAATATATTAAAAAATAAAAGTAACTTCTTCATTAGCTAGGCATACAAACCACACATGGTTTCATTCATTAGAGTTAGAGAAAAATTTTTCAGCCTTAAAAAACAGGTGCTTCGCAGCATGTTTTCGAGTCTCGTGATGCTATACAGGGGGGATCCCTGGTCTGCACCTAATAACATAGCCTCGCACCAAGAGTACATATGCTATTTTGTCAGTAGAAAATTAAATACAGGATATCAAAATAAAAGTAAATATGTTTTGTCAGCCATAGTATATAGATTGAAGTTTGTGAAATTAATAATGGAACAAAATTGAACCCATTTATTACCCAATGGACGCATCTCAAAAGATTTAGTACTCTATTTTTTATTCCCCCACCAGTAGACTGGTTCCCTGGCTGTAAATAATTAGTGGTTCGATACCTAAAAGCACAGGGATTTGCAATGTCAAGCCACTCCAGTTACTCTAGTCCCTCTTATTGAATGAGTACCTTTTTTTTTTACTTTTGTCAAAAGCAGTGAACCTTCAATTATTTCAAGAAACCAATGCATATAATTATCAAATATTCTAGGCAAAATCTATTACCCAAAACAAGGGCTTCATGGAACACTATGTCTCACTTGCAAAATTTGCTATGATGTACCCTCCTTGTACATGACCTTCAAAACATTAACACAAAATGTTATCATGAACAAATCAAAGATATCAAGTGAACTGAAAAAAGATAACAATATCTGGCCTATACTTGACATGTGATATAAAATGTTCTATTATTATCATTTTTGCCTATTTTAATTCAATGATTTTGATATTTCTTCTTACCTCCAGATCTATAGCACAGCACACTTGCAGATCTCTCAGAGATTGAGCACTTGCTGCTAACAACACTACTCATTGGACAGTCTTTAAGGGATGTCTCTTCACCTGTACAATTTACCGCGGTGAACCACACTGGATTCTGTCGAACATCAGTGCCAAGATTGACCTGCATTCCAAAGGCCACCCCTCCTGCATAACCTTGCTGTTTACACAGAACATTGGCATCCCTGTTGTCCCAACCATCTGTGCAGATTGTTCCATTCATACCAAACTGCTCCACCAAAACCTCCCCATGGAAGATATTGTTATTGATGCTGAACTTCAGATCTAAGAATATAAATGTTTCAAGATGATGGACTTGACTTACTTTTAATTTTTAACTTCATACATGTGGCCTTGACCTCTCACCATGAGCTCACTGAGGATCTGTGTGCCCTAATAACTCAATGACTGATCCCAGTAGCTGGTATAAATTATTAAAAATTTAGTTTATCCATATTCAGCTAAAAGTAGTTTGGCATGCTGAACTCATACTCATTAGGTTACAGGTTTGAATCATGCTGAAACAAGCCAAGGTCAGTTGCCATAGTGTATGTCTGGACATGGCACTTAACTCCCATCGCCTTGACAATCAAAAGCCTTTTCAGTGCTTATGTGCCATTATACACCAATCAATTAATTACTAGTGACCCATAAAGGCTAGAACTTATCCTGGTGTCAGGGAGTCAAACTTCACCCCCAGATTGATTTTACACTGGAAAAATGTCTCTACTGCCATTTATCTAATGGTGAAATTCTCCAGAGGGAAAAACTAGCCAGAAGCAATTTTTCCCTACATGTTAAAATATAGACCAATATGTTCCCCCCCCCCCAATAAAAATGGCCCTAGAGTACTCTATCCCCTAGAAAGTGAAAACTGCATGACTAGTAGTATACACAAGATTCTGTCATACACTACACCAGGCTCCAATTCAAAAAGGGCAAAAACTCTAATAAAAATCACTGAAGTAAAGTGACTTGTCACTATGCAAAGTGCATATCAACAAATCACTTTTCTCGTGTCTTTTTTGTTAGAACCGATCATAACAGTTTCTCTTTCCAAGGTGATGGCAGTTGGTTCAGAAAGAGCATCAGTCATTACTGGATCAAAAAATAGTTTTGTATCATTAAAAGAAAAAAGAGGATTCTCCATTTCCAGTGAGTGTTCATTGCATAGCACATCAACTTGCTTTATGCACAAGTCAAGCTGCAGAACAAGTAGACTACCTTATTGTCTGAGATTTCCTACTATTTTAAATAGTCAGCACTGAGGAGAGAAAAACTGAAGGAAACTTTGGAAGTTCTTGAGGATCCAAAGATTCAGTGCAAGGAAATTCAGAATGTTAAATGGTTTTCCATGTATTCCACTTTGGAAGTTGTTTTCAGAACCTGGGTATCTCTTGCCACCTAAATGGAAACCCAAATAGTCTCAGCCAATGATAGTACTGCCAAGAATTTCTACAAACATCACCACATTGAGCTTCTTGGCTACAACTCATCTTTTTATGGATATAATTTCCAAGATAACCCACTTAAGCCTCCTCTTTCAGAAGGATGATATAAACTTGGCCATGTTGACACCCAACATTGACAGTTATTATACAGCAATTTATTTAGCTGAAGTCAAATGATGGACAATTTCTTAATGACTTTTTGTTGCAGTTGGTGAGAACTGTGAAGAGTACAAGGAATTAAAAGTTGTAGACACACAAGTCTTGCATAAGCAATTTCAGTGCACAAAGGAAAAGTTCATTGACAGTCTGATAAGGGAAATAGAGTTATGTTTCCAATATGGCATTTCTATTTTTTTTGGTGAACTTTCATTTGTGTCTGAGGATGACAGAAATGAGTATGGAAGTACATACAAATGGTACACATGTTGGACATTATGAATAGCCTGCCCTCTCTGATAGTGAAGCAACTCTTTGGAATGGGAGAGATGCAAATCCTTCCTAATTCAGCAGAAATTACCCAGTCACACTATCCAGACAGTATGGGAATAATTATTTTATCACTCTGACAGCTTTCCCAAGTTGATTAAAATTGCCAAAGTTGCAGTTTTACTTTGGCTCAAGACAGATACAGTTGAAAGGGGCTTTAGTATTGAAAATGAAATCTACACTGTTGCCGGAAACAGACTGTCTTCTGAGAGACTTAATACTTTAATGCAGATTGCTTTGGGACCAGAGATAGGGGTATCTGACTTCAGGGCAGCTGTTCAGAAATAGAATGCTTTAAAGAAAAGGAAACTGTCTTCACTAGAGAAAAAGAGTAAAATTTATTCAAATTCTGTTGAGTGTTGTTTTTTTTGTGTAAAGAAGTTGTTCAATGTTTGTTCAATTTTTAGTAACAGTGGCCATATCTGATGGCAGGTCAGCATCAGCTGTACAAAATTGAAAGCATATTTGATGATGATAGGCATAATTTCTAAAAATTTGGAAGGTTTTCATTCCAGGATGCTTTCTATCCAAATTGGTCAATTCTATTTTGAATCAGTATTTTTTGCAGAATAAATTATTTAAAGATTTTTCTATTTTTAGTAATGGTAACCATATTTAATTGTGGATCTGCATCAGTTGTACAAACTTGAAAACCCTCTATGCCAGGATGCTTTGTGTCAAATTTGGTCAAGCAGTTTTTTCTAAGTCATTTAAAGGTTTTTAGTAAACAGTGGCCATATCTGATGGTGGATTGGTATCTTTTGTATAAATCTGAAAGGTCTTCATGCCAGGATGCTTTCTATCAAGTTTTGTCAAATTCTGTTCATCAGTTTTGGAGAAGAAGTCAATTAAAAGGTCTATTTTTAGTAACAGTGGCCATATTTGATGGCAGATTGGCATCATTTGACAAATTAAAAGGTCTTCATGCCAGGATGTATTCTATCAAATATGATCATTTAAAAGTTTTTTTCTTCTATTTTTAGTAACAGTGTCCATATTTTTATGGCAGATCATTATCAGTTGTACAAACCTGAAAGCCCTCTAAGCCGGGATCTTTCTAGCAAATGTGGTCAAATTCTGTTGAGAAGTTTCTGAGAAGAAGTAATTTAAAGGTTTTTCTAGTTTTTGTAATGGTGGCCTAATTTCAGCATCATTTGTACAAATTTGAAAGGTCTTCATGCCAAGATGCTCTCTGTCACGTTTGGTAAATTTTATTCAGCAGTTTTGTCGAAGAAGTTTTTTTAAGAGTTTTTTCTATTGTTAGTAACAGTGGCTTTTCTATTTTAAGTAACAGTGGTCATACTTGAAAGCAGATCGGCATTTGTATAAACTTTAACGGTCTTTCTGCCAGGATGTTTAGTCGAATTTGATCAAATTTTTTTCAGCAGTTTTTGAGAAGTTGTTTAAAAAGTATTTACTATTTTGAGTAATAGTGGCCATATTTGATGGTGAATAAGCATCATTTGTACAGGTTTGAAAGCCCCTTATGCCAGGATGCTCCGTGCCAAATTTGGTTAAAATTATCCAGTGGTTTTATTAGAAGAGGTTTAAAATAGCAATTGTCGACATGCACATGACACATAACGGATGCAGGGCCATAAGTGAGTGAAACTGGCTAGGCAAGCAGATTCGAGATCTTCAGATCCCTTTTTCAAGGTGGATGACACAAACAAATAACAATTACAAACACAAAAATGAAAACAAAATATCTATTTACATACTGTTTTGTTATGGTAAAAACCAAAATCAAAGAATTTAATACAAATACATTTATAAAAAAAAAAAAAATGTATACTTTGAACTATTACACTGTAGCAAATCAGGTATTCCAATTTGGCAAGAAGACTATTTTGTGCTTAACTTGCCCAATTTCTGCTTTTTTCCAAATATATTAGTATTACAGTCTTTGATTTTGGTTTGACCCTGACAAAACTGTATGTAAATAGATATTTTGTTTGGAGTTTTGTGTTTGTAATTGTTATCTGTTTGTGTTTTCTGCCTTGAAAAAGGGATCCATGGATCTCAAAAGTGCTTGACCAGTTTCTCTGACTTGCTGTCCTGTGCTTTGTCATCTTTGTATCCGATATAATGTTTCCTTGACAAAAAAGATCTCTCAAAGACCCAGTGCATTCGTAAAGATTATTGTTATTATATATATATATATATATATATATATATATATATATATATATATATATATATATATATATATCTTCATTGCTTTTGGCTACCACTGAAGAGAATAAAATATTATTTTGTCATACTTGGGTCAGTTGCTGACTTCGAGCACAGCACACTGGCTTGGTTCCTTTTTGGGTCCCTACAGAACCCTGCTTCAAATGTGCAATCTTGGTGTGTGTTGGTACTGCCTTCTTTACATGCCATATCTGTGTAGTATCTCCATGAACTTGCCTCACCAAAAGATACTGGTGCAAGAATTTGAGCATGAGGAAATCCCAAGTCTCTGCATACTGTGTCAGCATCACTTTGATTGAAGGAAGTTGCACACACTGTTAGCCAGTTGTTTGCTCCGGATAAGTCCAGCACTTCTAGACGGCCAGCGATATAGTCTGCTGAGCGTGAACCACCCATTAGGCGAACTGTACAGAAGACAGAATAGACCTTTATGGTTAAGTTAAATGATGTAAAAAAAAAGTGCACTTTCATGAAAAGAAATCCCACACTTCTCCAATGATAAGCCCATAGTCAAAGATAAATTTAATTACACTTTTAAATAATCCCACCAAACAGGGAAAAGCTCCTTAAGTAAGCCCACATCCTATTAAAGGCTGTCTTTTGATGTTTAGCTGTCCTATTAAAGTTTGTTTTCAACTGGAATATTACTATATTTTGCTAAAGAATAAATTGTCCCATTATTGTTCTATTTAACTGCAAAGTAATTAATTTGTCAATCCATTTTTCAATTCTTTTTAGGACTATCTTCTAATTTACTTTCTTCATATGCATTTTGTCTTGTATTGTGTCTACCACTCTATTCCTTGAAATTTCCATTTTGTCATGGCATTATCTGATGATACACCCACTCCCCAATTTTTAAGGTTAAAATAAAATCACTGGGTAAATAATCTTTGATCTAATCTTTGGAGAAACATTACTACCGTAATTAATGAAAATATCTGGACATTACAAAACTATTACTTTTCCTTATGTCCAGACAATTTATGTACTAATAAAATTACTTTTTTTTCGGAATATCTTGTCCAAAAAATTAATATCTCTATGGTCAGGATTGTGTATTGATGCAGCTAGTAAGTTCAATGCTGGTCATATGTAGGGTAGGTAAACTAGGTTGCATTGTGCCCATGCTTGCCATTAAATATTACATGATAATGTTTTGTTATACAAATAAAGAACTTCGGGGTTTTGTTTTTTCTTTTGTTTGTAAAACTATGTTAGTCTGTTCATGTACATGTACTGCCGTTGGTACACAGTACCAAAATATTCCCAGTGACCAGCCCTATATGACATATTTCAATTGCTGTAAATTCTGGACAAGTCACGAACCATGGCAGATATCATTGTTGCTTAATCTGTTTGAAAGGACATAATGTATTAACAAAATCGATTAAGGCCAAACAAATCTCAATTTATGCTAGAAATTGATCTCAAACCATGACCAAGACCCAGATTATAATAATGTATGCAACTACAGATTGGAACAAGTATTTATATCAACACTGTTCCATAATGTAAAGATCATCTGCAACAACATAATGCACCACCAAAATGATGTACATTCATTCAAGTTATCTCATGTCTAAACATTTGAAAGATAATCCATATTTTCATTCAGAAATTCTTGAAACCATGTTGACACAGCAACTCTAAATATAGTGAGGATTCCCCCAAATATAAAAATAAGCCAAATCACTTAAACTGTTTCAGGAATTTATTCACGGAATAAAGTTATTTTAAATGCTAGTAGAAGGCTGAAGACCAAACTGACTACATCCAAAATGAGGTTACCAAAGGCAAATCCACCACTGAATAAAACTGAGATAACAAGAACTTGTGAAACTGATGCGTTGTTAGTGTTGACTGCTTTATATAGGGAACTGTATGATTATGAGTTGTGAAGTTTGTCAGCTGTTTCTACTGCTGCCCATTCACAACACCTTCTGTTCATCCATGTGATAACTAGGGTAATCAAAGTAGTTTCATGCTCTGATAGTTGTCTATTTAATCACCTGTTTCTGAACACAGGTAAAACAATCCTTAGTTTACATTCCAAGTTTTAAATCTTGATCAGCTTAAAAAAAAGTCCTTAATATCCTAAAAATTTCAATACTTATCAAAATTATCACAAATTTTGAAAATATGGTGTCCAGAAAAATTAAGTGTCTGGATATTTACATTAATTAAAGTATTTGTGCACAAGAATTCAAAATAATCTTTTAAGACTGTCACAGTGCTTAAATTGAGACAGGTGAATCTCTGTTTGCTGCTGCCATACCTTTATAAAACCCCACACAATAACATGTTTTTTTTTCCAACGAAAAATGAAATAATGCAACATGAATGCTATTTGCAATCAAGACAAGTAAACATTATTGGCCACACTACTAAGTAAAGCTACGATTTTAGGTTAAAACAATAGTTCTTTTTGGCACCTTAGATGTATAACATAAACCCCCTCTATTAAGAACATCTGTGTTAAAGAATATCACCAAAACAAATGCACACTTTAAAAATGCTTATATAATGTGTAACATTTATAGTTTTATAATGGCTACTGTGAAGTCACTATTTTTCATAGGGTACAAATTTTTGTGGATTTTGTGGTTGCTACAAACCACAAATTTAAAGACCAAATAAAAAATGTTCCTTCTTTGGAAATATTAAGACCTCCCTCCAAAAGTCATGAAGATAAGAACCAAGAAAAATGTAATGTTTTGTAAAGACACACACAAATTGATAGCTGCAAAAATAAATGAATTCCCACAATTACTCAGTGTTTTTGAACACTAGAACAGAGAAAGCACAGAAATTATATAAAATATCCTAAAACAGTTTCATCCGAATTATATCTGAGTTAAACATTACAGTCTAATAATTAGAGCAAGAATTAAATTCCGAGTCTAATATTACAGTCTAATAATTACAGCAAGAATTATATTGGAGTCAAACATTAGTCTAATAATTACAGCAAGAATTATATTGGAGTCAAACATTACAGTCTAATAATTACAGCAAGAATTATATTTGAGTCGAACATTACAGTCTAATAATTACAGCAAGAATTATATTTGAGTTGAACATTACAGACTAATAATTACAGCAAGAAAAATCTTGTTTATCTGAACTTTTTGTTGAGAAAAAAAAAAGAAACATGAAGAAAAAAAAATTCAAGTTTGTGTGAATCAGTTTTTTCAGGGGACATAATTGCAGTTTTGGATAAACCAATATTCCACTTAAAATGAGGTTTGGATAAATGAAGCATCATCTAACAAAAATATTAAATAACAGTAATACACTTCTCATCGAAAACATGCATAAATTTTGATATTTCATGCGAAGGCCAAATCTAGTTTTAGTAACAATAACCCTGATCATGAAGGTACACATCTCCAAATCAATTGGGGTCTTTCTTTGGCAGAGGACGACACCAAACTTCATAAGTTCTGGTGTTTTTCAAACTGATCATTTCCCTCTAGTCATTATGATATTGCAAACTACATACAAGATTTTCTTACCTATGAAATTTAGGAGCTTGAAAATGTGCAAAAACTATGCACCTCTGAAACTGAAGATTGACAACGAAGTGCTCCAATGAGCATGGGCAATTTTACTTTTTGCAAAAACACATGTTAACACATTTTTATGAAGAATATTACTTAGTTCAAATTACAATCAAAACATACATTAGACTAACCTTAGCAAGTCATCACAACAAAGTAAAAGGATTGCCTATAAAAGAGTCAGGCCTACTTTAGAGAAGTCAAATTTTTCATCAATTTTTACACTAAATTAAATTTACTTAGGGTGAATTACTTATAGAGCCATCCAGTACACTGTGGTAATTACTCATTATTCATGTGTTCATTTTACTTAGACAAAATGTTCTGAAAAGCAATCTGAATCATTTTACAAAGCTTACAATCTGTTCACATGTAATGATAATCACTTTGTGTGTATTTATAGCATGAACATTTAAAAATGATTACCACTATGTTGCAATGACTTTATCCTGCATGAATCAGAGATAACAAGTTTTTGACTTTGACAAAGTTATTACCAAGGTCATAACAAGCCATGAAGCCTATATGTTGACTTTATTACCACTCTAATTTCTTTCCAAAAGTTCATTTATTCAGTTCCAATGATGAATTAGATGAAAAACAGGACAATTTCAGTATATCTAGTATAAAAACCATTAGCTTTACATCATAAATTACAACCAGGAACATCATGTGCATGGAGACATTTGAAACCTGCTTCAATTATTTTGATACCTTTTACATTTGAGAGGGCCATCAAAGATTTTTTTTTGCACCACTGGCACAAAAACAAAGCCAAAAATTGAACCCTGGAAAACTTTGTACATCAGTTGCGTAGTGCTGAAGTTATTGTCCAGAACTGAAATGGTGACCATAACCTTGATCATGATTCTTTTTGATGCCAAAGGATACAAATACAAGGTCCATTCAAGGATGTGCAATTGCAGGATTCACACTAATTCTAACAATTGCACCAAACAAATCATAAGAATACACAAAAATTACACCTCATATTTGCAGGTCCTTCCTTTATGTCTTAATTAAATCCCAGCTGTATTTTTAAAAATGTACCCATTTTTAACAAGAGTACTGTGAACATTACATTATATGCCAGCCCCATGTTTATTAGTCTCCAAAATCAATTGGCTTTTCCTTTGCCTAAGTGCAAGCCATTCAAAAAGTGTCTGTGATGTAAAACTTGTGTTATTTGTGTGAAAACTATTTTTCCTCTTTCTATCACAGTACCTTGACCTCCGACCCAAACATCAAAAGATTTTTTCCCTACCCCAAGTGCAAGCCATCCACAAAGTCTGATCTCGGTATGTGATGTAGAACTAATATTATTGTCCAAAAAACTTCTTTCTTCTTTCAGTCACAGTGACCATGGCCTTTGACCATCCATCCCCAAAATTGATACAGTTCTTCCTTACCTCAAGTGCAAGCCATCACAAAGTTTGGTCCTGGTATGTAATGTGCAACTAATGTTATTGTGCTGGACCATTTTTCTTGTTTTAGATACAGTGACCTTGACCTCTGACTTTTTGATCCTGAAATTGATAGGTTTCTTCCTTCCCCCAGGTGCAAGCCACTCACAAAGTTTAGTAACTGTAGATGGTGAACAACTGAAGTTATTGAGCAGAACAACATTGGTAATAGACAAATGGACAGAACACATCATAACATAATACATTCCACCATAAGGCACATATATAAAAATGGAGGAGATAATTTCTCCCCATAGTTTTCAGTTTTAAAATGGATCGAGCATATGTACAAAATGTCAATGAATTCTGTTATCTATTAAGGAGAAACCAAATGGATGCCGACACACTGGCCTGGTCTGACAAAAGTAAACTTTAATCAGGGTTCCAACAGTTCTTCATTATCATCAAAATTGCATGACTTTTCCTGGTATAAACTGAGAATCTATAACTTTCTCTAGATGAATTGTTTTAATCAAATCACCTGATGTTGAATACGGCTCTACAATACACGTTTTCTAAAATAATCAATGCTCATAATATGCGTGTTCTAAGTTTAACAGCAGTACACTGAAAACTACAAGTCTAGAGTATGCAGCTGTATTCCAAAAAGTCTGGCATACACCATATCTAGCTGTAAGTTAAAAAAAAAAAATTAACAAAATTTGCAGGATGAAAGAGATTTATCAATATCAGATGAAAACCAAACTGTGTACCAAGTTTCACAACAATCCATCCAAAACTGAGAGACTAGTTGTGTTCATAAGATTCTGTCATACACTGCATTCACCTGTAGTCAAAAAGGACAATAACTTTTATAAAAATTGTAGGTGCAAAGTAATTTATTAACATGCACATCTTCAGGTGATGACTGTAATATTTACCAAGTTTCATGTCAATCCATCAAAAACTGTGAAACTAGTTGCATTCACAAGATTGTGTAACTGGCAGAAAGGATGGAAATGAGGACTGTTCCAGTTAAACATATACCCCCCAGAGGGGAAGGCACTTTCAAATTCAACCAACCCACAACAGAAGTAATTTTTAAAAATTATGATCCACTGTCTGATGTGTTTTAATAAAAAAAATTTGCCCCCTACAGAAGCGTATTATTTTACATAATTTCTGGCGTATTATTTTACATAATTTCTGGCTAAGGGTTAGTGGGCGGTAGAAGTGATTTCAATTTTGGGTTGGGGACAGAAGCAATTTAAATGACAGCTGACCCGAGGTAACCGATACTGAATTTTTATATATTATATAATCCACTGCATATTTTTATTTGTATTCGTACTTTATAATCAATCATCTTTTGTTCTTTTGTTTGTTTGTATGTTGGGCATGTATGTTTCTGCTACTGTAAAATCAAAAATTTCTTGGTGCCTTATTATTTGTAGATATCGTGGTTCAGTCACTTAATACCTACTAATTTAATGCCCTTGAATCTAGATTTTACAACAGGGATTTCTCTTATAATGCAGAAATCATGAATGTGGATCCTTACTAAACTGTCATTTGTTATGACTATGTATGTGTGCTTATTTCAGTAATCGCTATATTTTTGCTTAAATTTCTTTGTTCTTAGGCATGCTGCTTTTGATTTGCATGATAGTTAAATCTTGTATTGCTTTAAATGTACTGTCAGATGCTGTGATTTCTTTTTATGCTTTTTCAATAAATGTATTTCTAAATAGATATTACTTGATTTGTCAGGGAAAAAAATATTAATGCCGATGGAAGTGATGTCACATTATTTCTGCCTACTTTTACAGTACATAATTTCTTGTAAGAAAAATATATTTTTAGTGACTGATTTGTCTTATTTTTATGCCTTGTTGCACGACTAATATAAAATACAAAAAAAAAGAAATATAGCATGTCAAACATTGTTTCATCATCATCCCTACTGATCAGTCAGATGATCATCGTCATCAATGCCGATCAGTTTTCTACCATCATCAGGCCAAAATGGATTAGTTCTTAGATTTTCATAAAAGTAAAAGTGATTGTTTTTCTGTGTTTCACACAGTTTACACAGCATCCCCATCTCTGACTTTTCTAACCACAACCATTCCTCATGCCAGTTTGACTGGAAGTTGTGCCCGAAGTTTTGCTTTGTTGCTTACACTGCTATGTTCGAATCATTTGATTACATTTCAACACGAGATTCTCCCTCACTGTTTCTTCGTTTATTAAAACCCTGCAAAATTCTTTTTAATATTTCTGTGCAAATTTGTGTGTTCCTCTGACTTAGCACATGCCAAACTGCTGGCTACCATTTACAATGTGGTGCAACTGTAAAATATTTCCCCATTTCATTTTCACCTACGTAATGAGCTTCTAAGCAAAAAATACATAACAGGAGATGTATCTTTTAATGTTAGGCTTGAAAATAATGTGGAGAACGTGAGAACAGAATTCTGCTCAAGAACAGTCTGTCAGGCTTGTCATGGACAAAAAAAAAAAAGCATTAAATATCTTTTACACCGTTTCAATCATAATGTACATGTGACTGCAAGAAAGACGTCTGCACTCTGTACATTTTTCAGCCTACAGAAGTGTAATATGGGCATATGTTTGTTTGGGGAATGGTTTAAATAGTTTCAAGTTCAAACTGATCGAAAAATTTGTGTCTGAAAGGGCCCAATGCGCTGATATTTTGGTAATAATTATTACGTGAAAGGGAGGGATGTTCCTTGTTGAAAGACTTCACTACTTGATATGAGAACAGAAATATATCTGCTTTTGTATGTCATTTTGTCCAAACTCGTTCTCTTCTTTTCTTTTAAAAAAACAATAGCCCGCATACAATCACACAATGTGTGCCAGTGGCAATCGAACTGTGGTACTTTTGGCGCATCGGTTCGTTCAATTTGGGCCATCTTGTCATAAATTGCAGTATTCCTGTAATCCAGAGTCCTAGAAGCAACACTGTTGCAGCATCATCATCACCGATGGCCTAGTAGTAACATGCTCGACTTTGAATCAAGGAGTCGTAGGTTCCATATCCCACTTCCTGTCTTTCATACGAAACTTCTACCCAAGGTCCGAGTAGCTTCCATGGCAGAGTGGTGTAAGATGCTTATCTTGTGATCACTTGCCTCTCATCACGAAGGTTCAAATTCCATTCGGGATTGTATGTGAGAATGTTGCCAGTTTCTTGAGGAAGGTCAGTGGTTCTACCCTGGTGGTCTTTGATGCCTGGGGTCTTCTTCAGCTGTAAAACTTTCTGCCATATATAAATTTTCTTAAGCTGAAAATGGTGTAAAACTCATGATGGTCTACCAACAACTTGAGGCCTCTTCTCTTTATGACCTCAGGTGTTGGAGAGATCTAAAACACCAAATCAACCAACTAATCAATAGCAACACCAACAGCAGAAGTACTGGTTTATCATTTTTGCCACAGCTGTATGAGTGTATAAACTTTTACCATAGTAATTGTCTTTAAACCTATGAATATCGTCGATTATGTTTTCTGACATTTATCTAATGTACAGTCATCATCAGACTGTGCAAAAAGACTTATATGTTAGTAGCTCTGAAAATTTTACATTTTCAGTTCACAGAAATTTTAATTTTCTCTAGCAATGTTTATTGTTTTGACTAGACCTATTTATTATAGCTTATTCAAACTATATTTAGCCCTATCTTGAGATGTGCATAGTCTGATAAATATTTTTAACAAACAATCTGAAGATGCATGAATGTTTTTAGGTGATGCATTTGGATTAAGTAACTACTATTATCAATAAACCAAGAAATCAAATTAATCCAATCTGTCAATCAGAAGCATAACTATAATCTGCCAATAGATTTTCTGATCTCTAAATTTGTGAGATTTTTTCGACTATACTGTTTCAGATGATAGAATCATCAGAATGGACAAAACAGAGGTAATCACCAGAACAGACATTTACAATAGATTGAATTCATCTTTTAAGTAGCTTAATTCACTATTTTTTTAGCTAACTGCACACCCTTTATTTTCCTCGCTTTAATAATTCTTCTTCAGGAAACAATGGTATGCACATTAAAGAATAGGAACACTTATGCTCATCTTTATCATTATTATATACTTCAGAAACAGTCGATTAGCTTAACGTTGTTGCTACAGGCCGATACCAATACTGACCGTAGCTGAGTAAAAATATTCACTGCTTCCTTATATGCTAAATATGTACCGGCATTCCTAAAATTCCAAGCCTGTTCCAGTGATTATCTCCATTCTGGTCTGTCTGGTGATTCTGTCCACCCATACTCTTTGTCTTGTTATTGATATGTATCCAAATTCATCACATGCTTATCCAATTACTATGCTAATTGTTTGTCAACCTGAGAATGTGTATACCGATATGAAATGGAACTGGGAAACTGAATTCCAAGATGGTAAACCTCTACATTTTTGAATGTATTCCACTTGGATTCCATGTTTCCGCAGAAACTAGGGAGTTCATCAACTCCCAATGCCGACCGAACACGCTGTATGATAATGTCAGAGTAAAACGAATATCAATGAAATCCTATAACCCAGTCAATTTCTCACCCCTGCAGAGATGCTGCCAGGATTTTACCTAAAGGGGGGAGGAAGTCTCCCCTCTTGTCACCAAAATAAGTGTGGACAACACAAAGAAATGGGGAGGGGAGAGAAATGGCCATAGTTCAATACTCACCCAACACTTAAATATCCCCATCTCTCTTTCTTACTGCTCCACTCTGTTGGAGACTCAATTGAAATCAAAATCCTCAAAAGATGTTACCTCTAGTTGTATAAGCATTAATCTGTTTTTAATCTGATTGTTACTGAACTTGATGTGTTCCTTATCTGTGTATGAATATTTGTTCTGTGCTGGGAACCCTCTTTTACAGTCTGCTGTCTGAAGGAGGGTACCCAAAGCTAGCTTAGCCAGCTTGAACAAGCTGTTAAACTGTTCTTTGTGGTTGTTATGTACAATTTTCCACATCTCATAGATATTGTCTCTTGGATATCTCTGTCCCAAAATAAGATTTTTCACTAGCATGAACTCTGCCAAAGTTTCACTTTATTGAATTAGTGATTTGCTGCCTACTATGCCAGATTTCTTGTATGTTCCATAATGCTGTATTATGGTTTTGAGTCCATCAATGCCATAGTCTGCGTTTTCAGACGGAGGTATTTTGATCAAATGAATATCCTGACATTTTATTTCTTTTTATATTCTTATTTTATTCAATTTATCTTAACCCTTAAAGTGCTATACTCCATGTAGTTTTGTAGCACATGATCCCTTAGTGCTGAATTGTTTGAGAAAAGAAATGAAAATTGTACTCTACTTTTAAATTGCCTGTATTTTAATTAGGTTTGTATTGTCCATTCAATTTCAAAATACCGCTGAATACAGTGTTGACCAGTATGATGTCTGCAATCCAGCATGTACATCGAACTTGTATTCAACATCATTTTTGGGCTCAAAAGCACTCATTGGTATTTCCAGTAACACTTTCGCGGCTCCAGTTGACTGATATACTTCAAAACTTCATAATCATTGACATCAGCCAGTATTTGCCGAATGAAATCGTCACCTGAAGATGAACCATGTTGGTAGTTGGCCATTTTGGGTTTTCTGGGTGGCCTGTATTTTAAACATTTGACTACCAGAAAAACGATGTCGCTACAAGCGCTACGAGACCTCTACCGGCAGCAGGACTTATGTCGTGAGAAGCATTTTAAGGGTTAACAGTTAAATAAAACATGTATACTGCACAGGGTACATTTTTAATATGTGCAACTTTACACTAATTTGAGGGAGTTCTCGCGCATCACTGCTTTCCAACATCGTGAATTCGTACAAACTTTGTGCGCGATTAGCGACTCGTGCAACCTGGCAGCAAACCACTAAGAAGGGGTTAGATGCGATTATATATATATATATATATATATATATATATATATATATATGCATTTTTTTCTGACAACCCCACCTGTGATTTTGTTGATGCAACCCATACCAGAATAGATTTTCCTAACCAACCTTCCACTATCAGAATCAAAATAGTTTGAAAAACAACCACCTACAGAAGTTTTTTTGAAGTGCCATCCCCGGGGGGGGGGGGGGGATGGGGATATATGTTTTACTGGAACAGCCCTGAGAGTTTCTATATAATCCTGCAAGGGAATAAAATACTTTAATATCAAGATTAATCTATGGTGACAAACAGACATGCACAGTGATTGCTATGCAAAGCTACTGCTATGGTGGGCTTGACAAAATTTAATGTCAATGCCCACACCAAAGATGACAACAACAACAACAAGGCCACTAAAAAGTGATAACCTATGTTAAAATTATGCTTCAAATCAGACACATAAAAAGAAACAAAAAGGAACATCATATTTAATATTTTACCTTTAGAATAACAGTAGACCCCGACATCAAACTGATGCTGAAGACATGATGTTAATGTGACTTTCTTCCAACCTTCATTTGGACAGGCAAGGATGGATTTCTCCTGCCCCCAGCACCTTGGTTGTGACAGCACAACATCACCATTAGCCTTGGGAAAATTTCTTTACAAAAGAAGAACAGACAAAAAGCAAACATTAAACATGAAAGTGCACAGGTTTAACAATTTCCATTCTCTTCTGAACAAATGTTTGATGATGAAACTTGTGGAAATAGATTAACATCTAATAGGTAAAAGTGTCCTTTTAAATCAGATGTGACACATTAGTGAAACAAAATGTAGTTTGGTTTTTTGGGGGGTTGGGGGAACTAATTTTAATTATGTAATACTGCTATTATTGCACTGCTATCTCTGTTCCTAGTGCTGGTTTACAGACCAAGGTGGATATTCCCTCCTCCATTTAGTAACTGGAGGTCTAGAACAAAAAAAAACAAAAAAACATGATCCCAGTCTAATTCCTTAGTTTTTTTTCTCCATCATTTGTAATATCATCCTTGTTTTACCAAAACATCAGAGCAGGGAGGGAGAAGGGAATTAGGCAACAACAGCAGATAAGTATTACATAATTAAAATTAGTTTACACACACACAAAAACACCTACTTTTTCATAGCAGTATTACCTGTTATTACTGCACTGCTGAATTTGCCAACCTCAGTGGGAGGCTGACAGACTATGATAAGCTGTCAAAGTGAACATACCATTTGCTGTAGTAAAATGCTCTACTGATGACTGGATGATGGCTTGACAACTTGTTGGGCTGACACAGTTGGACCTAATGCATAATTGCCTTTGCTCTGGTGCAACACTGATCGAAGGCAGACTCAAGAGAAGGTGGAGTGAGACTGCCAGAAGGTGGCTCTCATGACATCATCCAAAGGAGAATGATCAAGATAGGCCCAAGATGCAGCAATAGCTCTAAACTCATGGGCTTTGATTCTCATGAAAGAAAGATCTCTATCAGCGAGAGATTGATAAACACTTTTTATAGTCAGAAAAATCCACCTAGAGCTGGTGGCTGCAGAAATATCAGAGGTACCTTTGATAGGGAGGAAAAGACAGTTTCAACCCTTCCTTTTATCTTTGATTTAGTAAAATATAAATGTAAAGCCCGAACTGGGCAAAGGAGTCTATCTTGATCATGCCCAGCACAGGTACAACTGAGACTGAGGATTTCAAATGAATCAGAGGCTACCAAAGATTGCTGATTCTTGGCCAGAAACCCATGTTGACAGAGACAAAACTTAATAAGAGTCAACCTTAAACAACCCTTTTATACCAACAATGCATGAATTTCACTCCTTCTCTTTGCCAAAGCTACAGACAGAAGGAAGACTGTTTTAGGGTAAGGTTCTTGAAAGAAGCTTCACTCAAAGGTTCATAAAGAGGTTTATACAACGACCAAAGAACAAAAAAGATTCCTCCTAGGCATTCAAGAGTGAGAGACTGGTCTCTGAAGTTTAAAGTACTTGATCAGTTCTGAAAGATGGGGGTCTAACTCTATGGTGGAGCCCAAAGAGAACTAAACAGTATTGGAATGGGCTGCTCAACAGCCATTACTGGTGGATACTGACCAGCCTTTTTCTTTGATGAGAAAAAAAGAAGAAAATCTGTAACTGCAGTTAAGGAGGACAAATAGGATCAATGTGTTTCCTACTGCACCAATTACAGAATATTCTCCACTTAGCATTGTAAACCTTGGAAGTCAATTGCCTTCTAGCCTGGGCAATGCATTTGGCAACCTTGCTTGAAACTGATCGTGGCAGATAGATCATTTGATATGAGCCATACATGAGGGTGGAGAATTTGATGAATGTTGTAGAAAAGGGGCCCTCTGTACTGCAACAGCAGATCCCTCTTCAGAGGTAATTTCCAAGGGGCATCTACCAACAGATCAAGGAAATCACTGAACCACAACTGTTGGGCCTACAGGGGGGATATCAGAATGAGCCATGATGTGGAGGTCCTGATTCTGTGAAGAACCTGAAGGATTATTTTAAAAGGTGGGAATGTACAAACTTGCAGTCAATCCCTCTTCAAACTGAAGTGTCCAGTGTCCATTATCTCTGGTCTGGAACTTGAGAGACATAAACAGGTAGTTTGTTGTTCAACCTCGAAGCTAACAAGACTACATTTGGCTTTCCCCACAGATGCAAAAAGTGTCCTTGCTACTAACTGGTGGAGAGACCATTCTGTGAGGACTGCTTTTCCCTGTCTGGACAGGGTGTCTACCAGAATATTTCTCTTACCTGGAATTTGGCAGACTCTAAGAGTGATCTTCTCCAAGACTGCTCAATGGAGGAGGTTCCAGACTTCCAAGCAGACAGAAGGGGTATGAATGCCCCCTTTACATCTGAGGTACAATAAGGCTGATGTGTTCTCCACAATGACCATGATGCAGCGATGTCTTATGCAGTTCATGCACCTCTGTGGGGTTACATTTTTAGTTTGTTGATTGGAAGGTAAATGCCTTCCTAAGACCACAAGCCCTGTAGGACTACACCATTTGGCTCTAAGTGAGCACCCCAGCCTGAATCTGAGGCATTAGTGTACTGGGAGGAGTGAGGTACTGGTATGTGTGGACTGGAACTTTGGTCAGAAACATGTCCTGGTTTTTTACCACCAACTCAGATGGTGACAAATTTGGATCCTAAGGGGATCGAGGTGGAAAGGGGGTCCTTGTGAGGTCTCCAGTTTGCTAGAAGTAAGAGCTAGAGAGGTTACACGTGAAGTCTTCCTTGAGGAACTAAGTCCACTGCCAATTTCTTCAAAAACTGACCTCAATCAAGAATATGTAACTTGTGTATGAATCCTTTCTCTTCCTGCACTTCATTATATTTATTTGGGTCTGATTTGATGGTAAACAGGAACAAAATACTGTAATATCATAAAGTCTGTGTCACCTAGATGCTGTATACTTGTGTTCGTCTTTGTAAATTGTGTATCTAAAGAGATTGTGTGCTATATGCATGTGTGCATGTGTGTGTGTGTTTCTTTTCTTTTCTGTACATTATATTTATTATCCCTTGATTATCTGATAACCATAAATGTTTGATTATAATGTGACCTTGGGATGGTGTTCCCCGACCCAGTGGTCTACCTATTACAGGGATAAAAAAAAATAAAAAAAAAATTCCACTGCTGTGTTTAGAGTCCCCAAGAGAGAGAGGTAATTGCAAGCAGACTATGCAATCCTCTCGAACAGTCTTGCTACGAGAGACAGAAACTGTGACATTCTGTCAGGATAAACATGAACTGATCATTGCCGGGTGAGGAAATTCATCCCCACATTAATGAAATTCTGAAAAGGGATCAGATCCAACTTTACCTGGTTGCATATGGGCTGAATCCCTATGGAGATGAAGAAGCTCTGCAAAGAGTGCTATTGACATTGAGAGCATGTGTCATGATGTCTTGCAAATGTCTCCAATAGTCTCTGTAAATCAGCCAGAAACAGAGATTCCTCTATCAAATAGGTTGAAGAAAGCTGCAGCAAAAAGGTTGACATAGGTGGCTATGGCAACTAGCATCAAAGTCTTGAGTTGCATAACCTCTAGAGTCTTAACAGAATAAGGGCCCAGGTTCCCACTGATATCCCCACATGGGAAGTATCTAAGTCCAGTGTGGAAGGACTAAGGGGCCTAGTGGGGGAGTGGATCCTGTAACTTGAGGTGGAAACCAGGGGCTGAAGCATTTAAGAGGGGGCAGACCATTCCTTCTGCTGCATGGTCACCTCCTGGCCTTTGGACCCATTTTGTGATAATTCCTTGACCATTGCTGCAAGTGGGGTGCAAAAGATGGTCCATTTTAGATTGTATCCCCGATAACCTCTCCAAACTGAAGAGGATCCTGGTGACTGAAAACCCAGAAGGCTTTGGACACAGATCTGAAGGAAGTGGTAAACCTTGTTAACTACCTTGACAAAAGTACAAACTTCTTCATCTCCTGTCAACTGGCCCCAAGGGTAGAACAAAAGTGGGGACCCCCAAAAAGGAGACAGACATGACAAAACCAGGTCTTCCAGGAATTCATTTAATTCTACTAAAATTGAGAATTTGTTGTCCAGGGTTTGCACTCAAGACAAAACAGGTCTATACCTTTTAAACTTCCTCCTTGGAGATGGGGACTTTATGATTGTGGGTTCACTGTCCTGTCTCTGCTCACTTTAGGCAGACAGGACCATCCCATTCTTGTCTCTCCTTGGCAAAGGAGAGAGAATAATGGGATGCAGTGGCCCTTCTCCTTTATCTTCAATAACGAAGTATGAGGAGACAGAAAGGGACTACAGCCACTTTTTGGTGACTGGTGATTGGTACGACCAGTGTCCAGTGATCAGTGCCTGATGACAAGTACCTGGTACTCATTCCTCAGTTACTGGCCAATGACTGGTCAGGTGATGGTGACCTGATTGAGTCCAATGAACAAGATCTCAATCTGAATGTATGTCTACCCAAGCGAGAAGACCATGCTTCCCTTGTGCCTGGAAGGCAGGATTCACACACAGGTGTTTGTGGCTTCCTTTAACCAGGAAGTACCGATGCTGACTCCCTAACAGGGGAGCTGACTTCCTACCACCAGGAAGTGTCAGTGTACTGGAAGATGCCGCAGATCCCACCCTAGCAGGAGCTTGCAACTTCCTTAACCTAGAAAATGCCAATGACTCCTCATAGGAGCAGAAGGGGTCTTCCTGTGAAGATAAGAAGGAACCAGGTCCTGTCTTCCTGCTTCAATAGGAGCAGTGACTTTCTGCTAAGTCCCACACCTCATCTGACCATAAGGCACAGAAAGAGCATCAATCCAAGTGAGCATACATAGTGTACTCAAAGCAGGTAGGCTAGTGTCCCAAACAGACTTTTTATGGCACATTTACCACTCCTTGTGCCATGCTGATAAGCTGAAAGAAACACACAAAAATAAAAGAAACTGAACAAAATTTTGTGTGGGTATACTTACCCTAACACTGTTTACTAGTGAGGGGATAAATTATGAATAAACACTGCTTCGCTAGTATGAGTACTAAAATCCTCCAAATGAACAAACAGGACACAGATACAGGAAAATTACTTAAGGAATGGGGAGAAAATATCAAATACAACACAGATAATTATGCGATTGATGTCAAATATGCCAAAAGACTGGGATGATGTTGTATTATGTTCTTAACTTCCAATTACTCATTAGATTAGAGAATATTCACCTTGGACTGGGGATTAGCACCAGGAAAATAGATAGCAATGCAATAATAGCAGGTAATATATATAAATATATTAGTGTTATTAAAACTATATGAATTGTTGGCTGATGTGAAATTTTCACAAAATTTATAAGGACATTAAAGGTACTTAAAACATTATCCACCTTGAGTTCACAAAACAAAACTAGAGACCGTCTTTTGGCCAAACCAGCCTTTTATTTAGCTAGAAAGTAAAAGATTGAACATTGAGCTTAATCCAGGGTGTGGATGGAGAAATGGATGGACAACACACAGACACCAAAATGATTGCAATGTTGAGCATCCACCAAGGCAGTCAAGATAAAAATGAATGTGAAAAATAATAGTAATACAAGAATTCTTTTACGAAAGATAAAAATGAATGTGAAATAATAGTAATACAAGAATTCTTTTACGAAAGATAAAAATGAATGTGAAATAATAGTAATACAAGAATTCTTTTACGAAACATATTATATGCCCCTGAGAGAAGATCTCAATATATCAAAGAACATAACACAACAATGCCATGATTCCAAGGTGAGGCATTACCAAATGACTGGAATGCTACTAGGGATGTGTAACTTGGAAGAAGAACTATTTAAATGTCAATGACAAGGAAACAAATCCTCTAAAGAAATATCCTACTTTCTGACCTAATCTATCCAAGGATGTAATCCAAAAGGAGGAATGGTACAAGGTGACAGGTAAGAATATGATGATGTTATATTCCAAATATAAGTTGATTTGGGCAAGACTTCATTCAAATAAAAAATATAATAATTAAAAAAAACTCCTACTTTTTGACCCCGTAGCCCATGCACTCAGGGACATAATCCAAGAACAACAGTTGTATTGGGAGAAAGGGTAAATTGGGATCATACAAAATTCAAGATACCTGTATGAAGTGAATTGAGTGATGGGTTATTAAAAATATAAGATAAAAAAGAAAAACTTGTCCAAAAAGTTTTCTATTGTTTGACCCCATCACCCACAGACATAACCCAGTGAACAGCTGTGATATATAGAGAAAGAGAAGTTTAGAATCATTTTATATTCCAGACTTTGAGTGAATTAGATAAACATTTAAAAAAGGGAGATGAAACTTAACTAAACCCTGGGTAGGAATTGTAAGTTGTGGAGGAAGATAATGTGGTTTGATATTACATTCTTAATATGAAGTGAATTTAGTAAAGGGGTTATTAAAATATGTGATTTTTCCTGGAGATTTGCTAACCAGTGAAAATGTTACTTGCATTCAATAGAAAGCAGTATTCAAACTTAAACAGAAAATTAAATGTTGATTGATCTTGGATTTTGCGAAAGGATGACAACGCAAAGAGGTGTGATTCAGCCGCTTCTAGAAAGGTCACTTGCATTAAAAATTCCAATCATTTCATTCAAATGCAACTATTTCCAGAAAATGCAACATAACCTATCTTAATTTATTTATATATTGTGTCCAAGTTAGTGGCTAACAAGTAAGATAGTCTTGGTGTATCTGCAGAAAAAGAAAACTTAATTAGTGTAGTAATGCTTGAAGAGACCAACAATTGAGAAAAAGTGACAACCCTAAGGTACAAGGTATGAAAATCTGTACATCTGGGACAAAATATCACTTTTATATCTTTTCTGAAAAAAGTAGACATTTACTTTAATTGAGAAAAAGTTAAACTTAAAAGTATAAGGTTTGGAAATCTGTATGTATGTGACAAAATATTATATTTATGGTATCGTTCTTAATAAATAGGTACTATATATACTCGCTTGGAAGTCATATCCAACTGCAAACTGCTCAGACCCAGATCCGTGTCACATAATGTGCTGGCAGATCTGGGTCTATACATTATGTTAGGACTAATCAGCAAAACAAACAATACAGCTCCTGATCTGCCAACGCATTATGCGACAGTAGATCTAGGTTTATGTTGTTTGCAGTTTTACCCAAATTCCAAGCAAGTATTCATGTTAAAGAATAAATGTTTTGAAAGTTTATGGCAAGCACATTTAAACATGAAACAAAGAAAATTCCACTGGTTGGAGACAACTAAAAAAAATTTAAGTTTGTATCATAATTCTTCGGCAATCCTCAAAAAATGGCATGCAAATAATTCACACTTCTAATATGTACCAATTATACCCACTTATAGGCTGGATCCAACTGCAAACTGCATATACCAAGATCTGCTATTGCATAATGCACCAGCAGATCTGAGTCTATGCAGTTTGTTAGGAGTAATCAATAGAACAAATAACATAGACCTAATCTGCCAGCACATTGTGTGATGAACTGCACAAATCATCTACAGTAGATAACACTGAAATACCAGTGCCTGCTAGCAAAACAGAGCCCACTGATGCTAAGACTGTTCCAGAGCTTCCAGTAGAAAAGCTGGACTACAGTAATGATTTGTGACACATGAACCAGTTTCATGGTATGGTTAAGTCACCAATCAGCAGAAAATACAAGAAATGGGAGATGGATGGGTAAGTAAGAATTGTTGAGGAGGTGAAACTGTGTACAATTAGGGGCATAGCTGCCAAGTACCACCTGACACAGAATACTTTTTGTAGCTGGATGAAAATGGTATTTTCCAAAAATGTTCTAAGGACAAAGAAAGGATCCCTCCCTGATGCCAGTAACTCTTGATTTATTCACTTGAAAAGGAGCAGGAGACCGTATACTGGTTACTCTGTATGCTAAACCATCACATGACCGTAACAATTGAGATGTTGTAGAATTATCCCACAAATGTAATCCAGAAGAAAACCCCAAGTTTCAGAGGTCAAGAGGCTGGATTCATACTTTTTTCAAGAGAAATGGAGGTGCACTCAGAAGCAGAACCTCCATATCTCAGAAACTACTGCAATACATGGAGGAAAAGATATACAATTTCACAAACTTTATAAGGATGCAGGATGAAGAACGAATTGGATGACAATTTAATTGGAAATACGGATGAAACATCTGTGTATTTTGACTTGGTACTTGGGAAGATAATTGATAGAGTTGGGACAAGAGAGGTGTGGGTTAGAGGTACTGGTAGTGACAAGTGCCATTTAACTTGTGTATTGACATGACTGGCATCTGGTGACTTGTTACCACCAATAATCATCTTTCAGGTAAAAAGAGACTTCAAGAATGTTAAGGTCCCAAAGGGAGTCAAAGTGAATGTGCAACAAAAAGCCTGGATGGATGAATACCTCGTGTTGACTTACATTGATGAAGTGTTGAAAGCACACACAAAGCACTCACCTGGTCTCCTGGTTTTAGATCCATTCTAGAACCATTTTACTGATGCAATACAAATAAATCAATGCAAAAACTGAGAACCAAACTGGCTGTAATCCCTGGTGGGTGCACATGTAAACTCCTGCCACTGGATGTGTATCTGAATATGAAATTCTGCTGCTGAGAAAATGGTTGATTTACATTAAGGACCTGATATGGAAAATTGATGCAGCTTGGGATGTTGGTGAGGAGACAAATGACAGAATTGCAGCCCCTTCAAAGTAGCAGATAATCAGTTGGATTAAGGAAGCTAGTGAAGAGTTAAAGAAGAAAAAAGACATGATCATCAGCAGCTTCCAAGTGACAGGACTTTCAAAAGACCACGGATGATGCAGCTCTGCTGAAAAGTCTCTCTGACAATGACGATGATGAATGGCCTGAGGGCTTTGGGCTTGGAGATCTGTGGTAGATGTTTTAGAACTCTTAAACAGGCATTTCTATATCAGGATTTTTAATGTTTAATATCCAAGAAATTCAGTGCATTAGAATCATGAAGTTATTTGACATACTTCTTATTGCATTTGTATTCATTTATTCATTCATCATTGACTCACATAGTATGTGCTTGTGGATAAAACATTTTGTGTTTATAATAAGTATTTAAATATTTCTACATAGATGTACATGTCTTCATTGTTTTGGGGTTTTTTTGTTTTTTTTTTTAAATAAATTTTATAGGCAATGGTTGTTAAGTGCATTTGCCATTCAATTCTGGACTTGACAAGAGTTACCTGGACAGTAATTTCCCCAACAAATCCATTGATAAAGTTCTTGGTTTCATTTAAAGCTCTAGGCATATTTACTTAGCATGTAATAACTCTGCAGAGCCATGTGGTTCTTGGGATAATGTAACAATGGCTATCATAATTAAAATAAGACTTAACTGTTTATTCAGAGGTGTTAATGACAATGGAATCTAACCTGTCACTGAAATAGTAGTGCCCTTGTACATGAGAAAGATCACAATCATCAGGTAACTTAACACTGAAGATTATAATCACCACATAACCTCTCTCTCTCTCTCTGTCCATTTCCCACATTACACACCATAACAGCTACCAAGAAATACCACCCTGAATACACACAATCTTACAAACATACACAACACTGTTTCATTCATCCATTCCTCTCTCTCACACACACACAGTCACTAATAACACCATCTTAATCACACTGCCAACATAAAACACCACAACAACTACAAAGAAATACTGCTCTCAATACACACAATCTTACACACTAACACAATGTTATTGTTTACTCTCTCTCTCTCTTTCTCTCTCTCTCTCTCTCACACACACACACACACACACACATTCACTAACGACAAGAAAACTCTTTTTGAGTTCTTTTGTTTTTTATTGTAATTAGATTCATGAGGTTAATGTCGCTGCAGGAATATAAACTGCTTGTAACTTTTGCCATTTTAAAAACATGTTGTTGAACTGGTCAAATGGAAAAAGTATCTGTCTGCAATACACAGAGGTTTCTTGGTTATCATTAATCATTCAAGATTTATTACTTATTACTCCAAAACATATTATCAAAAGAAATATGAGCGTAATGAGATAACAATTGTATCAGTTTATTGTTTATGTTAGTACAGTTAGGTCAGCAAGTATTGTAGGTCATGAAGATCTTTTTCAGGTCCAATCTCATTATTTTTCGTACTCTCTGGTCAGTACTCTAAAATTATTATTTTGTTTACATATAATTATTCACACTCGGAAAAAAAAAGTATTTTTCCTGTGCAAAAAATTACATGAATGACAGTAAAACTAAATTTAGACTTACAAATATGGTTCTCCTCCTGTGAAATTTTTGCTGAATTGCTTACAAATGACTTCTGCATCATTTTGGGTCCAGGTGTCATCACAGATTGTTCCTGATTGTCCATCCACATCTATAGAAACACGGCCAAAGTTCTTTCCACCATCAACAAGGTTTACTTTTGGTGCTAAATAAAAGGAAAAAAAAGGCTTTTCATAATCATCTAAAACTGCATTATATCTGAGTAGAGATAATTTGTGTATATTTTAAAGTCTGTCCTTTATAAGTGTCATGGACATTAATAACCACATATCCTTGTCCTTGGCTTGATCATAAACTTGCTGAAGTTGAAATCCCATTTTTCTGTATTTAAACTGTAAGTGTGCAGGAGTTATCAAGATACTCCTGCTTCTGTGGCATGAATCAATATTTTGAAGCAATGTTGAATAAATTCTGAAAAGTACAGTGACCTATTTTTTGTGTCACAGCAACCAAATTTGTGATGTGTCACAGTGACCCAGTTTTGATGTCATGTATCAACATTGCAAATTTGTGTGGCAACTGAAGTTAATAAGTACAGGAATTAGAACCTAGACAATTTTGAATTGCTCTCAATAGGTATATTGAAATACAAGTTACAGCATGGACAGGGTGGACAGACATTCAGACACATGGGTACACTGACAATGCACTAATATATATATATATATATATATATATATATATATATATATATATATATATATATATATATATATATATATATATATATATATATATATATATATATAAAGTTGTATTCCATGCAAAAAGATTCCAATTAATATTCCAAAATGTACATAACTCAATAAAGTTAAACAATCGCAGTCGTGATAAATTTTCTTCACAGCAAGAAAAACAAATAAGTGCATGTAATCACACTGGCAAGGAAAATAGATGTGTTACTGTAACAGTACATACAAAAACAACAATGCCTTTTTATTTAATTAATACTATTTATAATAGCTTACAAGTCGAGTCCAACTGCAAACTGTACATACACAGATCTGCCATCACACAATGCACCAGTAGATCTGGGTGTAAGGTGTAATCAGTAGAACAAACAACATAGATCCTGATCTGCTGGCACACTATGCGATAGCAGATCAGGGTATGTGTTGTTTGCAGGTAGACTTGACTTATAAGCAAGTATATATGGTACTTTTTGTCATCCATAGTTGTATTGACAGGGATCTATAAGTGTTTATTCTGAGTGGCAAACAATTCAAACAAATCAGAAGATCTAAAAACCTGCAATATTTGCGATACTTTACAATACAAATTACAAATATTTTGGGAATTTATATTTGAGAATTCTGACCTTATCTGAAACAGAATGCAATTGGGAGAGCAGGCATAATCAAATGTTGGTATCTTGAAGGTTACGTAGGTATCAACATTCATGGTATTGGGAAATAATGACATTTTCAGCAGCAAATTTTTTTTTTTTTTTTTTTTTCCAAAGGAATCATTGTTCATCGAGTCTTTAAATTCATGGTTTGTAGCAACCATGAAATCCACAAAAATTGGCACACAGCTAAACCCAATTTTTTGAGATAAAATACGTTTCTTTGATATTACTCATTTGATCATAATATGTTATGAGTCCATTCACCACATCACAAATCCAGGGCTCAGAGTGAAAAAAAGACATTAATACTGTGTTTTGGCTTCTTTTAGCATTACAAGAGCAAAACTATCATCTGCATACTGAGATGGCAGTCATATCAGAGTGGTCTCCCCTTGTATGGAGGGATTGGTGCAAAATCCCATCATTCATCAGTTACTACTGGAATGAAAGTGCGTGCTCTTCTAGGGATATAACTGCTGGGAATGCATGAGAGGCAGTGCCAGTATTATGATCTGGTAAGTATTATTGAAGAAACATTTTACTCCCACAATTGGTTTCTTCTTCAAACACGCTATCATAATACATTAAGGAAATAGGTAAGAGGTACAGGGAGTTAAATTCCCTTAGAAGTGGAGTTAGATCTGGTTCCAGGCTCCTAATATACAAGAAACAGCTATAAGTCCAATGTGAGATATGGGCAAAGGATAGCACAGACTGATAAGAAGATGCAAAATTCACTTCCACAAATCTAATGGAAGTAGTTACCCACATCATTCCAAAGCTTGTTTTGTTTGTTTTGCAGGGTTTAACACCATTTTCCAGCACTTGATAGGCTATACATGGCAGCCAGTATATTTTGGTAGAGAAAGAACCTGGGAAGACTCAGGGAAGAACCACCTACCCATGGGAAGCTACTGTAAAGCTTTCTCACATACCCACATTGGTCGAGCCAAGAATTGAACTCAGCAGACATAGGTGAGATGTGTGAGTGATCTGTAAAGGCAAGTGCCTTAGACCACTCGACCACCTGGGGCCCCCCATTACAAAGCTGCTGAGGGACTTGGGGGGAAAGTAGCCTGTTGTGCTGCTGATTTATAGGCCCTGCCATGTCAAACTGATCCTTTTGAGATGAAAGGTCTCTCAGTAGAAGCTGGAGAATGATTCTAACCAGACCTCCATCTCATGCCTTGAACAATGTCAGAGACTAGTTTTGCTCTAATGCTAGGCTGGTAGTGACTGCCCTAACCTCATGAGCCAAGATGCATAAGAAATTCACATAATTCCTTGTAGGCTGAGCAAATAACCCAATGAGCCTAAGTGGAAACATTTTTATTTGCTTCTTTAAATGGTAAGAACAAGCAAGATCTCCCTCTTCTGATTGTCTCAGTACATTTCAAGTACTACCTCAATGCCCTCATGGGGTCCTGAAGATACCCTTGAGAATAAAGGTAAAATGAAAACAAAGGTTTCAAAACAAAAGACTGACTTCCTATGAAGAGAAGCCTATTCTTCACAATTTTCTTATATACACACTATCAGGGGAAGGGGTGGGTGGGATATCCAAGAAATTTAAAACATGGTATTTTGATTTATTTCTATGTTATGCATGTGCATCTGTGTTTATGCCAAGCTAGGCCACTAATACATACCACAAAAAATATTAGTATAATTTTTACTGGTATGAAATTGACACCTGCTGTGGTCATGTTTACGGCATTGGGATGTCTTACATATCTTTGCTTCATATGTCAACTCTTGTGGCAGGTGCAATACAATCAGTAACAGGTGCCATAAAACCCATTATGGCTGCATTAAATCCTTGACAGTGTCCCACAATATAGATTTGGCACCCATAAGATGTAGTGGACTCCTAAATCTGCTTAATCCCTTGTCTCCTGTGTCCACAACTATGGTCTACAATGACCAAATTGAAATCCATGATGCATGTACCAAATGCAAAATCACAAAGGCAGATACTAGACTGAAATGTGGCTTTTGAGATATCTGCAGACTTTCCAAAAATGCAATATAATGCAAATGACAAAAAAAAAATCTCGTAAAATTTGTATGTCATATTCCTTGGAAGGAACTTCTTTAGAAAACCTCAACCAAATAAAATATTGAGGCAGCACAATTATCAATGATCTGTAATGGAACCTTTACATGCAAGAAATATGCACCGAGATCTATTAAGACCAAATGTATATGCCCACAAAATGTTAAAGAATTAGCTTTTAAAGGTTTAGTTATATCTATTTTAGAATATGCTTGTATAGTTTGGGACCCCCACTCCCAGGGATGAACTTGAAAAATTCTGAAGCAAGCAGCCAGCCAGATTTGGTACACCCAATTATGACCACACACCAGAAAGTATGACCTCAATACTTATTTATTAGGTTGTCTTGGAAGCCCTAAAACCAAGGTAGTTTGGAAAAAATAATAATAACTTTTTACAAAGGTTTAAAAAAACGCTGCAAAAATCCCCTATTTCTCGTACTTTGAAAAACAAAAATTTTCATCTGCGAATGAATATATGAAATTTTGGGAGCCATGCCACGATCACATTATATATGAATTCGCGTTATAGCGGGCGCATTATTGTGGGGTTTCACTGTAGTTACAAATTTAGTTTTTTTACCCAGGAACATTAAAAACTGGAATTTTTTTACCACGACTATTAATCACAGCAGCTGACTCTTTGTAAAACCAAACTGATGCAGTTTAAAAATTATTACGGTCAACTTTTTTCTGAAACTTTATTTTTTACAGTGCATGGTGCATTAATGTCATTATGATATAACACCCAACTAATCACGATCACATACATCCAAGTTTGCATTTTTGGACTATAAGAGGTTCATATACAATCTGTCTCACCAGACTGAACAAGAACAGGGACAACCATTTCATTTTTTGGGGAATGTCAGGATAATATGTGACACAGATATCTGCGATCAGCCGTCCTACAAAAAATACTAGCGAAGCAAGTCATCAAAGGAGACACAGTAATAGATATTACCTAGTAAATGAAATTATAGTGGAGAAATATTTCTGTATTTGTGAATAAAACAGATGAGCACAAAAGAGATATCCTACTTCCCCCTTAAAAACTCATGGTTGTCTCCTATTCCATCGTGTATTATCAGTAGGTACATGTATGACCACGGTATTAGGCAAAATGAGTTTATGTATCTAAAAGATTTGTTGTATATCACAATAAAAGTTGGCACTCACAAAAGATGCAAGAATCTGAATCTCAACTTGCATTTTCTACAATTAACTTGCATTGCGCAACTCTCATTTTGCACACATGTGAACTTTAAATTCTAACCTTTAAATAATTAAGCTTTTTATCACTGTCACTCTTAAATTTAGTAAATTATAAATATTAAACTTGTCTAGTGCCCAAACCAGCAATTTTAAGTATTATTTTGAGCTGCTAGCAAAAGAATGCAACATTAGAGTCTCCTTATCAAGAGTTGGGTCTATGTTAAGTCTAAACATGTGTCTAGTATTCGAGCTCCTCAATTTCTTGGGAAAATCTGTCACATACATGTATGTTTGGAATGAAAGTGCTACACAGAGGTTGGACTTGAGGACATATATTGTAATGTTGGTATGTGTATTTCACTGTGTGGGAACATGTCAAGCAAAAGACTGTAAAGTGGCTGGTGGAATAAATAAAGATCCCACCATTTCTCGTATTATTTTATTAACTGAACAGTCCATGCAATCATGATCCAAACTGCTTCAACGTCTTTTTTTCTCCTCGTATCAACTCATTCATATTTACATGCGTTTTCATTTTTTTTAAAGCAGAATCTCCCTCGCTCATAATCTACAATTAGCCACAGTAATTAAAATCATTATACCATTATACTTTTTATATTTGGGAAGTACCTAATTATTCTCATAAAATTCTTTGCTTGAAAAAATGTATCCTTCATCACTAGTAATACATGTATGATAATGTGTCTTAGCTGGTGAATCTTTGAACATTAAAAAGCACACTGTAAAACTTAAAAACAGCATTCTGCACTGGGTACTATTGTTCTGCTGACAAGCAGTGCCACATTATGTAGTGGGTGATCACCACTACATAAGTATATTGCTGCAACTATCAGGTAAGGGCAATAAAACTTAATTGGTCCACTACATGCTGTGAGGTGGTCAGTAAAGATGATCATTATGCCAGGTTTGTGGTGGATACTGCTTGGTCAGACTAAATGTCTACACAGCAACAGTGTGGTTTTCCATGATACAAGTACTGTAAATTCAAAACCCTACTTATCTTTAACAATTCTCCAGTAAATATATGGGATTTAAAAAAGCCCCAAATTGGGATATTCTACATTACCTGAAACTTTGTAGCACAGGGCACCTGCAGTGTAGACCGAGTAACAAGCAGTGTCAACCTTTGTACAGTTTTCAATTGAAACCTCTGTTCCTTTACAGTCTATTTCCCCGATCAAGGTTACGGTATTAGGCATTTTAGAATAGTACAATGGTACACCTCCTTTGTAACTGTTGTTCAAGGATTTGCAGAAAACGGCTGCAGTAATTTCATTCCAGAAAGTTCCACATATCTCTCCCCAAATGCCATAATGATAGTAGAATACTCTACCATAGTCAGAGGATGGTGAGGAACCTTGCAACTGATATCTGAAAGCTAGTAAATGTATTAATAAGGATTAGTACAACTTTATAAAAGCACAGCAGTGTGAAAATTGAAGTTAAAAAAAAAGATTTCACAGAAATTACCATACATAAATATCATACATTTTATTGTACTGATATGAAAATTACATGTACTGAAATGGCCATTTTTCTTGATTAATAGCCTTAAATTTTGAGCCCACAAAAGGCAAACAATCGATCAAATTGTAAGACTTTTTCAGCTGTTTAAAATTTTAACAGTAAAATATCTTGCAAAGAACAAACATAGATTCAATTTTTGTAGTATATAAGATATCCTGTCTGCACCAAATAATAATGTTATTTATACAAGATACACAGGCCAACTAAAACAATTGAAAAATTGTCAAGGAATCAATTTATGCCACACATTTACTATGAGGGGACAAAAAGAATTATTCTTTTAAACAAGGCTTGGGTCGGCATATTGATCCCATGATCAGAGCATTGGTTTAAAAATTCTGACACTGATCCACTGTCAAATGGCTGAGGGAGTGTGTTGCAGAACGAATAGTCTAGCTTTACGATGGTTCATCCAAGGTATGAACAGAATCCATAAAGAGACTTAGGATAATTGATACAAGAAAATTAAAGAACAGAGCCATGAACATAACATTATATACCTACCCAATGTCTAATAATCCTCTATGTTGATAATGGCAATTTTTGAACACAAACCATTTTTCTTCTGTCAGTCATAATGACCTTGACCTTTGACCTTTTGACCCATAAATAAACAGGTTTCTCCCTTACCCTAAATGCAAGGCATCCACAAAGTTTGATCCAGGTCTATGATGTAGAACTGATGTTATTGTGTGAAAACCATTTTTCTTCTTTCAGTGACAGGGACCTTGCCCTTTTGACCCAAAAATCAATGAGCTTCCTTACCCCAAGTAAAAGCCATCCATAAAGTTTGGTTGAGGTAAGTGATGTAGAACTGATGTTTTTTGTGCAGAAACCATATTTATTCTTTCCAGCATAATGACCTTGACCTTTTTACTCCAAAAGGAATATGATTCTTCCCTTCTTTAAGTGCAAGACATCTCTCTCTCTCTCTCTCTCTCTCTCTCTCTCTCTATACATATATATATATATATATATATATATATATATATATATATATATATATATATATATATATATATATAATATGGTTTCTGCACAAAAAACATCAGTTCTACATCCCTCTCTCTCTCTCTCTCTCTCTCTCTCTCTCTCTATATATATATATATATATATATATATATATATATATATATATATATATGTAGAGAATGAGACAGACAGACAGAGACAGAGAATGAAATGCTGTTGCACGATACATGTATGTGGTACAAAATACCTGTCCTATTTCAATCATCAGTATTGATCATTCTCAGTACCTGGGATTCTCTTTGCAACAAGGGTACTGGGATATTTTTTTCCTTTAACCTCAAGACATTTTTTTATTTAACTATTATAATGGATATATTAAATTCTTACTTTTCTAAAAATCAAAGCAATAAGCTGGAATTTTTTAATTACAAAAATCCCAGACCCCCCCTTCCCATCACTCCACCCCAAAAATTAAATGGACGGTCGCTTATCTGTAAGGGATATAAAACAAACAGTAGTTCATTCTTGACCAGGACCACAAAATGATACAATCATCATGAATACATACATACCAATGATCTGTCACCAAACACAGTCATAAACAAATAAGTGAATGAATATTGAATACCATGCCTTGAGGGTACTATCTTCATGTAACAGAAACTAGAAACACATCAATTTTTGTAAATGGTTGAGAGATTTGGCTCCTAACTTTTCATTTCTAGAATAGATTCTGCATATGTCAATATTTTCATTTTGACTATCAGTGGGATACTGGATTATGCAGAAGAGAGGTGAAAACTGAAAACAGACATTAAAGCCATAGAATGCAGAAGCTAGATCCCAGATGACAGAACAAATGTTTTTCAGATTCTACCACTGGAATTAAATTGTACAGAATAATATATCAAATTTTTAAAAAACTTTCGGTAAAAAAGGAAATGTAATGGTAAATTGACAACATCTTGATCTTCCCATGTGGAAATACCTGGGATAAGAAAAGCACAGTGCAAGTTCACAACATTGCAATATCATCAAATCACTTAAATCTCTCAGTGGCATAGCTACCATAAGCATATGCATAGATACATGTGAATAAGGTAGAGAAATCCAAAACCTAACCATAACCATAACCCCAAATCAATGTAAGATCTGTACCACATTCACTTATGACCAACTAAATATAAGAAGCATTTTGGTGAAAACTTCATATCAATATAACCACCCATGTTGATATGGCTGTCCACAGAGGATGAGTAGCTATAACAAGATTTTCAATATTGGATTTCAGATCAGCATCATTTTCGTTTAGGACCAACCAGATACCATAAGAAGCTTTCACGTGAAAACCCCATGTTCATACAGCTTTCCATTTAGGAGTAGCAGTAATGAGATTTTCAAGATGGCTGCCATGGCAGCCATAGTGGATATCAGATCAGTAACGTTTTCATTTAGGACCAACAAAACATCTTATGAAGTCTTTTGGTAAAAACCCAATTTCAATATGGCCATCCATCAAGGAGTAGCAATAACAAGATTTTCAAAATGGTCACCATGGTGGCCATATTGGAGGTCTGATTTGCACCATTTTAATCTAGGACCAACTAGGCATCATAAAAAGTCTTCAGGTAAAAACCACATGTTTATATGACTTCTCGGTTCTGAGAATTGATAAAAAAAATGTACAGATGGCTGCCATGGTGGTCTTATTGGTCGTTAGATTGGTGCCATTTTCACTGACTAGACATAATAAGAAATCTTCTGATGAAAACTTTAGGTCTATATGACTTTCCATTTATAAGCAGTAGTGATAACAAAAATTTCAAGATGGCTGCAATGGTGGCCATACTGGATGACAGATTAGCACCAATGCCAATATGACCACATATTCAGGAGGAGTTGTGATAACAAGATTGACAAGATGGCCACTGTAGCAGCCATAGTGGATGTCCAAATAGCACCATTTTCATTTAGACCCAACTGGATATCATAGGAAGTTTTGTGATGTAAATCCTGTTTCAATATGACTTTAAATTCAAGAGTAGTGATAGCAAGATATTCAAGATGGCTGCAATGGTGGCCATACTGGATGACAGATTAGCACCAATGCCATTATGACCACATATTCAGAAGGAGTAGCACCATTTTCATTTAGGATCAACCAGACATCATAAGGAGTCTTGCAGTGAAAACCCCTGTCAAAATGATTGTTTGCTCTGGAGACAAGAAATGACAAGATTTTCAAGATGGCTGCTATATTGTATGTCTGAGCAGCACCATTTTCATTTAGGACCATCTAGACTATGAGATAAATGTGAATGTAAAGTTTCATGGCTATCCATGAAGTAGTTTAGTAGGAGTAGCAATGACAAATGTGATTAACACACAACAGGCCATCCAACATGCTCTTTTGGTCTATGACTAGTAGAACTAATAATACACTCTCCCTTATGGTGGACATATAAAAAAAAATCAAAACCCTAACGTAAATTTTCTATTACTGTGACCATGACCCCAAGGTCAAAGAGGTGAACAAGTATGTCATAGAATGAACTGCCTTGGTTTCATAAATATTCATCCCAAGTATGAAAAAAACCCATCAAGGAGTTTAGGAAATACAAGAAAATGAAAAAATCTTAACCAAAACTTTGACACATATTTTCTATGACTTTGACCTTGACCCCAAGGTCAAAGGGGTGAACATACATGTTGCAGAATGAATTGCCTTAGCTTCATAATGTGTCATCCCAATTATGAACAAAATCCATCATGATCTTTAGGAAATATGACCAAATGAAAAAACTTTAATAAAAACCTTAACACAAATCGTATCTTACTGTGACCTTGACCCAAGATAAAGGAGCTAGTTTGTGTGTCACAGATTGAATTGTCTTACTTTCATAATGATTTATCCCAAGTATGCGCAAAACTCATTAAGGGATTTAGGAAATACGAGCAAATTAAAAAGCTTTAACCAAAACCTAACACAATTTTCCATTACTGTGATCCTGACTCAAGTTAAAGGGGCTAGTGAACTGTCGAAAATTCATAATAATTCATCCCAGGTATGAACAAAACTCATCACAGACTTAAGGAAATACAAGCAAATGAAAAAACTTTAAGCAAAACCTTAAAACAAATTTTCTACAACTGTGACCTTGACTACAAATTCAATGGGACAAACGAGCATGTCATAGAATGAATTGCCTTGGCTTCATATTGATTCATGTTAAGTATGAACAAATCCATCAAGGAGTTTAGGAAATACAAGCAAATGAAAAAACTGTAACCAAAACCTTATCACAAATTTTCTATTAATGTGAATTTGACCCAAGGTAAAGAGGCTAGTGATTATTTCACAGCATGAATGGTCTTAGCTTCATAATGATTCAAGCCAAGTGTGATGAAAATCCATTAGGAGTTTTGGAAATACAAGCAAGTGAAAAAACTCTAACCAAAACCTTAATGGATATTTTTTTATGACTGTGACATTGACTCAAAAGCACAAATGAGCATGTCACAGAATGAATTGCCTTGGCTTCATACTGATTCACTCTAAGTATGAACAAAATCCACCATGGGGTTTAGGAATTACAAGCAAACAAAAAAAACTTTAACCAAAACCTTAACACAGATTTTCTATTGCTGTGACCTTGATACAAGGAAAAGGGATTACAGAGTGTGTTGTAGCTTCATAATGATTCATGACAAGTATGATGAGAATCTATCAAGGGGTTTAGGAAGTATATGCAAATGAAAAACTGTAACCAAAACCTTAACTGCTGATAACCACCATGCTAGAAAAATGACAATTATGTCTCACTTCCCACTAATGTAGCCTTCACAAAAAGAACACACCAGATCTGGAAGACAAGTTTTATTTAGACACACAACCAACAAAAACAATTTTCCCCCTGATGCCCATCAAATCAATAAGTACTCTCTGCCAGAAATGGCAGTAAGCCACATGTCTGCATCTGAAACACTATTTCAGTCCTTGTAGATGCATAGTTTTGCCCATAAATACTTAAAATGTGTTCATAATGTCAAGTTTCCAGTTTGTGTGGACTCACTTTTTCATGCCCATTGACTGTCTGCAATAAATTCCATAGTTTTTTATGTAAACATCAGCTGAACTTGACCCTTTTCTGCAGTCAGGGCAGTTCGCACTTTGATGCATTTGCTCTTCAGCAGTTCCTAAAGAAAACTGAAAACTAGTTATTCAGAAGCTTGCATTAGCAATGAAGAATGCAATCATAAGTTCCAAGGCAAAAGAGTATTATTCATCATTGGTCATCAGTTCAATCAGCTTATTTAGACAATTAAATGGATATATAGTGCATTACGAGTGAAATGAAGATTAATCCCAGTAAAGGACAGAAAAACTGTAAATAATTTTCTTGAAAGGGCCAGAGCAATGAAAGATACTGATGTTATCTCCCTGTGCAGGAGGCTAAAGTGCCTGTCTCCAATGAATCTGGATCATCTACTTCCAATAATGAACGTAAAGTGACTTCTAGCCTGCCAAACCAAAACCCCAGAATTTCAGATTTAAATGTTTGCATGGACCCATTAAATATGTACACAAATGCACCCATTAAATATGCAGAGCAATTTAGTTTTTGTGAAAAATAGAGATTTAACGGGTATAAAATTGTTGGGGTACATCTGGTTGCAGATCTATAGTACCACTCCTGCTCCACATAAGAACATCAAACCAGAGTCACCATTTTAGATTTCTTCTGACCCTGGTACTTCCTTCCAATGGAATATTCCTAACCCGAAAGATATTGAGCAGCAATTTCAAAAGAAGTAATCAGCATTAATTTTCCAAAAAGATTGAAGGCTCTACTATATTGTATTCATTGTTTGTTTAGAAAAGAAAAACTATATTGTATTCATTGTTTGGTTATAAAAGAAAAAAAAAACATTACAAATAAAAAAGAATATAATGAATGACACATTGCATGCCCACCCTGTGTTTAATAGAGCTCTATGCAGGTACCAACAAGGCATGGTTGACTCTAGTGATTACATACCAACAGGTCTCAGTGACCTGGACTTTTAGTCAAGGTATGTGGTCTTTAATCCAACTTTCTGTGCAGAAATCATTCTTTCTTATTAGACTTACCATGACTGTGACCTCTGACGTTTAGACCCAGAATCTATAGGTTTATTTATTACCCCAAGTGCAAGATATTCACAAAATTTGGTTAAGAAACTTACCCCAGAACAAAAATTATTCGGCAAAACCCTTTTTTATTTGAACAATGATCCTGACCTTTGACCTCAAAATCAATAGGGCTCTTCCATACCGTAAGTACAGCCTTCCACATACTTTGGTCAAGATACATGGTCTAGAACTTAATGCATTGTGCAAAAACCATTTTTCTTCTTTCAGTCTGAGTAATCTTGACCTTTGACCTTTTGACCCTGAAATCAATGTCCTTCTTCCTTACCCCTAGTGCAAGACATCCACAAAGTTTTGTAACTGCACATTGTCTAATTGAAAAACTGGTAACATACAGAAGGATGGACACAGCATTATAACATAATGCCTTATGGTGGGCATATACAAATTAAATGGCAGGTGGCAGAAGAAGTACGTCAGGAAATCTATTCAAGGCAAGAATATTCTTGTAATTCTTAAGCAGGTGCGGGATCTTGCTTTAGTAAGACTACTTATTGCTGTCAAAAGGAAGAGAAAGTGACCTACTTATATGCTCAAGTGTATAATCACATGTAAATTTTGTCAGCCTCAGTTGCATGCCCAGGCTGGACAGGTTGGCACAATCACAAGTTCCCTCTCTTACATGTGTTGAACATACATGTATATCCAATTGATTTTACATGCCTAATGTATTGCGATTAAAAGCTATTAAAATTATTGCCAAAAATCCCTCAATGCAGATCCTGTGAATTTAATCCCATTAAGAATCATGCTATACAAGACCTTTTTAATCTTCTTAATGCAGCCAAGACTGACATCACATGACTCTTAAGTATGCATGCCTAAACAGAAGCCCTATTGATGTGTAAAAAAAATACACATGTAACATTGTAATTCTGCAACAATTTGTGATTGACACTTCCTTAGCCAATTGAAAATGCTGTAACATAGAGCGAGCATGCCCTGCCCACACCAATATGAGGCAGTAATTGAGTATTGCACTGGTGTGTCAGTTTGTGACTTCCTGCAATCAGGTGAGTTTTCACAATTTAACGGGTACATTAACATCAAGTGGCTGAAATATCTTCAAAAATTAATGTGCTCTCTGCCTTGACATGGAACACTTATGGAAGCACATGACATCATATTACAAGTCTCTTGAGCACTGTCCATAAAAATGTTCTGGGAATCCAAGATAAGATTGTTTCTTCTTCTTAACTAACTAGTGTTGAAACCATCTCTGATATTTGATAACAAGATTTTTAAGATGGACAGTGTGGCAACCATTCTGGATGAAAGATCGTCACCATTTTTCATTTAGAATAACCAGGCATCATAAAAAGTCTTTTGATGAAAACCCCATGTCAATATGACCATCCATTCAGAAGGAATAGCAATAACAAGATTTTAAAGATGACCACTGTGGTGACCATATAGGATGAAAGATCACCATTTTCATTTAGGACCAACTAGACATCATAAAGAGTCTTTTGGTGAAAACCCAATGTCAATATGACTTTCCATTCAGGAGGAGTAGCAATAACAAGATTTTCTATATGGCGGACATGGTGGCCATATTGTATGTCAGATCGGCACCATTTTCATAATGTCTTTAATTGAAAAACTCATGCTGATATCATCATCCTTTCAGGAGAAGTCACAATAACAAGATTTTCAAGATGAACAATGTGGTGGTCATAATAGTCCTCCAAGCAGCATCATGTTAATTTAGGATCAACTAGACCTTGGAATAAACGTGTCCCCCCAATTTTCATGATAATCCTCCAAGTAGTTTCTTCGGAGTAGCCATAACAAACTTACGCTAACAGATGGACAACAGGCCATCCCATACACTCTTCTGGTCTATGATCGGCAGAGCTAAAAACTACAGTATACTTTTGACATCTTGATAATTTTTCAAACTTTTATACATCTATTCTTCATGCAAGAAATATGTGTAAACATTTACATGCAGCATAATCCATTACTAGTTGATCTATTACTCATACAAAATCAAAACATGAAAATTTAAACCATCCAATTTTACTGCTATTTTGTATATATTTACAGCATTATAAAAGAAGCCATTGATCTTAAAACCTACCTAAAGATTCAGTTTGATTGTAGCAGCTGACAGAGGCATAGTCATACTTGAACTGGCCACACCTTAACCGTCTCTTATAGCTACAGCTGCGGATACTGCTCTCATTCCCTGTACAAGTAATATATGGTCTAACAAGATCTCCATAATAAGATCCAAATGCTCCAATGGGCAGGGCACTGCCATTCCTGTAACCTAGCTCATAGCACACCACTTGGGCATTAGTGTCATTGAATCCATCATCACAGAGGCCATCCCAAGACCCATTATTGTAGATCTCCACAATACCATTGCCTGCTAAAGCATTTCCCTGTGAAAGTCGCACTGAAAAAAAAATCTTTAAGACAATGTGCATGTTTATCTGCATCTAATGAAAGACTGTGTCTTTGTAAAAGCTGAAATTATCAACTATTGTACGAAAAGCACAGAAGTAAAAAATAGACATTCCTGGCATATACAGTATGATTAACATAGATGCTGTTTTCTTACTTAGTTAACAGACCTTGCTGGGAAAATTTGACTTTTCTGCTAAAACATTTATCAGAATGCCTGAGTAAATGCAGCTTGTGTAATTCATCTGTCAGACATGGGAAATGGTTGAAATTGAAAGAATTAAGGCTGGTTTATCATATCAAAAAACAAAACACTGTAATGAAACTGCGTTCCCACCCACCACTCAACCCCCATGCCTCTCTGTAACCCTAAAAGGTATTAACTTATTGGTAGCAAAAATAGCCATTAATTTTCTTAACTGAGTACTAAGTTTCATGAAAACAGCTTTCTACTCTTTCCTTCTTAAATTGTCTATTGTAAATACAAGACATGTTGTGACTACCAACAAAACTTACGATTCTTTACATAAATTTGGGTAATACAAAAAATATATTACTGGGAACCTAGCTACCCCCAACCCATACCAGCCAACTCCTAGAGAGGCACAAATGTAATCTAAGTGGACAAAAAGAGTTATCTGGCATAAAAAGTGTAATCACATATTACATAACAGTTTCTGTTAATGGACTTTCTTCTATAGGACGTCTAGAATTCCACCAATAGACAGCCACGGGACTTCCCTTTTTCCTACTTATACACCCAAAAAATAAATCCTTTATGCCCCAACTGTTTTGAAATGCAGCTTATCTCTGCCACCAAAGCCTGTTAATTGATTTACAAATAGTCCCAATAAAGAAAACAATGCTTACTCAAGTGTCATTTCATGCCTAGTCACCATTACCATGTCTTCCATGTATGGACAATGGTGAGAGTTTAATTCAGTCCAATGTGTTCGTCATTTAGGCATATCTTAGCAAACTGTCCACAAAAATTATGTTTATTCCCAGCCAGAATATCTACCACTAGCATTCAAAGGTTCACTCCCAGCCTCTTGCCAAAACTATATGCATACTAAAACCCACATAGCTCAACCTATTGTGCCATTTTTCACAGTTTAAACTGGTTCTCCAAGCAATTCCCTTCATGATTATAATAAATCCAAGAGATAAGTTTCAATTTGAAGGAACCAGTCTGTTATCAAAGAGATTCATTTTATATATATTGCTGCTATCAACAGAACACTATGCATTAGTGTCGAGAAAGTACAAGTATGATACATGAACTCTTTTGAATATATGAACAAAGCAGGAACCTTCTTTTCAAGATTTTCTCACACACAAAAAATGCTTGGGGATTATATGGTTTAAAAAAATGAAATACACAGCTTTGTATTGCTTTATTTCATTTTATTTTTATCAATTTACATATAGCACAGTCCATAATGGTTGGCAGGTATGCAAGCCCTGCTTCCTGTTAGGTTGGTGGTGGTGCTGGTGGATGGTGCTGGTGCTGGTGTTGGTGGTGGTGCTGGTGAATCAAATTTCTACAACTGTTGTAATCGTATATGAAAATGTATTCGACTGTTATGTACATATATGCATGACGGCATTTTTTTAGCTTCAAGATTTGAAGTCTATGTTAAATGGTGTAAGAGGATTTGTAAGACTGTCTACATATAGCAACACAAAATGGCATATGGGAAAATCTGGCATTGTTAAATTTTTAGGAGTTTCTTAATGTTGAAAGAAATGTTTAATTTTTGTCACTCTGCAGTTTTCCAATTATCTTGTTCAATTTCACCAGATACATTTTTTTTTATTTGTGACCATTTGCAAAAATGTAAAAAAATTCAATCACACAGCAATTTCCCCATATACAGTATTTCCTACATTTTCTTCAAAAGTGTGGGCACCACAATGTAAATGGCTACCATTTTTGCACTGTTATCCTACTAGTACTGTTACAATGAATCGAGTTGGTTGAGTATTAGTAGCTTCAGCAAAATAACTAATTAGTTAATAAAAACAAATTGTGATCGATTTCAGTTGAAATTCGATTTCAGTTGAAATTCAGTTCCTAACCAATCCCAATGTTTTGGACTCCAGCTGATTTGCCAAAACATCTTGCTGACAAAATCAATTGATCACTAATCAAGCATTGATTGTTTAGCAAAAACAGATGATCAATCATGAAATCAGAATTGATTCCCAATGCTAGAAATTACAAACTTACCATTTTTGTAGCATGTAACGTATCCTGCCTCGTTACAATTAGTAACTGCTTTCCAACCAGCATTGGCACACATTAACAATGACTTTTCAAGCCCATTACACCTCAATCTATTCATAAAATAATTTCCCATGAATGAACCTTCTGATGATTCACCATCTATGTAGCCAAGATGTTGGCAAACAACTACTGCATCATAACGACTCCATGAATCTTTACATATGGCTCCTTTGATCCCATCATAAGTAATTTCAACACGGCCACGAACAGGGGAGTCACCCACAATGTTTATGGATATGCCTGGAACAATTTAAAAGAAAATATTACTTCTATGTATTAATAAATGCATAGTAACACATATTATTTCTGTATATTTCCTCCGAAAGGCTATTCTATAATAATTTACCTAAAAGCATAAAAACACAACTTCAAGGTGAATATCTCCATGCTAGATCTATGGGTCACCTCTTAAAAAAAAAAAAAAAAACGTCCCAAAACACTGGTGTTCCATCCTCTTTAGTAACTTTAAACAAAACAGTCAAAATCAGAAAGTTTAACAAATAAATGTGTACTGTAATGACAGTAAGTCTCGATGCAGGAAAAAATAATTATTTTTTGTGCCCCAAGACTTATATACATGTAACAAATATAACATTTTCAGTGTCTCAACACTTTTAGACACAAAAATGTCATGACAAAATTGGCAAGATCACCATATGTCACACAGCAGTTACCAGCTCTTGGTCAATTACCACGTCAATAAACTGTTATAAACCACAATGATTGTTTTTTGAGGTTTTTTTTTTTTGCATGTGCATATTTTCTGATTTCTCCAACAATGAAATAAAATAAAGGTAAATAAAGACTTCATAATTCACAGGCTGCTTAGAGTTTACTGGGAGACCTGTACTATAGTGTACAGTACTTGCACAATGCATATCGTGCTTAGCATCAATTATATCCTTGTTTATTCCTAAAAATATTAGATGCAGACTTTGCTCTATTCGTTGTTTTTACCAAATCTCTTACCAGATCATTTTTCAGCTATACGTGAATTGCTGTTTTATTTACTTTGTTTCATGCACTCAAGATTTACCGTTCTTCAGTGATATAAATGATCCTACAAAATAATGTAATTTATATGAAAAGACACATGCTTAATGAATATTTATAAACATATTAGGCACATAAACCAGCATATATTCACATAACTGTCATATATTCATTAAAGAAAATAAAAATAATGTAGGTTAAAATTCTGAATATAGAATGACTAGATCATCATCGATCCATTTTAGTTTTGTGTTTCAACACAAAATCATAAATTTTCAAACATTATTCATTTCACTTTTGATTTTTGGCAAGCTGGTTGTTTAGGCGGCTCTTTTTGATTATAATTGGTGGATTTATGTTTTGTTTTCTGACAGAAATCCAGGCCATTATTTAAACCCTGAAACTGGCTTGGGTAAAGAGGAAATTTTGTCAGAAGGCAATGCCTGTACCCCTTAGTTCTACAACATTAATCCTTTTATTGCCTTCAACTACATAATATTAGCAACATTACTGTAGTGGAGTACACATGTACTTATTTAAGGTCACTTACATCAAAGCAAACTACCACTGCACTATTATTGCAATTATTTTAAAAGCATTATTTCTGAAACTTCTTTATCATAGTTTAGAGACATTATTGAAGTTCAGTGCAATTGTGCCTATGATTAAATAACAAGAAATGTACTTCATTCAGCGCAAATTAAAATCTTCAATGTACAAGTGGTGATGCCATGACATAAACAAAGTGACTACAAATGTAAGCGATGAACCAAACACTATTTTCATTGTTTTAATACTAGTACCATGTTTTAATGAGTTAGGTACTTCAATTTTCAAGGCAGTAGATGTAATTATTGGTGACAATTTTAATGCAATAATGCATAAACTGACAATAGTAAACTAGAGCAAAAATGGGAGAAGTTACTGTGTTAACTATGGTTACAACACTGTGCTAATCCTAAATGCTTGTCATCATCCAATGAAATTATACATATTTAAAGTAGGTAGAAATTATAAGAAAACATGGTAAAATAAAATATATTTATTGATTTATCAAACAAATTATATTAATTTACGACATTTCCATCTAGTAATTCGTAACGATAGTCCTTTACAACCGCCAAATACAGCAAGTGATCAGTAGAAACAAAATGTCTAAGGTGTCCCAAGACTTACAGTACAGGAAAAACTTTCTATAATTTCATGTACCAACTTTTAAATTATTATTATTATTATTTTTGAAAATAATTAAGGGTGTCCCAAAACTAATAGTGTCCTAAGACTTACAATCACAATACTCTTAACTAAAAAGTTTTCAAAATTTACATATGAAACTGCAAATTTAAAGAAACGTAGTATTTAATGGCAACCAGGCTTAGGTTCTTGAACCTGATTCTAAAAGTTCTTCACTTTACTTCAAAAGACAATAATTTGCCTCATTACTTGTCCTAAAAGTGAAGTTCATTCTAAATATACAGTACATTTTAATTAGATACAGAAGTAAAAAATCTTACATTTTTACTGGTCTATTTCCATGGATAGAAATCAATTTTAAGGTATGACTTTATTTTCTCTTGATAAAATTATGAGTTTGCCATTATTGCTACAGTTGATTATACCGTAATCACGGTAAGTCATGGGACACGATAAAAAAAATTTTTCCGCTTCCCAAGACCTATATGCATGTAAAATATATAAAATTTTTGGTGTCCCAAAACTTGTAGACACAAAAAAATGTAAAGACAAAATTGGGAAGATCGCCATACTTCAATTACCATTTCATTCGTCAATAAACTTTTATAATAAACTACTATGATTGTTTTATGTTATTATTTTGCAGGTGCATATTTTCCGATTTCTCCAACATGATTTAAAATAAAGATAAATAAAGACTTCATAATTCACGGGCCACTTATATTTAACGGAAGACCTGTACCATAGTGTACAGTTCTTACACAGTGCAAATCATACTTGGCATCACTTATATCCTTGTTTATTCCCAAAAATATTCAATGCAGATTTTGCTTTATTCATCATTTTTACCAATTAGCATTCTTCCGGATTACATTTCAGCTACACGTTCATTGCGGTTTCATTTATTTGGATTCACGCACTCAGCAGTTACTGTTTTTCAGTGGTATAAGCGATCCTACAAAGTGATGTAATGTATATGAAAAGGCACGCATGTTTAATTATATAAAGCACATAACCAGCATAAATTCAAATAACTGTCATATATTCATGAAAGAATGATCGTAATATATGTTAAAATTCTGAATATAGATCGATTAAGAGCATCATTGATCTATTTTAGTTTTGTGTTTCGGCTTCACAAAATGATAATTTTCCACACATTATTCATTCCACTTTTGATTTTGGCAAGCTGGTTGTTTTGGCGTCTCCCTTGTTTATAATTGGCGAATTTGTCTTTGTTTTCTGACAGCAATCCAGGCCAGTTAATTGTTAAAACCCTAAAATTGGCTTGGATAAATAGGAATTTTGTCTGGCGGCAATGCCGGTACTTTGATGTGTGATTGGCTTCTACTGCGTAATATTAGCATGATTACCGTAGCTGAGTAAACAGGAACTTAGTTAAAGTCGCTTACATCAAAGCAAACTACCACGGAGTTTTTATTTTAAAAGCATTATTTCTTAAACTTCTTTATCGTATTTTAAAGGTATTATTTAAGTTTAGTGTAGTGGTGCCTATGATTCGAATCCAATGTATGTACTTCATTCATCACAAGTAAAATCTTCAATGTACACATGGTGACACCATGATGTAAACATGCATACAATAAATGCTATTATAGAGTTGAAATAAACACTATTTTTGTTGTTCTCACCCTGGTATCACATTGTGATGAACTAGGTATTCCCATTTTCAGGGAAAAAAACTCCCCAATAATTACAGGTGACTTTCGACAATTTTAATGCAATAATGCATAAACTGACAATAGTAAACTAGAGCACAATAGGGAGAAGTTATTGTTGAATGGGTAAAACATACTGCTAATGCTCAATTCTTGTCATCGTCTGATTAAATTATACATATTTTAATTTGATAGAAATAATAAGAAAACAGAGAAAAATTCAATATATTAATTGACTCTTCAAACAAATTATATTAATTTATAATATTTCCATGTAATAACTGATAATGAGAGTCCCTTAAAAACCACAAAGTCCTGTTTATTTTACATGAGGTTATGATCGATAAAATACGCCGATCAATCAGTAGAAAAAGAAAAAAAAATGTTTTAGGTGTCCCAAGACTTATAGTACATGAAAAAATTGCTTTAACTTCGTGTCCCAACTTTCTAGGTAATAAAAAAAATTACTTTTGAAAATAAATAAGGGTGTCCCAAGACTTACCATGATTACGGTACACAGTTATTCTAAAATGAATGTAAGAAAGATTTTGCAAAATAAAGGATCTCAACTGCAATAATGTCTCCATCCTGTATTAGACTTGAAAATACACAAAACTTTAGCACAGAATCTTAACATTGATGGCACTGTTGCCATCACTGCCAGAAGAGTGATACCTATATATCATAATGATTACACAGGTGAGAGTAAAACTATTAGTTAATTACAAAACAAATGCAACAATTCAAAATCACCCCCCCACACACACACATTAGTTACTTTACGTAAAACCTAGTTTTAATGGTACCTGAACTGTTGTAGCATAGAACGTAGGCAGGCTGGCAATTATAGACCTTTCCTTGGATGCTAAATTTACATTCTTGCAGGGTGTTCTCTGTGCCGTTACAATCAACATTATTAAGCCACTCCGCTGCTAGTGTTGAAGATTCAATACTGCTTAAATCATACAAAGGTCCATAAGCTTTCCCTCCAAGGTATCCACTCTGCCTACAGACTACATTAGCATCCTTGTCATCCCAATTATCCTTGCACACATGGCCCCAAATGTCCAGGTAACGCACTTCCACGCGACCCCAGTATGATTCATTATTATTATTGGTATTTATCCTTACTGCAAATGCTGTAAAAACAAAAATCAACATTGATAAATTCTACATAAGATACATGTATGATTAAGTTAGGTGTATGTGTGCCTTATCTTTTTTATGCATACTTATTTATTTGAAAACTAAATATTTTATTTCTTTAAAAGTGCAAGGATTTTGTGATAAGTCTGTTCATTGATATGTATGTACATGTCTCTGAACTCCTCATATACCGTTAGAGGTAGATACATGTAACTTGGATTAATGAGAGGTCTATGGGTAATATTGTGCCAACACTTCTGGAATTTTTAATGTTCCCCAGGGGTCGTGGTCGGGCTTGGATTTTACATAAATTTCCAATAACTTCTTAGCTTTATGTCTCATATGTCTTAGAATCAATATATGTGATCAATGACTCAAGTGTCTACACATGTCAGACAGGGACCCCTGGGTTATGCTAGAAGGTTTTTCCCTACCCCCAAGAACTTACCCCTTGGGTTTATAACACAGAAAGTATTGACAGTCCCACCCTATAACCATTTATACACTTACAAGGAAAGGAAAAAACAAATTGATTTATGTAAATGACATGGACACGAGGGGTTATCAATACCTTCAGGAACTTAGCCCCTGGGTTCCCCACCCTATAGTCATATATAGGTTTACTAGCATGAACAGACGAATGTTTACATGCTACTGACATTGACCTAAAGGTCCTTACTTCCCCCCCCAGGACTTAACCTCTGGGTCATAACTTGGAAATTAATGAGATCATCTCCCTGCAACTATACAGACACTAAATAGGCATGAAAAGCAGTGTTTTCTCCAGGATGCACTTGCATGAAAATCAAGCACAGTAGCTTTGTTGTGAGCATAACAAATATTAATATTAAGAAAGCTCAATCTGATAATGTAAGCACTTGACTTCAAGATCAACCACCATTTTCAGGTGATTACAAAGTGTCTTTCTGCAACTGAGCTATGAGAGGCTTTCATTGATTATCTAGTTATTAAAAGCATTGTACCAACTGCAATTTGTGAGGCTGTACAATGGTGGATATGTAGTTTTTGGATATTCAGTGGTAATGTCTCTGCTATTATATACAATTCTAATGCATATGATGTAGTGCTATTGTCATAACACACCATCTGCGTCACAGTGCCAATAATGAAGATGAACAACTTAAATTTTTTCTTTACTCATTAAAAGTTATTTACCACACACGTTTGTTTAAACATACTATAAAGGGGTATATTTATAGATAGTATTCTCATATAAAAACTGCACCCCCCTTACAAAAATGCCAGAACAGGAATTCCCTCTGTGTGTGAAATTTCTGGAAAGTACTGGAAAAGACAAATGTATACATGCAACATGATACTGACACTGAAGTTCATCCCCACCCTCACACCCCAACTGGGAATTAGCCCCCCATCCCAAGTCATAATTTGGAAACTTTGAGATTTACTTGCCTCTTCATGCTTCTTTTTTGGTTATAATATACATCCAATTATCATGAACCCATAAGTTGTGGTTTCAAAGTGTGGGGATCTCAATAGAGCTGTTTCTAGTTTATTTCTGTTTCAAAGAAGCACAACTATAATTATGATACCAAAAGTTTATAATCCTAATTGACAATGTCAACCTCTACAATACATTTTCAGAGTTTAAATCTCAGACAGAAAATGTGTAGAGTACTAACAAAATACATGTATTTCTTTATAATAAAATAATCCAAAAAAACCCAATTTCTACAAAGTCTTCAATTATTTTTCAATTATTTGACTTATTAAAGTCTGAGCAATGAAAATGATTAAAGTGTATGTCAATGTGGTCATGTAGGCACATTTACTCAAATTAAATATTAATTGTCGTTTTAATTTTTTTTAAATAATAACATAGTTTAACCAAAGTCTATTTAATCCTGATTATTATTGAATGCTCTGCATCTTAACTGTCATCAAGAAACTTCCTGACAAAAATTATTGATCACTATGGACTTTTACAATGGTGGCCAGGTGCTAAACTGGGTCAAGAAAAGAGCATGTTGGGTCTAATTGTCACAATATACGGTAGTACACATTTTTTTTCAACATGCGTAGCTTTCATTGTGACATCACAGTAAGTGACATTCAATCCGGTTTGTACTGGATCACATCTTTAGGTTGACCTCGTCCAAAATGTCCACGTAGTTTAACACTTGAACAGTTTTGACGTATGTGTTTCTCGGGGTGTGTAAATATTAACCTTCCAAATGATCTGATCAATGATAGAGTTGTCAGTAGATGCAAGTAACTGGGAACTTTTAAAAACTTTGGTTGAGAGGGGGGAAGGAGAAAGTGTTTTGGCTCTTTACTAAATTGCCTCTTACTTTAACAAGTACAAAAATGTACAGATTGTGTATCATCTGCAGTTGTTTTAACAGTACATAACTTTCCTACCTATAATGTGTGGGTACCAAAGTTCAATTGAGTTAAATGATTTTGAGAAGAGGATATCTCTTAACACAAAGGTCAAGTCTTTGAGTCCACATGACAATGTTGCGTTTTCTCCATGCTATACTGAACATGAATTCCACAGAATGTTATATCTTGCCTGCTCCGCCATGGCATAATCCACAAACCTTGCAAAGTCACTAGAGCAAGAAAAGTAAGTCACTGTGCTCTACTTTTGCCTGTGGTAGAAATATCCCACAAGATAAATGCATCCATCAAATTTCATGATTGTACATGCAACAGTGTCCAAAAATCTGAGCTGAATGCAAAAACACAATCACTGGAGTGTAAAAAGTAGGTCTCTTTGATCTTTTGCATGTGATGAACAGTATCCTCCATGATGAATCAAGTTTCATGACTGTACCTACATCAGTATCAGAGACACTAAAGTACATGCAAAAAACCTAACGCTGCTGCCTACAACAACAATAACAGCAACACTGTCGGAAAAGTTATACCTATGTCTCATCTATGCTTCGCAGGTGGGACAAAATGAGTTCAAGGGTCAACAACAAAAAAGTGAACAATAACCACCTCAACGCCTGGTTCTCAAAGACCTGTGTGGCCACAGGTAAAATTCATGGCAATTTTTAACTTTCATGGCTGTAAAATTGTATGAGAATAAAATCCTTACTGAACTGTAAAGAAAATCAATCAACAGATTAAAAAAATTATAGTATTTGCTAACCCCAACATCTTTTCCCCCTCCCAGTTTGTACCCCACCTTGCAATTTTAAAAACGAAAAGTATCAAGGATATAAAAAAATGCACAAAACTTAGACATTTCATTCATTAATTTATCATTTTTAACCTGACAGTCACTATGGGTTCCCGAACAGTAATATTGTTCGCATTTGAACCAAATTTGAGTTTTCAGTGAAAACAAAGAGCATACTCACTGTCCTTTTCTGGTTGCTGGAAAAGTCCATTTTCAGTGAAGGGATGTGGTTCCTAAGACTATGCATATATAGACAGTGAAAACTGTGTCATATGCATCCAATATTTGCAATGTCTAGTTTTAATATTTCTCAAAAAAAACTCAACAAAATAAAAAAGGGCAAGCAGTTAACTCTTATGTACATGGTTCAAGGGATGTAACTCCCAACGTTATGGAAATTTACAGAATTATTTGGAGTTTATTGAAGACAATGAACTACATCACTCCTGATGTTTGAAAAAATAGACTTGCCCAAGCAAATATGGACGCCATGTTAGTAAAGAACTCCCTTTGTTTGCAACGCAAATAACATGACAGTGCTAGGGACATCTTGGTGACAATCAGCTTACTTTCATTGACTTTGTCCTTTGTAGTATTGTAACAAACTCCAGCTGCATACTTTCTGTCTCTACAACCTGTTGGTATAACACTGGACTGGGGGCATTCTTGTAGGTCAGTCTCTGATCCCTGACAATGAAACCCTGTGAGAGATATATCTTGAGTATCCCTGTCTTCTTGGTTATACAAATTAAATGAGGAATTGTGCAACGCTACTCCACAAACATATCCTAACTGTTTACACATAACAGTCGTATCAACATCATCCCATCCATCATCACAAACACGGGCCCATGTGAAATTGTTTGTTCCTGCTTGTAAACTGTATCGAATCTGGATTGTTCCCAAGTTAGTCTTTCCTGTAAACTGCACTGAAATAAGAAACTGAACTGAGTGAATCTAAATGCTGACACATAATTAAGTTGATACATTGTAATTCTCATCAAGTTAACACTTACAATATCGTGAAAAATCTGAAATTGTTTGCCTGTGATAAATGATCTATGATTTTTAGAATAATGTATCACTTTGGATTTTCAATGCTTCTTTAAATGTAGACTAGAGTCTATTATAGGATGTGAATTGTGGGATTCACGCTAATTTCTCAATAATTGTGCTAAAAAATCATCTGAATGCATGGAAATCATGCATATTATTTTCAAGCCCTACCACTATCTCTTCATTAAATTCCTCCTATACATGTATTTAGAAAATTTCCCATTTTTCCAAATGAAGGGGAGAATTCCCCCCCCCCCCCCATTTTTTTCAGTTCTTGAATAGATTCTGTGCTCATGTTTTAAAAATGCTTTGTTTGCCATCTTCTGAACATCACATTAAAATTATTGCAACCGATTCTTCCCCATTATTGCGTGCAGGTAACATTTTTGTCATAAATGCTAATGTATAGCTTTCATAGTTTTTAAAATTTTTGAAAGTCACTCACTCACATGCACAAACACATACACGCACACACAAACTTACTACCAACCCACGAGTACAACTTCTGGGTTGCGGGGACAGCTAGCCATTAACTTTTATAAAGGACAGCCTCGTGCAAAGGGGAGATAACAGCCGTTTTAAAAAAGGTTGGTCTTTAAGCTGATGATGTACAGATAGATTGACTGCTGGACACTGTGAGCATTTTGTCTTGCAATTTCCAACACATGCTACAGAAAAGGAAGAAATTGGGGTAACTATTCATGCCACACATACAAATAAATTCCTCATGAACATGTTTTGACACGTACATGTACTTCAGTCAAGCTGTTGGATATTAATCTTTGTGTATGTTTGCATGTTGTTTCTCATTTTCTTAAATTCTTTTATTGCCTTTCATTACATTACCTGGTGCATCATGTACAGATTTTTAGACTTCCAGGGCCATAAGGTCTATGGCTTACGGCAATAATCAGTGTCTGTTTAGCCTACCTAATCTGCTTTCTGTGTTCTGTATTAATTTGACCATTATTTTTATACTAGGACCAGAAAGGGAAAGACTGAATGGAAGCTCAAGATTTTATCCACTGATTTGGTAGTAAAGTAAATCAGAACGTACAAAAACTATTTTTGAAATTGGAATAGGTAACATGACTTTATTCAGTTCAGTACCATATATACTCACTTATAAGTGGAGTCCAACTGCAAACTGCACAAACCCAGATCTGCCATTGCATCATGTGCTGGCAGATCTGTGTCAAAGCAGTCTGTTAGGAGTAAGCAGTATAACAAACATAGATCCTGAGCAGCGGTGCATTATGCACAGGCAGATTAGGGTCTAAGTTATTTGCAGCTGGACTCCACTTATAAGCGAGTATATACAGTAAAATAACCAGATCATTTTAGACCAAAGAACTGGCTGCAGTTACCTTGGATTCACTATTTTTTCATTGTGTAAAAATATTTTGTGGATTCTGTACTTCAAACCTACAAACCGTGAATTCAAAGGGCCCTGCGTGGCCAAGTTTTCTAGCCTTTACAGATCACTCACACATCTCACTCTGTCCGCGTGGGGGCTCTGGGTGGCCAAGTGGTCTAAGGAGCTTGCCTTTACAGATCACTGACATCTCACCTCTGTCCACGTGGGTTCAAGTCATGGGCTCAGCCAACATGGGTATGTGAGAAAGCTTGCCAGTAGATTCCTGTGGGTCAGTGGTTCTTCCCATAAGTTTTCCCGGGTTCTTCATCCACCAAATATACTGGCCGCCATGTATAGCCTATCAAAAATGGCGTTAAACCCACATAAACAAAAACAAAACTGTCCATGTGAGTTTGAGTCTTGGCTTAACCAACATGGGTATGTAAGAAAGCTTGCTAGTAACTTCCCATAGGTCAGTGGTTCTTCCCAGATTCTTCCTTCACCAAATATACTGGCCACCATGTATAAACCACAGAAAACCAAACCAAACCATGAATTCAAATACCCAATGAACAATGACCCTTCTGTGAAAGCAATAGGACAATGATCTTTCTGTGGAAACATTAGAACAATGATTCTATTGTGGAAACAATAGGACTCTTTCCCCAAGCCATGAATGTTAAGTACCCATGAAAATATCATTTTTCACAAAACCATTGATTACCACAAAAATTAATGAATTCACAGTACATGTATTCCAAAACGCTTGTTTGATTCTGAGGAAATATATATATAGGGCTGATCAAAAACATTTTCACCCACTTGTCCAGGACAAGTGATTTCAGAAAATTCACTTTTCCCACCTACATTTTCACATGTCCCAAAATTTCACTCTCTTGCCTAGATTTGAGATGTATGCATTTTAATCCATAGAAAAAAAATAAAAGAAGCAATGTACAACAGATTTATTTCTTCAAAGGGCTTAACTTTTTATTGTCTGGGTATCTTACATATACTATTTCTTGCTCCAATATTGTAGCATTCATACTTCCATCAGGAAGAATGGAAATGAATTTATTGGAATTCATACTTTCCCTAACTTCTTCTCTCAAGGCTTTATCAATTGACAGAACAAAGTCTCTTGCGCAAAGTCTGTTCTTATAATTAGCACGAAGTTTAACACTATTTTTCTCCTGGAGCACACACAGCATTTCCATATCAGAAAATGGTTTTCCATATTGGGCTAGGGTGTAGGCTGTGTTAAAGAGAGCACTCATTTTATTTTAGTTTTCATTTCATTCCCATTTAATTTTTAAAATGGCCTTTATAAGTGGAATGTCAGCAACTCCAACTTCAGGGATTTTCTGCACATGCTGGCTGGTGTCATGCATATGTAACTGTGCTGCACAGGCTTTATGAGGTCCAAAACTGTCATGAGACGCGATTGATTAAATCCTGAATTTGTCAGTTCCATTGATAAATAGACTGGTTGAATATCCAACCCATGCCAGTTTGGGATACTGTTTGCAATAGCTACAAAACATCTTTTCTTCAGAGTCAGTGAATTCCAGCCATGGATAATTATCAACCCAATGTGGCTAAAATTTCTTTGTCTCTTAGTTGTATCATATTTGATATTTTTTGCTGCCAGAGTCTGACTTACGACACTTTGGAGAAATAGTTACCTCTGACTCAGACACAGCCTTACGTTTTCTCCCTCAACTTTTACATGCATTTACCTTCTCTGAATTTTCCTTATAACCGTCCTTGCAAAAATAATTTAGTAAACTCATTTTATCCAAAATAGAAAAGATCACATCATTTGACAGCTACTTCTACTAAAGTGATCATAATATAAATTTTGTTGTTTAAATGCAAACAGGGGCCCCGGTTGGCCAAGTGGTCCAAGGCGCTCGCCTTTACAGATCACTGACATCTCACCCCTGTCCACGTAGGTTAGAGTCTTGGGCTCGGCCAACTAGAGTATGTGAGAAAGCTTGCCAGTAGTTTCCCATGGGTCAGTGGTTCTTCCTGGGGTTTTCTGGGGTTGTCTACGTACTGGCTGGATATTTTTTTCTTTGCTACTTTTTCTCATATTATCACAAAAATTAGTAATGTAAGAAAACACCTTTACCTTAAAAATTACAGTGCTTATCGATTCCACAAGCATTGTCCGATACATTTCTGACCAACAAATGTTTATTCTTAGGCATCACACAATAGTTACACTTTGCTTTCTATGAATTGCATAATTTCCTTAAATGTATGTGCCCAGTGATTTACGAAAACAGACAGTCTAATGAAGACGAACTTGCAAGACACAGCGATATCCACCATTATTACCCCTTAGCAGGTTCACTTATGGTTTCAAACTGATTTTACGAAGAAAATAATGCAAGCACAGCAGTTAAAATCTTCAAAATATACATTCAGAAAGTGCTTTCACCAATTCTATTCTCAAGACACAAATTGTTATTTACATATAGATGATTTAGTTTCGAAACACAAGTTAAGTTTTCATCATCATATGATAACTTGCGGAAATCGGGCAGCGATATCTTGTGGGGGGAAAGAGTTAATTTATCAATCAGTTTTTAAAACACATGCCTGTGAATGTGCAAGAGTTTGTTTTGTTGATGCAATTCATACGAACACCTGCCAAGGCAACATGCAATCCATTTCGCTGGGGGCTTAACAACTACTTGGCTGGGTTGAAGGAACATCTCAGAAGTCATACACTACTGTCACTCGGTGTAGATCTAAAAACAAAAATGACATGGCGAAGTCGTTTTTGCTTTCCTAATAGAAGAAGGCAAAGTTTACATTTTTTCAGCAACTTAGTCGCCCACTTCGCCTGGTAGCATGACCCTGCTCTAACTATACTAAAATCTCTTCATTTAACAGGCAAATACACCAGACCTTCAAAAACTGTAAGCACTGCAGGCCCAGATATTTTGCTCATGTTTTCAGGAATTCTGAGTTTTCTTGGGTCCCAAATAAGAGAATGCTGAACCACGGGATTTTGTGAGTCCTTTAAGTGATGGTGAGTATTCAAGTGATTGATGTTTTTAAGTCATCAATTGTTTTATTGTTTTTGTTGGTTTTAATAACACTTTTAACACATTATCATCTGTATTATGCAGAGGAAATGGGAGCTAAGTTCTTTTCCCAAGGACACACTGACACAGCTGACTTGGACTGGTCTGGGTGTGTATCAAATCCATGACCCTCGGATTACAAGTCTGATGGTCTACCAACTGAGCTACTGGGACTCCCTTAAGTTATCAAAGTTTTACTAAAGTAATAAAGGCACCTGTTTGATTATAACATGTGACCGCAGCATCTTCATCATGGAAGCAGTCATTTCGTCCCCAACCATCATGAGAGCATTGTGTTAGGGATTTTTCTGTGCCCTTGCAGTCCACACTATCATAATAAATGTTCCCTGATCCCAAACCAAATCTGCCTTCCCTATGGGCCACCTGCAGAAAAAGAAGAGAAAACATTGTATGCATACCAGATTAACCTACCTGAAATTTGCATCATGATAAAATCATCTAACTGAATTACTGATAGCAACAATTTTATGGATGGTTGCTTATGAAATATTGAAGTATTTAACATTTTAAATTTTTTATAATTTTGACATAGCTAAGGGTCCTAGCAATCCCAAATCACTTTAAAGAATTATACATGTAAGCTGGTGTGCATTTTCTTGCACAACTTGTAGATGAATATCTATGACCAAATAAATGTGATTACATGTACATAAAAAGGGATGGGAAAAAGTACTCGATCACCAATTGTCCACAAAAATAACAGCTGAAAATTCATCAAGTTTGCACAGGATAAAGATCTTAGCCTCATCTTATAAAATACACATTGAGAAGGGTGTTAGTGCGTTAATTTTTTCGGTATGACACAATTATTGAGATCACATTGGTTTTCCACAACATACAACTTCCCTTATATCTACAGCAGGTCATAAATCACTAATAATTTACCAAGGTCCCTTATTCTTTTCATTGACTTTATTATTTTCTTTCACAGGACTGTTATTGCAGTAATTTAAATTGTATAAGCATTTTACTTTATCATTATTTAATAAGGCACAGAAATCACAACTAAGCCTAAGTTTTATGTCCAATCCATCAACGAGTCCATAGCACTATGTTACACTTAGAAAATAACTGACATCATATTGATGACATAATAAAGTAATTATCATGTCATTTTGAGAAACATTGATTTTTATAAATGTGGACATCATCCTTAAGTGTATAATATTGAGTGATGCTGGAGCAAGGGTGCATCATTATGGGGTATTTTTGACACAAAATAACATTATAAAAAGCCTATGATTTCCTATGCAAAAGCATTGGGTGAAATGATCAAGTGTATTTTCCTTATATTAGACACTGTCAAGCACTTATTGGGTGCTGTAAGCAACATAGCACCCAATAAATGTGTTACAACATAACATGACATCACAGAAAGTCTATTATAATGCAAAAGTGCCTAAAACATGCCATGTTATACCATGTATTTATAGGAATACTTTTCAAGGTTCTTCTCTTCAATTTTGGGAAGATCAATTCTAACACAATTTAGTTATTATAAATGGGTATACAATAAATTAGTGTTTGTCCTGTTGGATATATTGTGTTCTTGCCCATTATACTCTTGACCATAATGATAATAATATCCAATAGTACAAACACTATAATAATCTATGATTATATGTGAAACCAGACTGTTACAGATTCTGATCAAGCAAGAATTAAAAATGAAATAAACTGAGTAGCAATGAAAGAACTAAATCTGGTAATTTTACTGGGATCCATGACCATACTCGTGATATACGAGGGGTCACATTATCTTGTTCATGGGTTTTAAAGTTACTGACTACCTGGATGGAAAAATCTGAAAATTTGCAAGTTTCCTGGGATGGAAATCTGTATTAATGTCCACAAACATTCATACTTTTCCTTCATATTTCATATGAAATTATGGAAAAGTAACAAGAAATTTTATATGCCCATAAGATTTTTTAACTTGTTTCAGGCTGCTAGTGTTGTGATTATAGGTTGATGAATGCCACAAAAATGTCTAAAACATAAGGGAGATCACTAAGGTTTTAAGATTGACACAGTCCTTTCCCTTGTTAATGACAAAGGTGGCAATCTCCAGTTTTGTACTTTGCATAGGGGTTAGATTTTTAAAGAAAAAGAATTTCCCTGGGTTTCCTCACTGGTTATCCTGGCTATTTAAAAATGACCTTGTATATCATAGATATTGTTAAAAGAACTTTGATTTCCCTTTTTTTTGGTGTATGATTGATGGGTGCAATTTGGGTTATAGAGTATACAGCTTGGTCTAACTTAAGATGTGCACCTCTCAAAAAACTACTAGCTCCGCTTGGTCATTTTCACTTCCTGGACTTCAAAGGTAATTAAAAAAAATAAGAGCTGATAACTTTTTTGTACTTTTTATATATTTTGTAATTCATTCATTGTACTTTTAGAGGCTGGTATTGCCTACTGTGGCAAAATTTGTTTGAGACTACTTTGGAGCGACCATTTCTGTCTGCTGTGTGCTTAGATCATGTACAATTTCCACAAGTACAATATGTCAAGAAATTTCAGCCACAGTACATGAAAACAGCATAGAGGCATACCAACATTCTCTTCATTGTGCATGTGGCAAATTCAAACAACTTCACCTTATACCTGTCACTCTCTCAGAAGTACATAATATCTGTAGAGCGCCCCCAAACTGTTTGTCTGTAATTTAGAGTTGTTCCAATTGTAAGATCTTTGGGGCTATGAAACCTGTACACAGAAGTAGAATATACGTATCCCGTTCTCACAGCTGGAATGAGACTTCTAGGCTATTATGGTACATCTACCATATTAGTTTTAACAAGGAATTCTTTGTCATTTATTCCAGCTAGATTTACTCCCCTTATATACTCTTCTTATAAAAGCTGAAAACTTTCTTATTTAAAAACAGATGGCTGCCAAAATGTTTGTTCCACTGCTGCAAAAGGATTTTGTTCTCATTTTATCAATTTTTAATAATAAGGTAGTAATTTAATTTGTTTCCTTTCAAATTAATTTAACATCAACCACTGTTACTATGTTGTTGTCTATTGCTAGGCTTTCACTATCTATTTAGAGCTCAGTGTATGGGACAACATTTTGCATGCATCCAATCAGAGCAACAGTTGCAAAGATACATAACTGACATACTGTGTCTGCCCATTTGTCTAGATACAAACACAGAAGCTGAATAAAGGAAGTGCTCTTCTTACAAATATTGACTTATAGTGTTCAGTTCCACAAATTAAAGTATAAACAAAACATGGTGGAGAATTCAAATCAATTTATTGCTGATTGTGAGAAGATATTGAGCATTTAAGAGTTTTCATACTTTTTTCAAATCATCTCATGGTTCCTGAGACATGTGTTTTTATGTATGGACACCATTTGGCTATTATCCATATCATGAACATGGATCCAAATGCCACTAACCCATTTCTCAATAATTAACTTTATGATGTTGACACTAGTTTTTGTGCTATAAAAACTTGACTCCAACTACTCCACATCAGCCCCCCCCCCCCAAAATAATTATCTTAAGGACAGACCCACTTTTCCAGACAAGGTAATACAAAACGTTTTCTGGCTACATGCACAATGATGCCACCAAATTCACTGATGAATTTCAATTGTATTTATTGTTAGTGTGTACTGATGAACAGTCTCCCAAGGCAGTGACAGCTAACCACTAACATCTCAAAGGTTCTGCATTGGGATGTTACACTGCTTTGCCAAATTCCACAAAACTGACATGATTGTATGTGAAGGTAGTGTTTCTAACTGAATACTGTGATTATGTTATTAATGCAGCCCTTGTGGCAAAGGAAGCTACCTTTCACAACTTTAAGCTGTTATCAACCAAGCCGATTAAGGAATTCTATTGTTGTAATAGGAAAAGTAAAGAATTGAATAAGAGTGACAATGACATAACATGTAAATTCATCAAGGGACTGCCCTCCCAAGTGTCATTCTTGGTAAGAGCTGGACAAGTGCAGACTCTATAAGAAGCTTTGCATTCTGCAAAATTAGGAGAAACTTGTAGACATTAGGCAAAGACTGACAACTATGTAAACTGCATTAATGTCAGACCCTATTTAGGCCCAGATAAACAATCTTTTACAGAGATTGTCAGCAATGGTGCTTTCAAAACAGAACCAATCAGAGCAACATACTTTGAGGAAAGGTCCCAGTGGTTCAAGAACTTCCAGGAGGTACCAAATAATGTTTCAAATGTTCCAGTTATGGACATTTAAAAAGTAACTGTAATTGGACTGGAAATGGACCTAAGTCATCCTCAAAAAATGTGTCCAATTTGTCTTCAAAACAGACATTGTGAAACGGAACACCTAACACTAAAGACATAAATGAGTACACTTTGGTTTGCCAGTTGTATGACATATCTGGTCATGATGCCCAGAAGTGACCACAATGAAATGTGATCAGTCTGAGAGTGCCACACAACTCTCAATCCAGTAGACTGTGTTTTAAAAGCTGAAATGGACTTGGATAATGTGACTACATGTGATCAATTTGATACTTTTCAGGACAAGAACTTTATGTACCTTAATCTTTATGCAGAACAAGTTCATGCTACAGCTTTGCTTGATTCTGGCAGTGGCATCAATATCATTCCCCAAAAAGTTAGAACTCACTTTCCAAATCTGCTGTGGTAAGTTTTCAACCGTGGACTTGTATCATCTTATTAGCAAAAAGCCTATCTGTTAATATATCTGGCACTGCTAGCATCAAGGTGAACAAAGACCCATGATATTTATTTGTTTTTATATTCTGGATAATGCATCTCATCCTCTCATATTAGGCACAGATTATATTAGTGCTAACAACCTTGTCCTTGATTTTGGCAAAAATGTCTTTTTTCTTTCATGAAAAAGACTTTGAAAATAAGCAGCAAGAAAACCTATGTTACTAAGCAGCAGCCAGAATGTGTTATTAGTGGTAAATTACTCACTGACATAAGTACATGTACATGTATTGGCATGGAAGGTATCTGTTTAATGTAGGTCATACAGAGTTGTTGCATAAAAGATTATTTATTGCAAAGTCTGTTGTCACTTGCAGTCATTCTCACAGAGAACCTGCAAAGATTCTCAGTCCTAGAAATGAACAGGTTTATGTGAACAAGGGCTGCATTCTGGTTACTTTTAAATTATGTGACAACTCGGTAAACCTAATACCTATCTCTAACCAGACTAGATCATGTGCATATGTCAACATACAGTTCAATACTAATGCCATTAGTTCAGATCATACAGTTGATGCTTCCCAAAGTGACTCAACCTTTTCTGATCCTGCATTTTCCAAATTTTAGTCTTATTTGGACATTAACCCAAAGGTCTAAATTGTTTCAAGGTCTGTACCAACATAAAGACGTTTTTGTCACAGATTAAAATTTTGAATTGGGTATTACTCATTTAGTCCAACATCAAATTCATTTAAAGATGCCAAATCTCAGCATCTGCATCTGAAGAGTCTTGATGGTGTATTTATAATTTAGTCCAATATTAAATTCATTTAAAGATGCCAAATCTCAGCATCTGCATCTGAAGACTCTTGATTGTGTATTAATAATTTAGTCCAATATCAAATTCATTTAAAGATGCCAAATCTCAGCATCTGCATCCTAAGACTCTGGAATGTGTATTAGTCTTTAAGTCCATCATCAGATTTATTTAAAACAAGATGCCAAATATAAACATCAGCATCTTTACCACTTACCCCCCAGACAAAAAGGAGGCATTGAGGCATCAGCTTGATGAACTATTAAAACATGATATCATGACTCAAGTTTCAGAGACAGAAGATGTGCCACTAACAAGCCATATAGTTGTTGTAGAAAAAAAAAATTAAATCAGAATAACATGAGAAAAAAGTTCATGAGCTTCTTTGGAAATAAAATGCTAAACCAAAAGTACAACTTTTTTCTTCAAATCTTAAGAATAAGCGATAAAATACAATGATGTAGTTTGAGGGTTGAAAATTTGAGTGCCCCAAAATACCCACAACAGCAGTGATTTCTCTAGGATTTTCACACAGTGGTGGAATTTCCCCTCTTTCATTTATGTAATGGGAAATTATTTTTAAAAATGTAGGGGGCGAGGGGCTGTTTTTATATGAGAACAGTATCTTTGAATAGACCCCTTGATAGCATTTTCCAACAAACATGTGTGATAAATAGCTTTTTAATAAATCAAGATAAAACTTTAGTTTCTTTTTCGTCATTACTGGCACTAGCGATCATGTGTTATGACAATGGGACTACATCCTATGCATTATAACTGCATGTAACAGCTGAGACACTACCACTGTATACCAAAAACCGCATGACTGTCAGTGTACAACCTCACTAAGTGCAGTTGGTACAATGCTTTTAATGGCTAGATAATAAATGAATGTGTCTCACTGCTCAATTGCAAAAGGTTACTTAGTAAGTGCTTGATTATAATAATGGCAGTTGATCGAGAAGTCAAGCACTTACATGCTATCAGACTAAGCTTTGTTAATATTAATGTTACAGGATTCGTTATGCTCACTGCTAATCACCTGTGTAACTGTGTATCATTTTCAATGTACTTGCTCATTTTTAAAGGGAATTCATTACATTTAGGAGGGATTCACACAATCACACATCCTGGAGAAAACATGGCAACAGTGATTGTTTAACAATAATTTAAGTTGATTGCATTTTTATTTATCTTAAGATTTTGGAATTCAATATCATAATATTTTTAGTTCTCAGTACAAAATGCACATTCTACTGTAGCTTCAGTATCTAAACTCACAGACTTGAGACTTTCGATAAATAAATTCTTAATTTACAGGATATAACAGAGTCCTTTGCTGAATGTAAACCATTTTTTTTTTCACTTGACTTCAGCTGAGGTTTCATTTAGATGACAACTGCTGAGCAATCTACCATGCATACAGCATTCAATACTTGTTATGACATTTTCAAGTTTTGACACTACCTTTGGATCTGCACCAAAAATTCATTTTAATTATTACTGGATAAAATTCTAAATGGGCTGTCTGAAATTTTCTTCAGTCCTTTGATCTTTGATAGCTGGATGATATTTAAATTATTTTAGAAACATCAAAACATAACTTCCTTGAGAGCAATGTAGTCTTGAATACCGTATATACTCGCGCTTAATCCGATACCAACTGCAAAGACCCAGATCTGCAGTCACATAATGCACTGGCAGATCTGGGTCTATGCAGTTTGTAAGGACTAATCAGTAGAAGAAACAACATTATGCGATGGCAGATCAGGGTCTATGTTGTTTGCATTTGGACCTGACCCATACGTGAGTATATACGGTAGATTGAAACAAGCACATTTCAAGTTTGGACATCTTCACTAGCCAACGGCTGTCAATCCACTTTGTTCCAGATCGACCCTTGACATATGAAGCTAACCAAAAGAGTATCCACCCCTCCATCCTCTAATGGGATGTAGCTGAAAGAAACTACTCAAATCAGATTTCTCGTTACATTTACCTAGAAGGAGTGTTGGGAATAATCATTGTGGCCTCTGTGGACAACACCACATGTCACATGTCAGTTTCTTAAATTTAAACATTCACACACAAAATTTTGCTTTGAAACCAAGACGTGGACATCATGCAAGTTGTCATATTGAATACCTAACATGTGTAATGAACTCTCTCATTGGTCAATTGGTTTCGCTTGTTACAGGCAGTAACTCTTTCATCCACATGAGGAACTTATTCAAAACACGGTTCTGACTAGCTACATATGCCAAGGGTCAACACTCAACTAAGCAGATCAATGACCCTTAGCTTGTGAATATGAGCATAGACCTACTAAATGCAAGTTTGCACAGACCAAATGCGTATTCCTGGGTCATGAAATCTCGAAAAATGGTATTAGAACCCTCAGTGATTCAATGCATAAAAGTATGTACACAGGGTGCAAAAATCCTGAGCTCAACACAAAAACGTGACCAATAATTTACAACTATGTCCATATATGTACAAAGTGAGCCCCTTAGCCCCCTCCCCTGAGGGTAGGTGCTATGAAACCCACGGTGCCTAGCACCTAGGAAAAAAGAATGATTGAGATACAGTGAGGCTGTACACATGTATATGTTTTTATATGTGCAGATACTGATGCCAGGGCTAGTACAATAACCGTCTTCTACTTCGTAGAGCTTAATATTACCATCATGATAATACTAGTCTGAGTTGCCTTCTTTGATAAAGGTAAATTTTCTCAGGCTGTCTGGAATTTGTATTTCTTGTAAATAAATTTATAAAATATGTTAAAAATTCACAATAATTTCTTGGAAAATTATCATTGTTGCAACTGGGTTGCAAGAATTCTCAGTTAACAAATACTGATGCAAATTATGAGACACATTGACCATTTTGTTTTCAACTGTATTTTCTGCAATATATGGAATTATTTTATTCAATGTCTTATGTCTTGTTTTTGACTATTTAGGTCCTTAATTGTCTCTATGCATCATCACTGTCAATCAAACACATCTTTCAAATGTTTACCTACATGTAAATAAGTTTTTTGAATTGTATTCAAGTATTTTAACTCATCTGATTCATAGAGTAAGGCCAATATATTACTCATTTGTAAGCATCTAGTCCACTTTTTTATTCTCAATTCATTCCAAAATTTACCAGATATTATTTCACCTTTTTAGCAGTGTACTTGTTACTATATAATGTACCATATGCACTTGCTTATAACTTCAGTCCAACTGCCAGCAACATAGATCTGCCATCACATAATGCGGTATTAGACCAGGGTCTATGTTGTTTGTTCTACTGGTTACTCCTAATAAACTGCATAGACCCAGATCTGCCAGCACATTATGGGCCAGAAAGATCTGGGTCAGTGCAATTTGCAGTTGGACTGACTTATAAACGAGTACATATGGTTGTCAACATTTCACTGACATAGTAGCATGATATGCTGATTCAGCTATTATAATGTTTTCAGTTCATACTTGTTCATTTTGGCAATGATAGCAAAATGCCTTACATTTATTTTGTTTGTACTGAAGAAAAGGTGAACAGTATTAGATTGCCAGTCAATTTCTCTCAACGTACAGATATTACCATCAGAATTTACATTCATCTGGGTTCATACCTGTCATTCTTAGTGAATGGATTATTGTTTTGTCATTGAGGTGCCACGGAAAAAATGTCTGATTTTGATTCAGTGTACCTAGGATTTCAGTGTATGATCTCTGTTTAATTGTTTATTCTTGTTTTTTGAGTACGGTTTTCTACCCAACATTTTTGCAATACACTTTATCTATTTTCATTACATTCATGTTCTTTAAATTCCCTGTATTGCTAAACTGATGCCACAATTTTGATTCTGAGGGTGGGATGTTGTGATTATGGGTTGAGGTGTACCAAAATAATATTAGTATGTAAAACAAGGGAAGTAACACCTGTAACAAATTTATAAGATTGACACAGTTCTATCCTTGCTAATGACAACATTATTGTCTGTAATTTACAGTTGTTTCCCTTGCAAGATCTTGGGAGCTGCAGAAAGTCATAAACAGAAGAAGAATACAGAAAGTTCTGTTCATACAAATATTGACTTACAATATTTAATTCCCCAAATTCAACTATAAACACAACACCTAAGAAGGGTTTTTCCCCTTCTGGACCATTGTACACTTGCATGCAATGACATAATTGCAACAGACTGATATTTTGCTTAAAAAACAAGTCATATTAAAATAGAATGTTAAACATCACCACCACTTTTTAAAATCTGAAATTTACATTGACTATTTATATTTTTATTATACAATATGCATTAATTCAAAAACTATATGTGAAAATATTGGCATACTAATAAATAAATCATACATTTTAGAATAAAAACCTAATGTTTTAATATAGTACTACCTAACAAACACCAACAGACATATGCATGTATTATGTTTAAAAACAACCATATTACAACAAAATGTCAAACATCACTGTTTCACATTTTAAAATCTGAAATTTACTTCCATTTTTTATTACATGCAGAAATTTATGAACTTGAAATATAAATAAGCATATTAATGTAAATATAAAAGGTGAAGTTTTGGAATACAAAATCTAAAGTTACAGGACTAGCTACAGTTTAAAAGAATGATACAATGGACCTGTGTAAACCTATTGGGGGGGGGGGGGTGATTTAGGCTAGACTTGGTGGTACATTTAACGAGATTAGGCAAAGATTAACCAATCAAACTTGTTTTGTTAAAGATATTTTGTTTGAGTAACAGCACTAATTTTTGTGCATCAAGTAGAGGTTATATCATTAATTGATGCATCGATTCATAATTCATCGTTCCGCAGCAATGTTTTGCTTATTCGGCCCTACATCAATTTATCAAGGAAAATCCCTGGTTACAATGGCAGCCATGCAATGGGACCTGACATAAGAACAAAACAATACTTTATTATCTTGTCTTGCTTTTGTAATGATTTTATTCATAAATAAAACATCTAAAATTTCTGTGCTCCAAGTACCCATCAAATTTTAGTGGCCATTTCAAATTTTAAATTGCCAAGCCATAATGATTTGTTAGCCTTAGACATTGAGAGCAGAAATCAATTGAGTTGACAAAATATGAAGGCTCCAATTAAGGCATTTGTTAAAGAGCAGTTATAAAAAGGATAAGGTTATTTTTAACAGTATACCTAGAGCTGTTTAACAGAACTGTAAACAGTCATCATCTGCTATAAACTTAAGCAAGACATTAAAATTTATTATTTGGAGTTCTCTAAACCACCTATATATTGCCAAGCCTCAAATTCACTGATCAAGTGCCTTGGCTTTTATTTTCTTCTGATTATAGTTTATATTAATAATGCTTAGCCGTATCTGCATTTATAGTAGTTCGACTGACAGACATTTCACCGATGAGTAAATTTTCCATATTTGTCTCCATGTCCGCATTTTTCTGAATCAGTATCATTAGGTACAGTTGACTGCAGAGATTATGTATAAGTTGTAAGCCAGACTAGTCGCATGTAAATATGCAATCTGAACATCCTCTATCAAGTCAAGAAAGAAAACTCTGATGTTATTCGCCACCACTTAGAACTATATTCTGAACTACTTTGGTTCTCATGGCACAATCATGTGGAACATCCTTATCTCTTTCCAATCCAAGTCAAATAACTTCGACCATCTGAAAGAGACTCAGAAGTAATCATAGTGATACTTCCCAAATTGGTAAGTTTTTGGCGGAAAAACATCCGGCTACGTGTGAAGAACAGATTCTTATAAAATAATAGGTGTTGAAAATAATACTTGATGACGTTTCAACAATCAATGAAATACCTGCACTTATTTTTAATGTTATTCCTGCAACTTTGTAATACCAAACAATTGAAGAAATCATTCGGTTTCAATAGCCTGAAACTATTGCTCACATTGCTGTTAGTGATGACACGTCATCAAGTCACTGTGACATAAATAAAGTTATTATGATGTAATGACAACCACAGACTTGAGGGCAGTTCAAATGTTAATTATTTTACATCTGACATTTTTTCCAGTATGCGATGGAAAAGGCAGAGGACATTCCAGTTGATGGTACAATATGAAGGCAAAAGGTGACAATGTCACAAACAGAACATGGCCTTTGCTATCATAAGTGTTGCACTCTGCTGGAGGTGAATCTCCAAACTCCAAACCCATCACATTGATGTATATAATTTCTACAACTACTTCTCAGGTTATTTCATGACTAGACAGAATTGGCAATCGGAATACCTTGTGGCTTTTCGACCAAAATCCACTTCAGAAATACTGTGATAGACTGATACAGTCTAAACGAGGGAAATTGCCAGAAATTGGCAGAAAGTCAGTAACATGCTGAAGCATGATAAACGAAACAGAACCAAATCAAAAACATTATATTTGCACAAGTTCAATAAAAAAAAAAATGTCAACTAAAAAATCTGGTATGGATTCAGTCTGAGCACATAGTTTCGCATTCGATCATTCGATGTTGGAATCATACTGAGCTAGATACACACAGCATTTGCACAATCCTAATGCTTAAATAAAACTGATTCACACCAACATAAGCATTCCCATATTCTTCTTTAAATAACATCGAATCCCACAAGCCAAACGTCTGTACACACTTTTTCTTTCGAATCTTAAACCCTATGCAAAATACAAAACTGTGGAATGGAACCTCACAATCAAAAAAGGGATTATGCTGTAGATTAAATTGTATCTGTCAAATGTTTTGGGCATATAATGTGCTTGAAACAATGGCACCTGATTATAACTTGCCTCCTGGTAAGCTTTGGCCACTTTGAGACTAAGGATCATTAGTGATTAGTGGTGAGCATGACAACATGAGTGTATTCAATACCTAGAGTAAAGTCATCAGGACCTATAAAAAATGTTTTGATGTTGATTGCTTGAAGGTTCGTTTATTGTTTATTGACAGGAGCCTTTGTTTATTACAGAAAGGCAGAAAATGCTAGTCTAGGAGATAATTAAGGCACATCACAGAGATTCTCAGCTGTAAATTATGTTCATCAAAACTCAATTTTTATGTCTATTTGACCAGTTTATTGAAGGCTGTTTCCACATTCATTGGAGGATATTAAAAAAAATAAAACTTACTGAGATTTCATTTGACATGAGGGTCCGGGTCCCCAATGCAGCAATCAATTGCCTGTATGCATGTTTTGACCCCCTTAGGTCCCTGGGACACAGCATATTTTGATAGGATTCCTTGTGCTTATTTCGAGTATCTAATAAAACTATACAATATAAAAGGCTTGTCTACACAATGATACCTTTTCATGCAACGATTGGTCAATTGCTTCCAGTTAGTACACACACAGACGTCGAAACACGTGTCTAATAAGACCCTAGTCACATTACATAATTCCTCAGTGGTGTGTAATTGTACTTCAGGGGATTATCAAGGACTGTTGGAAGTTATGTGCCTTCCTATTGATCGTATAAAAGATTTACAGCTATCTTTATTGAAATCTTTGTTTTTACCGCTATTTTTATCTAAGTCTTTGTTGTCTATTTGCTTGAGTAAGATGTAAATTTGCCTTTGATATAATAATGTCCAATGAGTTTGCTTCGATTGCAAAAAGTGAACTTGTTGGCATTAGGCCTAAGTGAATAGAGTGCTATTAATCAACCAATCATCATCAATTAAGTTCACTTAGACAGGGGTATATATTCCTGGTTATTTAGATGAGGATTACTTTCAATTATCTTTTGAGTATCCAAAGTGGTCGTGAGTCAGCTTTCTTTGCAAGTTTTTTTTTAAAACGTCTAGCAACTAGCTCACCAACGATGCAATAGAAGTCTCAGATCTGACTTCAAAACAAGGTTAATACAGTAAATGACAGTAAGAGGTCAAAGAAAAGACAATGTCAGTCAGACTGAGTAGAGAAATTCCCTTGGCTAAGAAAGAAAGAGAACGATGTTGGAGATATAAGTGCTGTATGTTCCTGATGTGCAACAAACACTTTTGTTAATGGATATACTGATTTGCAGTTTTCTGAAATTACCCAACATGAGATGAACCCAGATCATGTACATGCTGTGTCAGAGAGAATTGCTTGGGAGAAAAAGGCAACATTATAGATTCTGCTTGAAAAAAGTTGTTGAGGAGGCAAACATGTACCTTTGCGATTTTGATGGCTATGGTGTATAATGAGTCTGATAACTATGATAAAAAATCAGTTTATATGGGCAACCTACAGGTCAGCTACTTGTTATATATGCTATGTGTTAAAAATGTTTAGTAAAGATTTAATACCTACCTGGCAGAATCAATCATGCATAATAATCCTACTTCCTGTCGTCGCCTGGCGATTCAGGACTGGCTAATGCCAGATATTAAGCTCACCTGTAACAGGCACGTTTATTTTCTGACCCTGATCAGGGATGGTGCTGGCTTTAAAAAAGTTGTCGCCCAAAAAATCACCAACAACAATATTTTGTCGCCAATTTTCAAAATATGTTGCCAAGCAAGGAGTCAATATTTTTCTATGTCTATTAATGTAGTAGGCAACAAAAATTGAAAAAGATGGGGTATTTATTACTTTATTGACAACAAACAATACAATACCACAATATTACAGAATAAATCATTACAAGACTGTTTTGATTGCTTATTTATAATGTTTTGCACTATTAAAATGCTGTTTCATAAATATAATAAAATAGAATGTCATATGAGTATGCATCGTGATTTTACGGCTGCGCACTTGCTGAATGTAGTTTGAAATGCCGAGTTTATTCCTGATGTCAGTTTTGATGATATTCATCTTACTGAACAAACGTTAACAGTCGCTGATAATGTAATTTTTCCTTTTACTAATAGCAGCAATCTTAGCTACTTCCATAGCCTTCGCATCCCGCTTGACGCTCTGTAAAAAGGTATGACTGTTGTCACTTTAAATAAATGCATTATCAAATATCAAATATCTTTTTTCCCTACACCTGCAGTCTCTCTCTCTTTATGATTTATACCTTGTTAATTTGACACTTGTTAAGTGCAAAGTAGAGTCCTACATGTCTTACATATACGTGTTTGACCTTAGTCCCTTAGCACCCTCTTTGTTTTCTCACATTACAACCCTTTGATCGAGCCGCATATTTGATACTTATTCAGTGCCAAGTAACAGAGGGTGGTTATTTGAACTCCCTGTGATCTTGCCGCACAATTGACACCTGTTCAGTTGCATCCTTTAACAGATTTCACAGACTGTATCATCGAAGTATCCCTTACAGAGTCCAAGCTCAATCTCCACATAAGCACCCGCATATGACAGTAAAGATGAGGAATTGGAGTCGGACGATATTTATGATGACTAGACAACAATGGAGGATTTCAGCACTATAATTGGCCACTCAGACAATGCGGATGAATTCTTTTTGCTTTGTACCAGATGACATTAGACAGTGACCTTTATAGGATACTGTAAATCACAAAAGTGTGGACTTGACTTTCATTGTTTATTTGTGAGACGTGTGGAATTTACATATTACGGGATATTGTGAATCGAATCATTCTGAGCTACTATTTTTATGCTTGTATGTGATCTATGATAGAATTCATGGATTTATCATATCAAACGGATTTAAAATGTCAATCATTATATATTTCTATGGATTTTTATGACCCGATGAAGAACAAAATGTAAGTTGTCCATTTATTATTCCTATCTATCTATCTATCTATCCAGTCTCCTCTAATATATACCTGTAGTCAACAAGAAAACTTAAAACTTGTAAGTTTAGACCTTGTCCCGTGGATAAGCCGAACCCCTTCTTCCAGGCTTTTATTTTTTCCTAAATTATTCGGATTCTACGTGAGTATATACGGTACTCATAGGATGAGTTGAAAAGGCTAACTTACGTTTACCCATGACATTATATTGTTCAGATTGAGACTGATTTTATTTTTTTCTTCATTTGCTTAGTATTTATACAGAACGATTAGAAGGGTAATCACTTTTCTTTGAAGTCTCAGCAAAACTATTTTTTCTGGCACATTTTTCAAAAAAAAAGGATTAGCCATCGTTTGTTCGATTGTAGCTAGTCCGGTAGGCATGACTATTTGAGTGTATCACAGCATACGGTACTCAGGCCAGATGTCAGCGTAAGCGGATTATGATATAACAATGCACTAGTAAGATGGTTTGTCAATATGAACAAAGGATTTGTTTATATAACAATAGATAGATTCCAGAGCATTTTATATCCAAGTATGCGGCTTCCATTCAAGGTGCCTTTGAATTCCTTCACTCCAAACCCACGATTGTATATACAAGTTTTAACAGCCAAAAATGTAGTCGCCAAAATATTCGCCAGATGTCGCCAATTAGGAAAAAAAATCACAATTTGCGACATTGGCGAAGTCCAGCGCGATCCCTGCCTGATTAAAGTATTGCAAAAGAACAACTATCCAAAGAAGAGACACCAGAAACAAATTTGTACTCAAATAATTAAGTTCTCTTTAGCCACCGTTCTTACACAGCCACATGCTGAGATTGAAGTTGTTTTCAATCCCTCCATATTGAACACCTTTATCATAGTGCAGATACTGATGACTTCAAAAGGCAATGACTCTTTCAAAATTCTATGCAGATACAATAAAATTATAAATACTTACAATGCTATTTATGACTGTTTTTTTTTTGTTTTGAAAGTACATGTATGACAGATAGATAATTTAACACAAAAAAATAGATTCAGTAATGTGAATGATACATTCATATGCAGTATACAAGTCAAATAATGTATAAAATAAAAAAAGAAAATTTCGGTAAATGAATAAATTTTTATTGTGAAGACCGACAAAATTTACTTTATATTAGCTTAATATTCATATCAGGAAAAAAGCCTGTGAACATTTGAAACTAATAATAATTTTGAACTTAGAAATAATACTGACTCTATGCATAATACAGAGAAAGATTTGACAATAACACTTACAAAATGTTACATATACAGGACAAACTATAATGTATAGAAAGTCAGAATGATATCTATTTTAGCTCTTAGAAATTGGTTCTTTTAAACTGATGTTAGTTCCTTTGTGATTTGGCTGTCTGATTGTCCAGTGGGAAACCATGCCTTTTCAAAAATTGTCTATATATATATATATATATATAATATGACAAAAGTTCTTGAATAATTTTGATTACTTCAATTTTAAGGGTGACCACAGAATTTTACTGGGCAACCAAGCTGGTTGCCCAGGAAAAACTATGGATTTTCAAAATTTTTCTACCCATCTGCAACAGAATGGTTCTGTTAACAAACATCACCAATATATATACAGATCAGTTTTCCTTTATCCTTTCTCAGCCTCTCCAATGCAGATACAGAAAATATCTCTCTGTGCAATACAACATTAAAATCCTATATTGTTTTTATTCTGTAATAAAAATGTAAAATAATTGTGTTAAATTGTTGTATTGCATAAAATATAGCTCAGAACATATTTAATTCTTACATTGGGGCTGTGACTCCATGATTTAACTGGGAACTCCCAGGATTCTCCTTGGGATTACCCACTTTTGGAGCCAAACCTCGACTCTCAATTTTAAAATCAATGGAAATCCCTGATATAGCTTTAATCCCAGATTTTAGGTATATTTTTTCTGATTCTATTATAGTTCAATTTGCATATACATATATACTCACTCCCCAGGCAAATCCAAGCTGCCTGCAGGCCACAGCTGCATCCAGAACATCCCAAGAATCATCACAAATTGTGCCCCAATCCCCATTGAGTTTTCTAACTTCTACTCGACCAGAGGAATTACTGGAACCACCTGCTAACTTGATTTCTATTTCTGTCAAAGAAAAAACAGATGTTAGCTGCCTCTAAAGGCTGGTATGAAAATGCCATTCAAAGTTTAAGGTCTGACCACTAATTTCTTTTGTATAGTGCAGCTGTAACACATTTGCATTGCACCTCTGTAGCCTGGATTGGACCCATCATTACTGCACATGCAAGGTTACCTTGACAGCCTGTTTAAGCTTGGTGGTTTTCTTTGGGTTCTCTCAACCTCAAATAAAATATATAATTGCGTGATCTTACCTGCAGCAATGTAGATGTGGCAGCTGGCAAAACAAAAAATCCTTGACTTTTGATTTTGTTACCACCCAACTGCTAGAGATGGTCATCTCCTCTGTTAAACTTGTGTGCAAATTCTGATAACATGGTTATACAAAAATCTTAACACCAAATTTAAGGACTTTTCAAGGGTTTGTTATATTTTTGTCAAGGCCTTGCTGAAATTAACTTACCCATTATTAAAGTCACATTCGGAAACCTCTTTTACTATATTTATTTTGAGTCTATCTTCCAAATTTTAAAAAAAAAGTGTGAAAAGTTTGTCTTGAAATATAAACATCAACATACAATAATGTCACTGTCCCAAAAAGTTACTCTCATTGCTAAATTTCCTGTTGTATGCGTACTTTGTCAAATCTATGTATTCTATCTTCCAAGCTATGTCCGAACTCTACATTCTACTTTTTTGCAGATTCTACCAAATAATTCAATTTTTCTTCCAGATTGTTCAATTCCTGGGCATTTGCTTTAGATCTTTTCCTAAGAAAGTTTGAATGTTAAATGCTAATTGACATGCCTTCTGAATGAAGCTGTCAGAATTAACTGTGATTTCTTGGGAGGAAGATCTGGCCCAAATACTGGTCTTGATCCAACAGGAGGTGGAGAGGGATTTGTCGCCAACTGATATCTTATTTCTGAGTCTGTCTTAAAATAAAAAACATCAAAAACTCTGTTCAGAGGTTTCCAAAATGCTGCTAACAATTGCTACTTCTCATATGTAAGGAAAGGACAATTACTACCCATTTTTCCCAAAATCTATTAACTAATTACACAAAGCACACATTGCCATGGGCCTTAGGGGCGAACCATTTAAATTTCAGTAGGGGCTTGGATTTTTTTTTTTTTTTAAATTTCTGGCATACCAATAGTTGAACAAATATATTTTCCTCTGGTATATAGAAGAAAAATAACTATTAGATTCATTAAATCAGTTTTAAAAAAAATTATCTTGTGGTAAAAGAGAAAAAATATCCCGACTCAAATGAAATTCCAGGCCTCTCCGCCAAAAATAAAATGGTCTCTCCCTTATCCCCTTTGAACTGTCTAATCCATGAGTATTTGGGATCTGTGATCAATTTGCTCACGCAAGATTCATGTTGAAAAAAAAAGGAATAGCCTGAAGGAAAAAAAAGCAGTGACAAAAGTTCCTCAGATTACCCCTCTGACCCATTCTTTCACCAGACCCTATAGTATTCACACACCCTCCCATTTATTTGTACCCCTACCGATTTTAAAAACAAAAAGCATCAACGATATAAAAAAATTCACAAAACTGAAGTCATTTCATTCATCAATTTATAATTTCTAAACTGATTGTCGCAAGGGAGTCCCTAACACTGTCAACTTAATGAATGAAATAACTAAGTTTTGTGCATTTTTTTTATATCCTTGATGCGTTTTGTTTTTAAATTGGGGGGGGGGGGGGTACAAATAAACGGAAGGGGTGGGGTGGAGGTGCGAATAGTATAGAATCGCAGACACAGTCCGGTGTCAAAACGGGTCATACGAGTAATGTGAGTAACTTTTGTCAGTCGGTATGACTTTGTTCGTTCAGACTATTACTTTTTTTTTTTTTTTCAACATTAAGCTTGCGTCAGCCACCCGAGTTTTCGATGGAACACATTCCCATCGTTAAAGCAGACGACGATGTCGACATTCACTTATTCCACACTTCGAGCTCAATTCTCCGCATCGTACCTTGGATCAATTGGAACGTCCGCGAAACAAAACTATGTCTCGGATGAATGTAGGCGCAGTAATTTATAGAAAAAAATCATACATTTTCTTAGCCGGAAATTGCTTCCCAAGTAAGAAACCGCAACTAATTTGGATCACATCATCTATTTCTACGACTAAATTGCCGAAAGAATTGACCGAAAAGTAGCGAACTGTTAAATTAGTTCGATGTATTCGCAACTCCACGGTCAATCCTTGCTTCGTACATAACTGAGGTGGTCCGAACAGCAGCTAATGACAGCTATCGGGCATACTCAAACTTCACAAGTTCTCGTGTTTTTCAAAACCGATCACCTCAATTTTGGCATTATGGGATTGCGGACTACATGCAAAATTTAATTACCTCCAAAACTGAAGAGCTTGAGAACGTGCACAAACTACGTACCTCCAAAAATGAAGATTTGACAATGGAGCAATTTTTTATGTTTTGCAAAAACACATGAAAACACACTTTTATGAAGAATTTTCCTTAGGTCAAATTACAATCAAGATATATATTAGATTGACCTTATCAAGTCATCACAACAAAAGAAAGTAAAGGAGCCAAGTATTTGTAACTATTTTGTCAGACTCTTAACCTACATACGTGTCCGCCACGCTGGTCATCGTAGGGATGATATCCAAAATTGGATAGTAAATCGCCAGATAACAGAGGCCCTTACTGAGCGGTGATGGTGCAGAGTGTCGGCATACTTTAGAGGCATTACACATAGGATTGACTTCGAAGCTGCGAATGAAGATTGGACTGACCGCAGGATCCATTCAGACGATCTTCATTATTTCTGCGAGACATGCCTTGGAGGCATAATTTTTTCTCGCTGAAATATCCGAGGTGGTCAGAATGGACGTTCGCGCTTCGGCCGTCATTGCATTGACTGCTTTACCGATTGGCATATCTAAACTACGTTTTGAGAATTTAATTCAAGACAGTATGACGGTCTGGCCATAAATCATGGGATAATACGGAATGTATCCAAATAAATATGTGTGATAAATTGATGGATTAGAACGATTTTTAACGCTCAGTTTTCCTCCAAAAGATAGTTAAATAGGTAAAAATGAATCACTTAATAGTAATAAGTCAAATATTAGCAAACGTCAAGGGCTTTAAACGGGCTGTCAAAGCAAATTTAAGGACTTTTCTAGCTTTTTGTTCCTACTATTTGTAATTTTCAAGGTTTTTTCAAGACCAACCATCAGATTCAAAGGTGTTTCAAGATCTGTGCGATAGATGTGTATCAAGCTGTTTATTTGGTAACTCTGACTATGGAAGCCTTGTTTGTAGTTGGGTTTGCAGTTAACGCATCAAAGCAGATAGTTGTTTCAACAAATGTTGACAGTGGCATTGGTAGTTCACGACCTTCTACTGCGCATCCGCAGGCCATATTGGATGAGGGCGACGGCGCTGGAGGCGAGTTGTCGCCTGTAAAATTTAATTTAAAAAAGGAGGCGAAAACGTAAAAAAAATAGGTCACTTTGGCAACATACTTTTTGTACTGCATCGTACGCTGGAGATGCGCTGGGATTAGAATAGGCCATCGTCGCAATCCACGGGATACAATCCGTTACGCTCCTTTATCATCCGTGGCTGCTTGTGCAGAGATTTCCTCATTTTACATTAGTTCGCATAAACAAAAATACGTCATCAACAAATCAATGTCACAATCTCCAACAAATAAATGAAACTGCCCGTTTTTTTGCGATCGTGTGTGGAACGGAAACTTTGAATCGTTCATTTAAACAGCATGAAAGGTCATGCTTATTCACAATGGCGAGAAGATTGGTTAAGCGGGTTCATGCATATTCATGTGAACGAGGAAATCTCCCCAGAGGCAGCCACGAGTGATAAAAGGAAACCTGCGGAATGTCTCACGTGGCTTGCGACGATGGGAATAGGCCTCGAGTCAAAAAGCTGTCGTTCAGACGATTCTGCAGGTTCTGTCGTTTCGGCAGACAACACACAGTTTATGATGAATACCCAGTGAGTTTTTTCATGAGCTTCTCGCGTTCTTTGGATTCTTTCAAGAGCTATTAGCTCGTTTTTTGGGGGGTCTGGGGGTGTTTTGTTTTGTTTTTCCACTTTGTACATTACAACCGAAGTGTATGCCCTGTGCGACGCAGCCCATACTTCATTTTTATGGTTGTGTATTTGTCGAATTCATCGAGGATAAGCTTGAACTCTTCTTCGGATATGGCGTTGTCGTCTAGCGCCTTAGATATGTGGTCTGCGATTGTGTTGAGCTTTGCTACAGTCAAGACGCGGATTTCATCGTGCTTGTAGCTATCATGGATAGTCGGCGTCTGATAAAATTCACCTCTACAGAAATCAGACCAAAGCCCACCGCTGTTATCGCCAAGTGTATGGACAGCGGAGCCGCAATGACGGTTGGCAATATACAACCCACTACCACACCGGTGCCCACAAACAAAACCGCCAGTGTGCCGTCAACACCATCCACCACATTTACTGCGCGCTTGTACCTTTTGTACAGAGCGGGTCGCTGTTCAGCCTCTGCTCGTTGGAAGGTTTGAACCTCGCTGATCTTCTTCAGGCGAAAATCTTGTGGGTCATGGATTTTTTGGGGGGTACAGCGACATTATAATTCATCTATAAGCAGCGTGATATGAAAGTTTAATTGATCGGGTTGGTGTGGGGTAGCTGTCCTGCGGAGATGAACTCTAACCTGTCGACGTGGTGTACTGGCAAGACGACGGCAGTATCAAATTAAATGTCAGTTCGCTTAATATCTTTAGATCCGGAAATGATACAATCTTCAACACACTCGGCAAGAGGCACAACTACCATGCCCTTTGTTAACAGGTTCATCTGCTGTTTGTTTTCTGGATGATTACTGTGATGTGGCAGAGTGCGTCTTTTTCGAATATAACTCTGTTTTGTTTCTTTTCTGCTGACGAGACTAGTGATAAAGGGTCTTTCATACCCCGAAGAAAGGGTTATCGCCGAGGGCGTTTCGCCAAATACCACCTTGTCACTGTAGTAGCAATCACGCCTGAGACCCCCCGAGGGCAATACTTTTGGCTGTTGTTCCGACAGTGAAAGTGCAATTAATACAAGCTGCTCGCGGGTTGGCTTAGGATGCTATGGGTGACCCAGTATTAGATGTACATCTGTTTTGCACCCTCTTTCCACCCCGGACTGAACCGGTACGTGTCAACCTTAAGGACGCGCAGATACCCTCGCACTAGTGGTTTGTATTCCTTGTCGATGTTATGCACCTGGTGTGCGAGATGTTCCAATATTCCGCCTTCCTCGTCAATATCGGGATTAACTGCAAATTCCGAAACAAATAATTCGTGTTCCTTGCCTATGTCTGGCAGCTCCCCCACTACTTCTTTTTTCGCTTTTAGCTAAGTATATTACGAGTTCTAATTTAGAAAGCCGACGATGGTTAGAGTGGCTGCAAATCCCGACCTTTTACGTTAACGTTGAGGACCTCCCACCTGATAGTGTCTCTAGCTAGTTGTAAAGTTTTGCTGTGAAACGTTAGTGGGAACGACAGACTGATTACTGCTGTCATTTTGTGCCCGTACGATTCCGTTTACACGGATTGAAAGGGTTGCCCACGTTCCGTCACCACGATTTCCATGTAGTTTAATGAAGTAAAATCCGGAGTCTGGAATGGTGAGTGTCGTTGCTGTAGCTGAGGGTAAAACTACTAATATTTTGAAAGTTTGCGTTGAATTCCAGCGATAGTAACCAGACGCATTCATTGCGGTAATTCCGCTAACCGAATGTGATACTGTAGGCCGTTAAGTACACGACCTTTAAGGCGGCACCAGTGCCTGGGCCTGCGCTGGCAGTGCTAGCACTGTCCACCTCGCGACTGAGGATTTAAGCATCTGGGACAACATTAAACGGGGGCGATTGTCCGAAGGCGCTTGCAGCGGTGTTGCGAAAGAAGCCAGGATCGGGTAGACTCATAGTGTGTTAGTACCTTTTTCACACTTTTCTTTAATTTCAAGGGTGATAGTGCACTCTAGGAATCTACACGAATCTATTCCATAGGAGACAGTACGCGACTCCCCATAGGACTCACCACCCTTACGAATAACTTGTAGCAGTGTGCTGTTTTTTCCATCAACAATATTTCCAGTTGAGTTTATTTGTTCAAGGCAGACATAAAGCCGCGGGACATTGAAAACGCTCGGGCATTGGCTGCCATGTGCGTGTCAGCTTCGTAAAACCCGAGTTAGCCTTCAAACCCACAGATGGGGGTGAGCTCGACGAGAATCTGCTGATTGTTTGGGTTAGTGAGCGTGATGCTGACGCGTCTGGTCGCCGCATCGTAGTCCGCAGTCATTTCAGGATAAAGGCATTTGTGTGGGAGAGATGTTATTAAATAAAGACGTGAAATACAGTGTCGGCGTCGTCTTTAACTATAGTGATGCAGAGAGAACGCAGATCCACGAACTGTTGCTCAATCTCGACGTGCATGTGCGGACTAGCGTTTAGTCAATAAGTATGTGCTACTTTTAGTGAAGTCCGAAGATATTGTGGATAATTGGAACACCGGAACGGCAGACGTCAAAATGAGATTTTGGCAAAATCAAGTAAACTTTGCTACCTGCAGAGTAACCACCGGTTGTGGATTTAGCGTTCGCGACCACCTGTTATCTGTCGTCCCAACGAGAACAGTAGAAGCACGGCTGCTAGAGATGGTCTGTAGCTTTAATCGGTTCCATGTTTACTATCAAGTGAGAAAGAGTTTCTCTCAGATACTGAGTTCCCTTTCAGGCCAAACAGGGTGGAACGCGTTTGAAAACAGCATTGACATGGTTCCCTACGAGCGATTCTGTAACGAGTCTAATATCAATAAAACATAGACTGGTGTCAGAAGCACGGCCAAACAACGGCCAGGGCACAATATGTATTTATGCCAGCAATATGGGCTCCTATGGACTTAACACCGCCACCGCCACATGGGACTCCAGCCATTATTCGTTTACAAGACCGACAGCCGACGTAGCATGGCAAGTTGAACATATCGCACAGGACGATCGGGATAAAACGGCTTTGCGTATTTATGCTGGACAGGTCGAAAGGCTTTACTGGAGCAAGACAGAGCGTCTCAACGATTGTGTTCTAACGTACGTTTAGGCAATCATGGGCGCACAAACCCAAATGTTTAGCTAGACAGTATGATTAGGAAAGGCCTTTAATGTACTAAAACAGTTTCTTGCAAACGTAAAATATATGGCCGCCCGCGCAGAAAACGCAGGATCCAACTGCTTGGAGCTTAAAGTTGGCATCTATGATGGGTATGACAACATATTTCTTATGGCGGACGACAACATCATCTGCCATACTATACACCTGAAAAAGGCATAGGGTCGACCGTCGACCCGCGGCAAAAGACGAGGAAGTATTTCTGGTCAACCCTGAGGGATATGATCTGGGTGACCTGCTTTGTACTCTCTCTAAACAGTTCCAGGAAACCACCACGCTTTTTCTACTCGACGATTGCGCCGTTCTTTCTGACGTACTGCATAAGGAAACGACCTTTACTAAGACCGGATATGTCAGCTCCTATGCCGGCATCATCTTATGGGTCATAACACAAACGTACTACGCCGTTGCCCGTAAATTTCGCGAGCAGTCCTCGTGGATAGCACTGCAAAGACCAAGACTAATTTGGGACACGCTAAGAGAAAATAATATCATTGAAGCCGAGCGACGAGCAGAGGCCTATGAGTTTCTCAGAAAGGAGAGTGTCGGTAAGCTACTCTGTACAAAGACCCACCCGCGTCCGACCTGTTTGTTTGCGTCCCCCAATCATGAGTTGGTGTAATGTGGTGGTTTCATATTTTATACGCCACCAGCCACGCTATAACACTTGGGACCTTAAACTATAGTATCTATAAACTACTTAGAGTTAAGCGCTCCCAACCAACCACATCCAGAACTTCATCACAACCATGGCGGTTGCTGTAAGTGACACGGATTTGACGAGAGACAATATGGGTCAACAGCCCAAGAGCAAACAATGGACTAGTTGGCAGCAGCGACAAGCGCAACGATGTCCATTAACGCCGTGGTTTCCGCACTTGACGAATCAAAATTAGCACAACAGTGTGGTCGCCTTTCTGAGTGGATAACTTCTGGAGCAGCGAAAGAATGCATAATCTGACCTGTTACCTTTGCGGGCCTTATGGCGATGAGCGACAAAATGGTAGCAAAGACCTATGCCATATACGAGGCTAACCTGGGAGCCAGGATGACTGTCTCTCTGGGTCGTCTCTGCTCGGACTGAAAACAGCAGTTGTAAGCCAATGTCTCAGCCTAAATATAACCGCAAACGTATTGTGAGTGAATAGAAAAAGGATCCAATCATCCAGACCTCTTGATCGAACATTAGCAGCCACATTTACTTTAAGTACGGTGCGATACTAGCACCCATTGTATCTGGCATAATTACAAGTAGACATGTCAATTTTGAAAAGAAACAACAACTAGAAATTACAAGCACAAGTGAAGATGGATACGCCAGGACAACCAACAAAGGATGCGTCAGTAGAACCGAGAATGGATTCGTCAGCAGAACAATCTTAGGAAGTGACTCAGGTCTCCAAGGTTGTACACCCAGGTAGAGTTGCTGCTGGTAAAAGACTTTCCGAAGTGATGCAACAACGCCGAGGTGGAAAAAGCGGATACAGCCGACACGCACGCCCTCCAGTAGTGACAAGCGCAACAACAGCTCAAGAAAAACAGCAGCCGATGCGATCTTATGTTCTCTAGGGCGGCCCAGCTTTGGTAGCTGGCCTTTTTGTTTACACCTCATCCCGCGCGCCAGCACAAGCTCGCGGAACGCAGGTGCAAGAGCCGTCGGAACGACAGCGAAAAGCACCGCGCAAACTCCCGCAGCCGCGGTTTGATGTTCAAACTCCTAACGAGGTACACCAGGCAGACCTCTTGCTTCTGCCGAGCAAAAAGATTGGGCGACACACGTCCAAGTATGCGCTGACCATGGTTGATGTCGCCAGTCCTTACAAGGAGGCTGAGTCCTTGCCAACAAAGTCGCCGGCACTCTGGCACTGATCTTCAAGCGTGGGACGCTAAACTGGCCCAAAATACTGCAGACTGACCCCGGGCGAGAGTTTATGGGCAGCGCGTCGAAACTCTTGCCAAGCACGGCATGCAGGTGAGGCGGGTGAGGTCTGCAACCACCGCACGCAGGGCATTACGGAACAGTTCAACTGTACTCTGGCCGAGCGGCTCTTGGGGAATCAGCACGCTCAAGAGATGCTGTTTTCCGTCGTCCAAACGACTACAAGCGCGCGTAGCAAGAGTGGGTTCAACGACCCTAAACTGCGAGGTAACGCGACTTACAGGTAAGAGACATATTGATGCCATTCGTGAAGCGCCGGTGCGAGCTACGCCAGCAACATTAGTAACACGGCCGGTCGCTCTGGAAAAAAATGCCTGCCCCCAAATATCCCGATGATGTACCTATATGCACCGAGACAGCTGGAAGGCGGACAGCACCGCGCCACCGACCCTGTGTGGTCCGTAAAGGTTTACGGGCTAGATAACGGGCTAGAAAATCCGGTTGCTTAGACTGGCTCGACCGTACTATATTATCTGCTAAGCACCGACAGTGCAGTGTCTAAGCGTTTGTGCGTGAAGAGCTGCAGATTGTGCCCCTTAGCACACAGCTACCACCGCACCGGGTCCTCAATAGACGTCCCGACAATACACGTCGCAGAGGTCGAAACAGCTATCATGCTTGTCCTTTGGGCCCACGGGACAAAGCGGCGCAGCCCCGCTTTTGCGGTTGCACTCCAAACAGGTCAATCTCTTATTGCCCTTTGAGTATCCCTGGGCGTTGTTCAGGCGGTCTACACTGAACTGCTGCGTGTCTTACGGCTTGTAGGCCCGGAGTATTTTGATGTTGCAGGCGGCACAGCGGTTATTGTGATGTTCCTTAACATGGAAAATGTCGTTGACCGGAGCAGGCCTGTACTGGTTACAATGTGATCACGGACCTTGTCCTGCTGCTTATTTGCGACAAGCTTCTTCTTGACATCCTTGCGGATTTGCTGTTCTGTAGGCGCATGTTTAACCTCGGTCCCCTCAGTCGGTGGTGCAGCGACACGCTCCAGGAGAGACAAGAGACACGCGGGAGACATCCAAATACGCGAGATTGAACCATTGGAGTTAGTCGACGTTAATCAATACCTTGCGCTGGTTTGTGATGGTAAGCGCAATTGAACTGTGCACAGTATATATATATATATATATATATATATATATATATATATATATATATATATATATATATATATATATATATATATATAGCTAAACCGCCAGTATGTGCTCTGCGCGGACCGCAAGACAGCTTCTGCCACTCTTTTATTCCTGAAATGGGAACAACGATATTTTGGGGCCGGCTATTCCGTGGGTAGTACAAGAGAGGGACGACGTGTCTGGAAAGTTTTTATGTGTCGTTCAAATAAAAGTTACTGAGCCCTATCCCGCACCACTGTACGAGAAATCAAAAACATGTCGGCGGGCATCCGCTGCTCCAGAAATGAACTTCAGTCGCGACAGGCGGGGAGAGCCTTGCGCATCTTCTGGCATTGAACCCTGTAAAATTTAAGGCGCATCCTCTTTTTTTAGATCTCTAAGGGCTTCATCCTTGGCAAGGTAGTCTTCCTCAACATACTCGTGCAGCCAGTAATGTGGCAACTCTGTGGTTCTGGGAGACAGGAGGCCTTGGTCAGCAGGGCAGACCACTTGAAATATGCAAATATCGTCTCAGATAATAACTCGCGAAATGTATTTCTGATCCATACGTTCTGGAGTCCATTCTTTTCGGCCGTTACAGCGAAAGAAGCTGTGGTATGTTTGTGCGCGTATATTGCCGTCGTTCTAAACATACACTTCTTTTGCGAGGTAGTGGGTCTGTGTAAGAACGAGCGGGTTGCGGTTACGAAAGACGGCACGTGTTGTCTTGCCAGAACCTCCTCCACTGTTGTGCTAAGAAAGGCGGTGCGTTGCCAGCAAATCATCTGTTCTGGGAGTCGCTGAGTCTGGCACTTCGGTTCAACTCTTCTAGCAAGTCCAGTACTCGGGTTGGACATGTAAGATGCGCTATTACTGGGAGCCAGGAGCGTTTCATCCTTAACACATCACTGTCACCAGGAGTAAACTGTTGTTTGTTCTGCCTGCTGACATGGACTTTGCATACAAGGGCAACACGGTCGTAGTTAGTAAATGGGCTCTTTCTTTGCATACGCTCGCAAAGTGCAACAATCTAGTCGGTCCAGGTGCTGTGTCTGATGTAAACAGAGTCAGTTGCAACCAGGACGGTCTCAAAAGGAAACCTTTGCAGCTTATTGATAAGTTTAATGACCACGTAGCCAAGCATGGTACCCCAGAGGTGTGTGTAATGCGGCTGTGAGCCACCGTAGTACGTAATGACGTCCCCCGAAGGGTCCTTTGTCACAACAAACCAGCGAGTTGGTCTTGAGGCAGGTACGTACAAGAAAGCTCGCCTCGGTCGGTAACTAACCGGCGCTTCATGCGCTTGCAGTCGTTTGCATTACTGGCAGTAAATTTCCCGATGATAATGCAACCAATTTCCTTGTCCTCCGGCGGTCAGACTGTGGTCTGTTTCTTGTAAGAGCTAATGACCTTGGTCACCTCCAGGTGCGTGGGCACGCCCATCTCGACCATAAACGGCAGCAGAGCAATGGGGTTCCAGCCGTGGTCGTTGCGGGTAGCATAGTTTTCTTTAGGCTTGATAAAGTAACGTCCAAACCATGCGGAGATAACTGGGTGGCAGCCTGGAGGAAAGGTGCAGCTGTGCAAATCCCGTGAGAGTAAGTGGTCCGTTAATAGACACACGGATCATTCCGTTGAAGTGGTGGTCAAACCGTGCAAAGTATGATGAACATTCTCCCATGCCCAATAAGCTGCCAGGGTAGCAGACGGCAATATCAAGATTCACAATCTCAGACACGTTGTAGCCGTCAGGGCTATTCCAAAGATGTCCATGTCCAAACTCGACGCATGCCTGCTTGATGTCCTCCAGCACGACCGCCTCGCTCTCGAGTAACACTATCTGCAACAGAGACCTCGCTAAAGATTTTGGTCCCTAACTCGTCGGGATTATCTGTGTACTTTCTGCAGGCCTTGATAATCTGCAGGTGCTTCTTCCGGTTTCTGAAGCACCGACCGTCGGCCAACATAAACTGCTCCACAAGCTTATGTTTGGTTTGGTTTTTTGGGGTTTAACACCAATTTTCTGCACATGGTAGGCTATACATGGCGGCCAGTATATTTAGTAGAGGAATAACCCGTTAAAACCCCGGGAAGAACCACCAACCAGCGGGAAGCTCCTGTTAAATTTTCTCACATACCCACGTTTGTCGAGCCGAGACTCGAACTCACACGGACAGAGGTGAAATGTGTGAGTAATCTGTAAAGGCGAGCGCCTTAGACCACTTGGTCACCCGGGGCCTCCTCCACAAGCTTAGAATCCAGTTTTTGTTTCCTCCGCTAAGAACCCAAACTTCCTTTGGCTCGGGTTCCGTAATCCGCTGAATGGCGTCCCAGGCTGGCCCGCATAGTGCCTAATGCTGAATCGCCACAGAGCTATGGAAAGGCGAGAGTTTTTGACCAGGCATGGTCATTGTGCACAATGAACTCATTTGATCAATGTTCGACAAGATACTTGCCGCTGTATTAAATGTCACCGCCGGCGATATCCTTCGGGATAATTGCACGCTTGAGGATCGCCCACGTCGTTGATTGTTGCACCTGTGTCGTGCACTCGCATTGACCATTTCGTAATTTTAGTCGGGTATTTTTCTTCGATGCAAAACGTGCTAAAGACGTGCACAGCACCGTCAACTTCAAACTCTTCACGGAGACGACGATACCAATCAAGGTCTAGATTTCTTAAAACAGGCGCAGGATGTGGCGTTGTTTTTTCAAGATCCAAGGGGACTTCGGTTTCCTCGATTCCAGTAGCGCCCAAGTGGTCAAATTCCTGCCCTATGGTCTCCGTTGCCTTTTCTTTCGTCTTAATCCGAAAGTTTATCAACACTATATTTCCCCTCACCCACCCGCTATAATCAAAAGTTATTGTTTTGGAGTAAGAAACCGAATCAGAGTCTCATGGATAAGGACGATCCGGCTAGACCCTATTATGATTTCTTTAATAACCATCGTTGTGACTTAGCGCTTGAAAATATTCGAGCTCTGTAAATCAGAAAAAAACTCGAAAGTAGACCGCAGAAAAAATAAATGCATCAAAATGACCGCCACTTAGGAAGATAACTGTGTTATTCAAGAGATTCTACAAGCGTCGCGGCAGTTCCATTTAATAAACTTTATCGGCAAAGTTAATCCTTAAATATATTTCAACCAATGATATAAGAGACATTTCCATCGTATAATTAAGTCGCGTGACTGGTCTCATGAGCCTACTAATTAAATGGCCTCATGAAACTTATTATTATTATTATTATTATTATTATTATTATTATTATTATTATTATTATTATTTTAAGATTAGATCTACACTTAGATTTATATCGAAACCCTTTATGAACCTTTGTCTGACCACTGTTGCTATACACTGCTTTAGTGCTAGAGATCAAAGGACCCATCAAATAAACAGCAGGTTGCTGTATTCCCCCATAGCTATTCAGTTCTCTTTATTACCTATGGGAGAGGGTTCTGAATGTGAAATTTGACATTGTGATAATGTGGATATTTTTTGGCTTTTACATTCTTATTTCGAATTAAAATTTTAAAGGTCACTTTAAATTGCATAAATAGGAGATCAAATCCTTTCTGTACATTTTCCCAAACAATTTCTTGTTAAAATGGGAAAGACAAGGATAAAGCGAACACGTATTCAAATAAAAGTACCATAATTTCAATTTTAATGCCTGCAGAATATACCAATATAAATGTAACTCCTCTGTTACAGATACAAAAGGAGCCAAATGGTTTACAAAAAGGTATATAGTCCACCATTGACTGATGAACACAATTTTAATCCAACCAAAGGTTTCACTTTTTTCGTTATAACTAGCATTCAAAGCATTCAATATAAATTGTGTCAGTAGATTTTCATATCTTTTACAAATGTAAAGATACTTGTATAATCTTTATAAATAAATCAATAAATAAATAAAGATGCAATGTGGGGTACAAATCCGGTGCTATAGGGAAATGTGTCAAGTGCCTGGAAGCCCTTATGGCACGACAAAGATATCTGGTGAAACAGCGAAGGAGAAAATATCCCTGTGAGATTCTAGGCCCAGTTATTATTATTATTATTATTATTATTATTATTATTATTATTATTATTATTATTATTATTATTATTGCCATATGATTCTTTAGCTAAGTGTTATCAATTTGATTTGAATTCATGCCGTGAACCAACGGATATCAAATAGTTAGATGGAGAGAGCTCTTCTTAATATATGTGCTGTGCCAAGCATCCCTGTCGTATAGATTTCCTCAATATTGACTTTTTCAGGGATCTTTTTAATGTTGTTCTCCGTACCTTTCTTTATCAGTCCGAGATCACCAATGATTACTTGGATGTTTATTGCACTTTTGATTTTCCACATTATCATGATTTCTATTTCAAGATTTTTCTTTTATTGACTTGACACATTTCTGTTTGCAGGTACCAATATATCACTAATGTAGCAATTTCTTTCAGTTTTGTCTTTTATTACTAGGTCACGTGTGTTGTTTGCTATGATTTCGCCGTCTCTGTGGATTGGCGTAGTTGCTTTTTCATTCTCTGTTACGGTTCTGGTTTATGTTGGTACCATTTTGATGGTAAATGTAGGTCGAAATGACTGCAAATTTTCCAATGGATGTAGGCTGCTGCTTTTTTGTGCTGTTATATGTATTCTTTTTTTGCGAGTATAGGGCAACCTGATAATATATGTTCATTGGTTTCTTCGAACTGGTTGCACAGTCGGCACAATGGAGTGGTGCCATCCTTGAGTATTCTGTTTAAAAAAGAGCGGGTGTTAAGGCTTTAATCTTGAACATTATAAAGCCCTCTGTTTAGGCTTTTACCCCAATGCTATTTAGCCATTGGTTTGTTTTTTATGTATCTGCTCTTTTCAGTTTCCCAGGGTAAACACCAAGCATCTGTTTTTCTTCCTATTCATTCTCCAGTTGTTGCTGTAATATTTCTTTCACTTTCACTTTTCGTTTGTATTTTGTTGCTTTTTCTGTCACAGATAAGTCATATCCTTCATCTGGCTTTACATTGAGATTGCTCCGGAATTATTTGGCTTCTTTTGTGACTGAAAACTTCATTTTGCTCTGTTCATGTTTAAAGGCAGCTTGGAGCAGTTCATCATCTTTCTTCTGAAGGTACAGGTGGAGACCAATTGTTATTGCTTTGTAAGTGTTTTCAATTTTATCAAGCTCCTTCCTCCTTCTCGTCGTGTGATGTACAGTCTGTGTACGTCAGCTATGAGATGGTGCACGCGGTACATCGTTAATAGTTTTCTTGTTTTTTGGTCCAGTGTTTATAGTTTTGACATTTTCCAGTTTATGAAGTTGAAACTATGTCACAAAAGGGACAGTGAGTGTATTGATAGCTGTCATCTTACTTGCAGCATTTAGTTCACTTCATATGACAAATCTTGCCCACCTATTATACTCCTTTCTTATGGTTTCTTTTATGGATCCATGGTAGATTCCATCTCCTTCGTTTATTCCTCAATAATTCTATAGTTCTTCATGTTCAAGGTCTTTGATAATTATGTCTGTGTCAAGTTTGATATTGTGTGATTCTGTTAGTTTTCCTCATTTGAATGTAACCTTTGCACATTTTTCAGTACCAAATTACATTATGATATACTTGCTGAATTTTACGCAGTATGGAGAAGAGTTTCAAGCTGATCATCATTGTTTGCAAAAAGTTTCAAGTCATCCATGTAAATTAGGTGGGAATGATCTGCTTGTACACTGTGTACCGCATTCTGTTTCATTCAATTGGGTGCTTAATGGGCTGAGGGCAAAGCAGAATAGAAGTGATGAGAATGAGTCTCCATGGAATATTCCATTTTTTATCCTAATATAGTCACTACTGAACGTCCCTTCAGTATAATTAAGAATAAGATGGGTTTTCCACATTTCCATTTTTCTCTCTATGAAATGTCTCAGTGTTGGTACTAGCTTATATATCTTTAGACTTTAGAGGATCCAGGAGTGGGGAAGACTGTCAAAGGCTTTCCAATAATCAAACCATGCTTTGCTTAGTTTTTTTTTCCTTTTGACCTCATATCTTCCAATATCATCTTGTTATCAGAAGCTGGTCTTTACAGCCGTATGATCTTATGTGGCATCCTTTTTGTTCTGGAGGTAAAAGCTTTTTTTTTGTTGAAAGTATGTATACGTTCTGTCAGCAAGTATGGCAATTATAAGTCTGTAGGTTGTTGGGTGGCAGGTGATGGGTCGATAATTCTTTGATTGTTCTATGTTTTCATTCTTTGGTAGGAGGTAAGTGATTCCAGTGGTAACCCATTCTGGTGTTTTTTCTGAATGGTTCATTAGGACATTGATCACTTTACAGATTTTATCATGGGTTGGTGTTAGATTTTTTAGCCAAAAGTTTGCGATTTTCTCAATTCCGGGTGACTTCAAGTTGTTTGTAGTGGTAATATTTGCTTTCATTACCTCATTTGCATTCCTGTTGTTCCAAGTTATTGTTCATTTTTCTTTGTTCCCCAATCCATTTAGCCTTTCCATCATGTTGTTTCTCGTTCTCCAATATTGCTTTCCAAAATGTCTCAATCGCTTCTAAACTGGGTATCTTTTTTACCTCAATGTTCTTCTTGCCTAGTTCTCAGTAAAATTGGTTGGCGTTCTTCTGAAATTGTTTGTATTGTTTGAATTATTTACTGCATTTTTCACATCTTCTTCATCTTTGGGCTTTGGCTGAAACCTGCTGTTTGAGTTTTTCTTTCTTGGTCTATAAGTCTGATACTGACTTTATTTTGTGTTTTATGAGCATTCTCACTCTTTTTTTCTGTTGTGTTATTATTATTATTATCATTATTAATAAAAAAAATTATTATAATTATTATTATTATTATTATTATTATTATTATTATTTACTTTGATATAGTAACAAGTTATTATTTGATATTTGTGTAGTATTATCATGACGTTATTTCCTACATGTTGGAAAATCTCAAATATTCACATGTGTAAATTACTTCAACCATCATACTTACATATGATGCCTGTTGCCCGATCCCGTGCTAAAATATGTAAATATGCATATGTAATGGAAATTTGAGTTATTAGATAAGCAAGCGATCATGTAAATTAGTCAGATTAGCTCCTGAGTTAGACTCACGACCACCAATCTTGTTCTTGCATAATGCGAGGCTATGTCGATAACACCGTGATAACTTTTCAGGTTATGCATGGAATTGATTACAAATGCAGGCGACACGTAGGTATCCCAGGTGATGCATCAGCTAAATCTGGTATATGTCAATCAGCTATCCAATGAACGAGATTCCAATGAATCTCTGACAAATTCGATCATCAGTTAGGTGAGAATCGTTATATAATTGGTTGGCAGTAGAAAATGTTGCCCGACCGAGCAGGGAAAAGAGTGAAAGGATTTATTGTACATACTCCCTTATAAGTCGAGTCCAGCTGAAAACAGCATAGACCCTGATCTGCAGTCACATAATGCGCCGGTAGATCAGAGTCTGTGTTGTTTTGTTCTACTGAACTCTCCCGACAAAATGCATCGACCCAAATCTTCCGGCACATTATGCGACGGCAGATCTGGGTCTGTGTAGTGTGAAGTTGGACTTCACTTGTAAGAGAGTATATACGGTACTATGCAACATATAAAAATTCAACTATCTATCATTTGGATATTTATATTCCAAGTTTCATAAAATTTTCAGAAAATGGTTATGAATCTTATTTCAAAAACGGGGAAGTTCTTTCAAAAAGAAAACGTAGGTTTTTAAAGAAACATTAATGCAATTCTATACGTGGAGAAGTTCGACGTAAATGGCCGAATGGCCGCACACGTCGTTAATCAAACGAACGAACAAACGAAAAGCAGTTCGTTTTTCCAAGGGGTCAATGAAAACAATTATTTTTCTTTAAATAAAAGTTTCAAGAACTTAAGAATGTGCATCGACCCGTAAATTACTTCTTGATTGTATTTTTTTTTTTTTTTTTTTTTTTTTTTTTTTTTTTTTGTTTGTTTTTCGTGTAAATTTGAAGAAATAAAAGGCGCGAGGTTATTTTGTTAAATCTATGAGAGGGATTGCTGTTCATGTTATGCATGAGGGGGTATAAAAAATACAGACAACACAGTTGTGATTCGACCCGTTTATCATTTATTTATTAGTTATCTCTGAAAAAAAGAAAGAAAGGTTCTAAATGTAAAGATTTGGCGCCGCTATACTTTATAGAACATGCGTAATAGATGGGGTATTATTATAAATGGGGATGCTATATCTCCTAAAGTCAACTCATGGGAGGTGTTAGGCATTTAAAATAATACCCCCATCTATCACGAATGTTCTATAACGTATACCGGCGCCAAATCTTCACATTTAGAACCTTTCTTCTTTTTTTTCAGAGATAATCTATACATAAATGATGAACGGGTCTAATCACTACTGTTTTGTCTGCATTCTTGCACCCGCTCATGCATAACATGAACGTTAGTCTCTCTCGAAGTTTTGTCGATATAACCTCACACAATATATCGGATACGCAAATATCGCCGTGTCATTATTTTGATTTAAGCAACCACGAGGCCCCTTGTGGTTGTCATTACTGTAGGCTTATGACTTTGGGAGGGGGGGGGTCGCGTCCCAACCTGCCATCATAATTGTGCCCCTTGAACAAGGCGCTACGCCTTCTTGTTTCTGTTGAACCAGCTGTAAGTGGGTACCAGCATCATCTGGCGTCCCATCCAAGGGGAGTCATGCACTCTCATTTTAAGTCTCCCCCGCACTTTCTCACACTGGTTTTGTTTTCTACCTTCCGTTGACTTAGCGTAATGAACACCACATAGGCGGTGACAATTTAATTGCGTTTATTTGCTGTCATGTCATTACATAGCAAATTTTCTACCTCTCATGTCAATCTTACAACAGAAAAAAAGGAGTGTAGGAAGAAAATGCTCCACTTAAAGTATATCAACTGAGTAAAGAGGTGAATGATCAACATTGCCTACTTTGGGGAGAAAGGGGGTGAGGGAGGAAGACATGTCAGTTTAGTTTGGTTTGGTGTTTTACAGAACAGCAACACAACTAGAATATCTAGCGCCGAGGCAATTGGAGTACGATGTCTTTCCCACGGATACACCACGATAGCCGACTCGGACTGATCTGATGGCAGGATTCGAACCCTCACCCTTTCGGTAACGAGTCCTGCACGATAACTGCGCCACTGCGGTTCCTGCTTCCATTATTAGCCTCTTACAACCGGTCGTATCAGACCTATTATTACATCGCTTAACCCGCAAGAGGAGAAAATTGATAACGTAACATTTTCAATATCTCGTTATGAAATAAATAATAAAACTTTTTCCATCTTTTGCGAAATACTTTTCTGCATGCGATGATCAATTTTACGTTAAGGATTTAGTAGTATAAATAAATTTGTTTGATGATGTAAGATTCGAAAATAAAAATATAGATTTTTTTTTTTTTTTTTGGTCTCTTTTTCCTTTCTCTACATATGTGGACAAACCAAAATTGTCATACTGGTATAACTACGATGCTGGCGGGTTTGTGGAAATTTATAACGTGCTGAAGCAAGTGTGTAAGGTGCCTGGCTCTAAGACACTCTAAGGCAGCCGACCCGGTCTGGTCTGAACAGGAATCGAAACCACATTCTTCTCGTCGCGATTTCGGCACGCTAACCACTCACACACTGCAGCTCAGTCAAAATTGTGTATGAAAAGTTTGCTGTGCTGAAAACTTAGTTAGAATTAAGTTAAGCTCATAAAACTTTCAAAATGTTATTAACTTTGATTCTTCAACCAAGATGACTACACCTATGGATGTTTTTGACTTGTGGCAGAAATAACATTTGTTCTCTCACTGATTTCTCGGCTAATACGAAGATACCTGGAAAAAAGTATGTTATTCTCTATAATACTAAACTAGTCATTTTACGTTTCTGACTCTAAATACTAGACAGTACAAAGTTCTATGTAGAGTAAAGTTCAGCTGCAATGCTTCAAAATCACGTTCACGCCCTTGGTAAGAAGTTGATTATCCTGGAAATTTCGAAAGTGTCGATTATTTCGGAATCTCTTATGGTCATCCTGATCCAAATTCAGATTTTGCATTATCTTCCTTATGACATTTCAGGCAAATATTTAAATTTGTGTACAAGGTTGATGGAGTAGAAAGGATGAAAAATAACTCAGGAGTTTTAAAATTGTAAACGTAGTATCGTTTGTACTTGAAAAACTGGTTGAAAATTCCTAAAATTTGAGGAAATCTTCAAAGGTCATCAAATTTTTCAGACTTAAAACAAGACTGATTTCAGGAGAATACATTATAATATGCTAATGTTTAATTTTATATGCCTGCTTGATGTTCATGGAAAAATTCATAGTCCAAACCGAGCAAAATGACAGATTTTGAAATATCTCTTTTTTAAGGAGGTTTTAGATATTTAGCTGTTCCACTAACATGTTCAATTTTAATCGCAAAGATATACTGCAAATATCAAATCTGATTTTTTCATGAGTATCAATTGAAAATATCAAGTTTAAAGACAAAGCTTGATTTGTCAAACTTAAAATTCAAATTTAAATTTCATGTGATCAGGTGGCTAGATATAAGTAAAGACTTAAGTTCTGTTCGTGAAACCACGGCTTGGAGAAACAAGTAGAGCTCATATCAAGTATAAAGCAGACTTGAGCATCCGGGCATATATTGTGCGAAATATTCCTCAATCGGATCAAAATCATTAAAACCCCAATATTCATTGACATGATCAGAAGCTTTTACGATCATCCGTAGCCTCAGACATTCAGTCCTGCATCTTCGTTGACAACTGTCTCACACTTCCAATGCTCGTGAGACCGCAGAGAACTGGCATCCTGCATCTTAATGAAAATACATTCGCAACTTCGATGTCAATCCGACGTATCAAACCTTAAATGTATGCGATAGCTGCCATTAGCTGCGGTTCGGACCACCTCGGTTATTTACGAAACAAGGATTGACCAAGAAGTTGCAAATGCATACAACTATTTTATTCATTTGCAACTTCTCTCTCAATCCTACGGTCAACCCAATTGTAGAAAAAGCCATAGTAGTCCGAGGAGATTGCGGTTTCTTTTTTTCCGAAGGAATTTCCGTCGAACAAAATCTATTATTTTTATGTCAATTACTGCGCCAACATACATCTGAGGCATATTTTTGCTTCGCAGTAATAGCCGAGGATGTTGCGATTGTACTGAATCTCTGAACTTTTTTTCCACGATGTACCGCGCCCGTTAGTCTGGTTCCCTGCTTTTATTGGTCCCTTCTAATAATTGAGAGACAAAAATGTACTAAACCAGATCGCGTAGAAACAGATAGAGTCTGGAAATATTTGGGGGGTGGGGTGAGGGGGGGGAGGCAAGAATTGGAATTATCAGGATTTCCTCCTTCTTGTGGGGGGGGGATGTGGGAGTATTTACTATATAAGTGGCGGTATGGATGTTCCGAAACTCGAGACATGAGGTTCAAGATCTGTCTGAAATGGCGTTCTATTTTACAACCAAACTTTTGGATACGAGTTCTTTTTTATGTGTCTTGCACTGGGTAAAAATTAATTAGATTGACTTTTCTGATATTATAAAAAGAATTCTTGTGTTAGAAAATCTTCAAATTGGTTTTCTAATATTAAAAAATGATTTTTCAAATAAAAGAAAACCAGCCCTTTTTCTAATATTAGAAAATGAGTTTCTACAATTATAAATTGATTTTCTAATATTAGAAAATCATTTTCACATATTAGAAAATCATTTTTACATATTAGAAAATGCTTATATTTGTCCTCAACTGCTTGCAATAGAGATAAGACGCTTATGGTGGCAGCATTAATTCCCTTTAAAGCAATCCTAGGAGTTTCTGTCGGCTTCGTTCACACTGTACAGACACGGTGTATTAAAAATAATTACGTCTCTTTGTCAATGAGTGTCAAGCCTTATCTGGAATGGGGGTTGGGGTGGGGGGTTCTAATGAACCTCTGCACATAGCTGACCTAGTCTATAAATAATGACATTTTTAGTAGTCTAAGGCAAATAATGATATTTTTGAGACAGGATACATCATACCTTTTCTAATGTATTAGTATGTATTTGCGTTTAAAGGCACTTCAGCACAATAATGGGCATATTATACCAATTAAAAATTAAGTTCTAAAAATGTAAACATAAAAATTTTTACAAAAAACAACGTTAGGAAGAGAAACCCTTCCAAATAAATGTAAACATGAAGTACCACAAGATAAAGGAAAAGATGTAAAAATTCTGTAAAATGTATACCAAAAAAAAAATGAAGATACAAAATATAAATTCCTAAAAAAATATAGCGTCAAAACGTTGGAAGTGGTTATGGTTTTATTGCATTGACAAAGACAAGGCTTACAAAGGAAGATTGTAAATATGCTCTATATAATGATGTTAGTTAAGGATACAGATGTATTGCTATTAGCAGGGCGGCAGCTTAGAAACCAGGGGGAATACACAGTTTTATTCTTAGTATCTGATATATCCCTCAGAAAATATACCCATATGACCACTAGAAACTATGGCCCCGTTGATAAACTTGAGAAATATATAGTAAAATACTAAAAATTTAACGAAAATACAGGTATCATAGGTTGCGAGTTTAATAGTTAAACAGGATTATTGCAGGACTATATCAAAGATGACCATGAATCTAAGCATTCACAGCTCTTGTTTTTGCTTCTAACAATAATATACCAAGATATAATATGGACTCAGTGGTCAACAATTTGGGCGAAAACCTTTTACAAGTTTGTTTGAACACAGGAACTTGTTTATTAAATGATAGCATATTTGTTTTACATACAATGGTGGCAGCACCGTCGACTGTGTTTTAACCTGTTCTCCAAATATTATCAAACAGTTTAAAGTATTACCACTGTCACACCTGTCGGAACATTGTCCCGTCAAGACTACATTTGTTTCAACAACTCGCGTAAAATATTTGCACGTTGCTCAACAAAAAAGAAAACACGAAGAAGTTTCTTATAAATATTTACGTCATGCTTATCTATACATTTCGAAAGAAGACTTCTGATTTGGGAGCCGCGGTAGCCCAGTTGTTAGAATGTTGGACTCGTAATCAAGTGGTCGTGGGTTCGATATCCGTCTAGGGTAGCCCGGGTCGCTGCCTCGATGTGTGCTTAGGAAAGGCACTTAGTTCGGAAATCCTCGGCTTTATACAGCCAATAATGTGTTGAAAATGTCGTAAATACAGCCAATAATGTGTTGAAAGTGTCGTAAATACAGCCAATAATGTGTTGAAAGTGTCGTAAATACTACCTTGAGCAGTTTATTGTGTCCCCTACAGCAGAAATAAGGGAAGGAATTAATAATGCAACCAACTTCTTCACACAGACACTTATTAATGCTGCCAGTATGTCACTTCTAAAACATAAAATAAAAAATGGTTCGCAATCAAAATCATTGATAATGCTTAATAATAATTCAGTTCATAAGTCAATAATGACTTCAGATTGAACAGATTTTGTACTATTAGGAACAAATAAAAAAAAAAGTCTTACATTTTAAAAATCACAATACCATAGGATCTTAGTTAATAAATTAGATGGCTTGAGGGACCAAAACCCGCGTGAGTAATCGTGGCTTATTCATCTGGTAGCTGATGGTGAACCTGAAACCAAGTCTCGATATCCCAATTTACGTGTGGAAAGAACACTTGACAAACCTTAACAATTATTGCTCAATATTACCAAACACTGACAATCTCTATAAATGAATTGAAACCAAGATTCAATGTCTCACTACTACAGCATCTCACCTAGCCAGTTATAATACCAATATAGATAATTATTACATTTCTGTTGAAGAAATAAACTCTCATGTGATCAGTCTAAAAAATAAAAGTCTTGTGAAACATATCACCTATGAATAAAATGATAAAGTGCTCTGTATCATTAATATAGATCACTTAAATCGTTTTTCAGTATGATCCTTAAATCAGGATTTGTTCTGATTTGTGGAGAAAATCTTACAGTATTTGACTCCTATCTTTAGAAAAAAAATTGATCCCCCGAATGAAGATAATTATTAAGCAATAACCCTCTCCAGCTCCCGGAATTAAACTATATTTGGCAATAAAAAAATACTACACTAACTAACTTTCTGGAGATGCGTGATCACTAAAACGATTACCAATTCGGCTTCTAAAAATATCGTAAAATTACAGATAATTTGTTCATATTAGAAACGCTTATAAAAAGGTATAAATCACAAGCAAGAAGGCGAGGGCCTACATATCGAGCCCTCGATTGAGACACTTCTGTAAAACGCATGACCTTGACCGCAAAGTCAAAAGGTTAAGCAAGCATGTCGCTGAATCAATTGTCATATCTTCATAATGATTCATGCTAAGTATAAACAAAAGTCATCAAGGAGTTTCTGAAATATAAGCGAATGAGAACAAAATTAACAAAAAAGTTAACATAAATCTTCCATTACTATAACCTTGACTCCAAGGTCAAATGGGTAAACGAGTGTGTCGCAGAATGAATTGTCTAAGCTTTATAATGATTCGTACCATGCATGAACAAAATCCATCTATGAGTTTCAGAAATATAAGCAAATGAACAGAAAAGAAAAAAAAATAACGATAACGTTATCCCAAATGTTCTCTGATTGTGACCTTGATCTTAAGGTTAAAGGGGTGAACGAGTGTGTTACAGAATAAAAATTGTCTTAGCTTCATAATGATTTATTCCAATCACGAACAAAATATACCAATGGGTTTAGAAAATATAAGCAAATGAATATATTTGAACCAAAGCTTTAACGCAAAATTTTATGACTGTGATTCTGACTCCAGAATCAAAAGGGCGAGCATGCATGTCGTAGAATTAATCATATCACATTTATGATGATTTGTCCAAAGTGCGAAGAAAATCCATCAAAGGGTTGAGGAAATATTAGCAAAGGAAAAAGCTTTAACAGAAACCTTAATGCAGATTTTCTACAATAGTGGCCTTGACAGCAAGGTCAAAGCGGCAAGCGAACATGTCGCAGAATTAATTGCTGTGGTTTTATAACGATTCATCCTAAGTATCGCAAAAATTCATCAAGGGGTTTGGGAAAAATAAGATTTTCATCTCAAGTATCACGAACATTCATCAAAGGGTTTGGGAAATATAAGAGTCATTCAAGCGGTTAGGAAATATTAGCAAATTAACAATAACTAACCAAAACGTTAGCGTAAATGTTCTTTGACTGTGACCTTGTCTCCAAGATAAGAGTGGTAAGCGAGCATGTCACGCAATTAATTGTCTTAACTTCATAATGATTCATGCCAAGTATGATGATAATCCATCAAGGAGTTTAGGAAATATCAAAAACTTTAACCAAAACTTTAAAAAGCTGGGAAAGCCTTCGTAGCCGGAAGAAAAAGAACTGGTATGTCTCGCTTTGCCACTAACGTGGGATCGACAAACAGAAAGCTCTTTGTATGCTAATGAGGCGCCGTAGCGGACAAAAGTTGCTGCAATGAGAAAGTAGAAGTTAAAATTTCATTGTCATATGTCAAAAATTCCAATTTCAAAATGTTGAATCAAATTGTTGGTGTTGAAAGTTCCATTTCATATGTCAAATGTTTAGATTTAAGCTGTAGAATTACACTGCGGTAGTTGAAATTTCAATGTTGTATGTCGAGAATTCCAATTGCAAATGTTGAATCAAATTGTTTGCGTTGAAAATTCCATTTCATATGTCGAGTTTTTTTATTATGTTTGTTGAATTACGCAGCGGTGGTTGAAAGTTTCATTTCCAATGTCGAGAAATCCCCATAAGTATGCAAGCCATTGTTCAACACAAACAATTTGATCCAACGTGTGAAATTGAAATTCTCGTCATACGACATTGAAACGTCAACTGCTACTTTCTACTTGGACTTTGACAGCTACGGCACCTCGTACATGCTTCGTTGATTTTATAAGTTACATTACACATTCATTGCCAAAAATCTTTAATTTAATTGCTGTTCTGAATAGAGAAATTTCTTATGTAGGGAAATCTCATGACACTCTTAGCAAAGCTACCCTTTCCAGCATAGGAGTTAGACAAGGCTGTGTATGCAGCCCTATATTATTGCATATCTACTTGAATGATCTCCCTTACTATTTAAACAATACATATGCTCACGGTCCAGGACAGAAGAGTGTAACACATCTGCTCTTAGCTGATGATTTAATACTATCATCTACATCACAGACTGGCCTCCAAAATAGCCTGAACTGTCTATCTGATTTTGTTATTAACTGAAAACTACCAATTAATACAGAAAGACCAACGTGTTGATATTTAATGGAGCAAAGAAAACTAATCACATAGTTTCCATCTTCTTTATCAAAATGTACTTGAAGTAGTGGATGAATATATGTATTTAGTCATAATAGTGTGCAGCACCGGAACTTTAAACCAGCTATCGTAAATTTATCACATAAATCTCTTCGATAATGGTATACAAATTAAGAATCATATGTGTACCGGCGATGACACTCCAACCAATATTCCGTTACAATATGTAGTATAATAGTGCGTCAAAACAAGTATGACTTTTTTGAGCAACATCTGCATTAACTTAAAAAATGATAATCCTTTTCACACATTGAGACAAATCACTTTGTAACAGATCTTCAATTACAATTGCCAAATCTATCTGAGACTTACCAAAAAGAGAAAATAAAACTATCTGAGACTTACCAAAGAAGAGATAATAAATCTGGCGCCTTGGCAGAATTAGGATTATATCCTCTTTTAAATATATATCGTTGAACACCTGCTCAAATATCATACAAAACTCTCTGAAGTTAAAACTGATAGTATCCAGCATTATGCTTTAACTGAGAACCAGTCTTTGGAGCCGACAAAACAAGAAACATGATGAATCATCACGTATAAAATAGATTAAATATAATAAAAATTTTACATGAAGGTCAGGTCCCGCATGTTGAGCCCACAAACAAGTCATTCTGTAAAAGTGTGACCTTGATCCCAAGGTCAAAAGGTTAAGAAAGCATGTTGCAGAATGAATGGTCCAAGTTTCATAACGATTCGTCAAAATTAGGTAGAAAATCCATCCAGGTGTTTAGGAAATATAAGTAAATTAAACAACTTTAACCAAAATCTTAATGAAAACATTTTCTATGACTGTGACCTTGACCCTAAGTTCAAAATGTTACGTAATCATATTGCAGTATGAATTGCTTAAGTTCCATAATGATCCATCCATAGTATAAAGAAATTCATCAAGCGGTTTAGGAAATATAAGGAAATGCAAAAACTTTAACCAAAACCGTAACGCACATTTTCTTTGACTGAGATCTTGACCCCAATGTAAAAGGGGAGAGCGAGTATGTAGCAGAATTGTTTCATCCTCATAATGAGTCATGCCAAGTACGATAAGAATCTGTCAAGAAGTTTAAGAAATAAATGCAAAAGAAAAACTTTATCCAAACCTTAACAAACATGGGCTCAACTGAAAAGACAGCATGCAATATAAATGCTTCCATTATATACTTAAGTGTGAAATATAGAAAATTATTGGTGAACTATTTTCGTATTTGTTTATAGTTGTATGGGGGGGGGTGCTTTTTTATATTTCTAAATTTTCACATGTGAAAATACAAGATTTCATATCATGACATGCGATGCTTGGTTTTATGTATCACGTATTTTTGTACTACATGATGAAATATATTCGGTAGTAACGTTGGAAAAGAAAATATCATCTAGGTATTAATTAAATGAGCAGGATATAAAATATATTACAAGACCAGTTCTCAATCTTTTCAGAAAATAATCAAACAACAAACCTTCTTTTGGACTACACTAAGAAAAATATTGCACCTTTGGGCTGCTGAAAACAAATAGTCTGTACAGGAACAACTCCGCAGACTCAGTACGTCCGTTATGTACTTATGTTAGAGCAGTCTGGAACCCTACCTTCTTGACTCCGTTACGAACGTATGGAACCCTACCTTCTTGACTCCGTTACGAACGTAGTGCAGAAGGCAGGGTACAAGAATACAAATTTATGAGGAATTCCAAAGTTCCTCACAGCTCATACTCTTTCAGAATATATCGATGCCGTAAGGCTGTTTTGACCCATGGGTCATCTTAAGCTTAGTATCTTTTCCGCGCACATTAGTACACGAGCACGTTGACTGTATCATGCCGTAGATCTCCTTTCATATACTCAAATCCAATAAAAACAAGAAAAATAGAACCAGACTGTGTATGGTTTGTGGTTTGAGGTTTTGTGAGTTTAACGCCATTTTTCGGCACATGATAGGCTATACATAGAGGCCAGTATATTTGGTGAAAAAAGACCCCGGGAAGAAACACCGACCCACGGGAAGCTACTGGCAAGCTTTCTCACATACCCACGTTGGCCGAGCCGAGATGTGAGAGATCTGTAAAGGCAAGTGCTTCAGACCCCTCGACCACACGCGGCCCCTAGGTTGTGCATAGCGGTTCGGGTGCACTTCATTGTGAGGTCATCGATACGTGTGCCGCGTGCAACCTTGTAACATCGTCAGTCCTGTGCTCCATCACCACAAGTGAAGAATTTCTGACTTTTTCCTCCTACGTATTTCGTAAAGTTATCACATTTTGCACTAATGCCATTGTAAAGAAAAGATCGCAGCAAATGCAATCTAAATTGAGTGCGTTGTAGTTATCAAAGCGTACGGTTTTCTCCAGATGGCATTTCACCACCAAATTTACAGCGTTGTGGCAGTGGTAGTATCCTCCGCAGTGGAGGTAGCCCATTAAGAGGAGTATGAATTCCTTATTATAAATACTATATGGCAGATGAGCCGTAATAGTCTCGTTCAGTCTGAGAGAACGCGATATGATGGATAGTCAAAAAACATATGTTCTTTTTTCAATTTATCTCTCCTTTATCAAAAATCGTTAACACAAGAAAGCCTTTGTTTTCTTGCGGATTACTTGTTCCCCCCCCCCCCCCACCCACCTAGAAATTGAGATAGGCAGATATAACAAGAGTTATCCAAGTCAATGGCTATGTTGTAAAAGATGATGTACATTTTCTTTCATTTTGTCCAATATATCAACGGCATCGGATTTATATTAAATATCAGTTAGGACTTAGAGGAATAAATATAGGTTGTGACCTTAGGGAGGCTCTAATTAAAATACTAGATACACCCTCTTATTATGATGCTCTTGTTGTGATCATTATATATATATATATATATATATATATATATATATATATATATATATATATATATATATATAACTGAATCATTATCTGCACTTGCCAATCTGATATTATGCTTGTCATTTCTTCTCACAAGTCATTTGCTTTTCTGATTTTGTATTTGTACACTGTCTGATTATTATTCAGATATTTTATACAAGAAAGAACTGAACTGAAATAAAGCAATAGACGGATGGATAAAAGGCAGTGGACGGACAAAAGATCGTGATGGACATCACGGTTTTTATGCCTTGCTGTTCCTGATGAGGTCAAATCTCTCATTCATTAATTATGGCTTTTGGATACATGAGGAAATAGTGAGCACGACAAGTATGTAGAGTTCAGTATTTTTTTTAATAAAAACTGAATTTGTACGATTTATGATGAAAACCTGCTTATTCCAGAGAAGCTATCCGCGTTTGGAAAGAAAAAGAAAAATTCGTTGTTACGAGATGTTTCTTAGAAGGCCTACATGAAGTATTGCAAAAATATCTCCATGACGTCGCGCGATGTCAGTCAGTACATTGCAATCTCATAAAGGTTAAGTCCACTGTGCTCTGTGTGCTTTGTCTTTTTGTTTTCTGTTTGTTTGTGGCTTTGTGGGTCTAACGCCATCTTTCAGCACATGATAGGCTATACATAGCAGCCAGTATATTTGGTGGAGGAAGAACACGGGAAAACTCCGGGAAGAACCACCGACCCACGGGAAGCTACTGGCAAGCTTTCTCACATACCCACGTTAGCATAGCCGACACTCGAACCCATGCGGACAGAGGTGAGATGTCAGTGATCTGTAAAGGCGAACGCCTAATTCTACTCGGTCACCCGGGGCCCTTGTTTGTGTTTTGTCTATTTAATGAACCACATTTGAGTCAGTGGTGTTTGTGGACGTTTTATGTGATATTTGCAAACAAAATAGTACGGATAGCCGCCAAAATTAAACTAATTCTCAACTGAACAATGCAAGCTTACGTTTTACTGATATCTTTATGATAGAACACAAACTTTGCTGCAGCTTTCTTGTATCTACGCTGCTTTTTACGTAAGACACGGTAAAATCTAATTTGTAAGTTGTACTAATGCTTCCACCGTCACATACGTTTGCACGGCAAGGTAAATATGTTGCAATCCAAAGTTTTAGAAATTGTCTGTTGTATCTACATGAATGCAAACATGCATCAAATATCGATAACCCGACTGCAGATTCGGGTGTGTAGAATAAGGCCAATGCGCCCTCCTGCGTGTCGTAAGAGGCGACTAATGCAGTCAATCGTTTTGTCCTAGGATGCGTCCGGCGATGGCGTTCCAGCTGAGAAGGTCTGTGGCTTTTTACAAGAGTAGGGTTTACAAAAAAAAAAAAAAAAAAAAAACGCGATCGCATTTCAAAGATTTACCCTTTTTTGGACTCTCTTTGTTTATATCCCTTTTTTCAGATACCTAAACTTACTCGGAACTATATAGCCAGGATTGTGCTGATGTTTCTTGAAATCCTATATATATACATATATACCTTGTGTTACTTAACTCATTACCGGAATAAAATCGGAGAAAGAATTAAAAGAGAGATTTTACAAAATTATACGTATATATAAATGTGAAAAGATAGAGCTATCTAACACACATGGTCCCTCTTTCGAGGACTAGATTAAGGTTTAATCATTTTTTATTTCTGATCTGAGTTTAACGGTTTGACTTTGATTGTCGTGCAACTAACTCAATGTGTAGACTAGAGTGTAAGTCAAAATATAGATAGTTACTAGTCAAACTGCATAAAGATGGCAATAGACATGTATTATCATTGTTTGGGGGTCACGAAATGTTGCGTTTATAAGTTTATAATGATAGAGGTGCAGTAGCCATAATATATATATATATATATATATATATATATATATATATATATATATATATATATATATATACACGCTGATATTTTCTTCAATGTTAATTCATTACACCACTCTCCACACACCATTAGTGAGATTTTATTCACGTATTAATTCGCTGTGTACTTGGAGGACGTCTACAAGGAATTTCATCATCAATCAATTGAGCAAGAACATGGCCCAAGGGCTGTCTGTCACGAGATTCATATTGCCTCAAACTATTCCTCAAGATGATCTATATAGCCTCTATGATATAAATATATACATTTGCTGAAGTTATTGTAAGCTATATATTAGACCAGTACATCAAACAAATCAAATAAATTGGCTAATAAACAGTAGCTCTTTGTTCATTTCTCGATATAGAAAGCTTTTCGTCTTAAAACCGGTTTTTCTCTCTCTTTTTTTTTTGTTTGTTGTTTGTTGTTTTCTGAATTTGTATTATACATCTTGACACCACCGTCGGAACTATGGAAGTATTTGAGAAGTAACCCTTACAGCGCTTTTCACGGAAATTAAAGATGGCCACTTTATCTTCGAAACAATAGCCGTCAAGCGTGTGGTTATTTTTGGACAGTGTTCATGTTTATATTACTGTTTATGACAGGTCTGCCTCTGAACCAACGTGTAATCAACGATTACAAAAAAATCGTCTCTACAAAGCTTTTATTAATCTCCAATAGCTATTGCAAACATTAATTATTATACAGAAAATAAATTCATACTAAAGTTATTTTGACAACGAAATGTTGGCCCATACTACAGGGCGTAAAAGACATGCAAAAGTGTTTTTGAAAACCTTTCTTTTCTATGATATCAAAGTAGAGGTAATGATTTATAGAAACAGAGATTACGTTTTTGTTCTTTCTAAATCGTTGTTTTTAAAATCTGTTTTTTTTTATGGATGCACACAATCATCTAGTCTCAGCATGAACAGTGTTTGAGAAATAAGCAAAAACATAAAATTGAACCAAAATCACTGAAGCATGAAATATGGGTCACACTGGCATATTTTTGTGACGATTGTGTTGTATTGTCAAATTGCATCTTCTCACCAAGTTTCATGATTCCAGGCATAACAGTCTGTGTACAGCGTGCAAAACACCTGAGCTAAATGTAAAACTTTAAGAAAGAATGTACAACTGATGTACATGTATGTACATCGTTAGCCCTCTCCCCAGCGGGTATGTGATATGAAACCCACTCCAAACTGTTGCCTAGGACTTAGGAGAAAAGAATGGCTGAAATGCACTGGGTCTGTACATATGTATATACTTTTATAAGTGCGGAAGCAGACGGTACTAACGGTAGTACAATAGCTCTTCTCTACTTCGTAGAGGCAAGCTAAATTAAGTGGAATTCCAGCTTTGACAACTTTTGTTTATTTTCGGCATTTTCATACCTTTTTGCACTACTACAGACTAGCTATTGATTGCACAAACCTTGATGGTCACATGCTTTTGTCACATGCAAGTTTTCAGGTGAGATGCTATTTCTAACTTTTACAGTGTGAACCTGCTGCACGTGGATTAGCCCATCGAGCCTATCAGGCTATGTTATGTTTACAAACAGTTGAACTGCTAGTGAGGAAAACTAGTTTGGTAGAGGTGGTATTCTTGTAGTGAATCATTATGTCATTTTAAGTTCATCGATTAGTCAAAATAATGCGCCTCTGGCCCTCTTTTCTTTCCAATCTATTACGTGGCTTGCCCATCCCAGTTTTACGAGGCATATTCCTTCTGTTTTCATTGTTTCACATGATCTTCTATTATCATTGTATCATGTTGTTTATGTAAATACATTAGCTCTATGGACTAATTTCCCTACACGGTACTCTTAACAAGTTGTTCATGTCCTGTTTCATAAATAACCATTAAAGTCAATGCTGATGGATCAAACATGTCACGAATATAAATACATGTTAATAAATAAATAAATAAATAAATAAATAAATAAATAAAAGAAGGACGTTAGAATTAATAAATGAAAAGTGTATTAATCTGAGTTATTTAGCTTTTGGTATTTAATTAATATCATAATATTTTACGGGCAGCAGACCTTATAGAAATAAATAAGTACATTTATGTCTAACCGACTTACCTACATGACAATAAATGACATATGTACCGTATATACTCGCTTATAACTCGGGTCCAAATGCAAACTGCACAGACCCAGATCTGCCGTCGCATAATGCGCCGGCGGATCTGGGTCTATGTTGTTTGCAGTTGGGCTCGACTTATAAGCGAGTATACACAGTAACTACAATATTGACTTATGCTACAGGTCTGATTTGACAACAATACATTGGTCAGTTTTGGAATGCAAGACAATCTTGAAAAAAAATACTTCAAAGACAACTTAATTTTTTTTTCAAGTGACCTTTTAAAATTACCTCCTGACATAGATGGAAGGGTGTATGCATCAGAATAAGCAATGCCTACTTGTCCTTAAGTTCGAGTAATAAAGCAATACCTACTTGTCCTTAAGTTCGAGTAATAAAGCAATGTCTACTTGTCCGTTACCTCGAGTAATAAAGGAATGCCCACTGGTGCTTACGTTCGAGTATTAAAGTAATGCCCACCATTGATCTTACGATTTGAGTATGAAAGCAATGCCCACAGCTTTTACAGTTCGAACATAAAAGCAATGGGCACTTCTCCAACAGTTCATGTGTGAAAGCAATGCCCACAGCTCCTACAGTTCGAGCATGAAAGCAATGGGCACTGCTCCTACAGTTCGAGCATAAAAGCAATGGGCACTGCTCCAATAGTTCATGTATGAAAGCAATGCCCACAGCTCCTACAGTTCGAGCATGAAAGGAATGCCCACAGCTCCTACAGTTCGAGCATTAAAGCAATACCCACTGCCCCTACAGTTCGAACATGAAAGCAATGGGCACTGCTCCTACAGTTCGAGCATAAAAGCATATTTAGAGGTATATTCATGGTCGGAGTGAGTGGATGAAGAAAAGGCGTCTCCAACGGACGATACTATCCAAGTATGACGTGTAGGACGAAATTATCTCAAATTGTTTCATTGAAAACTGTCTAAAATTTTAAATTGCCATAAACTTAATTTAGGTGCATATGGAAAGCGAAGGAGCAAGTCTCGTACAGGGCAAAGATAGACGCAGCAGTCCAAGAAAAGACAGCTATCTCGTATAAACAGTGATGCATGGGGGGGGGGGGGGGAGCTTAGGTTAAATTTTGCATTTTGAGTACCACCATCCACTCCCACCCCACTCTCCGCCCTATATACACTTCGGCAGCTTCGATGGTACGCGAACGCTTTCCGCATATAATTCAGTAAGAAAGAAAGAAAGAGAGAGAGAGAGAGTGTGTGTTTTACGACTATCCTTGTTCGAAAACAACATCTTTTCCATGATCCTTTGAGGCAAGATCCAGGGTTTGGATCCCAAAGTCCGTTATAAAGTCTCTTTTCAACGTTTCTCTCTCATTCTCGCAGTTGACATTTTCTTTTCGGAAACGTCATTTTAGTGTCCTGGTCATGGTGAGCTTGTGTTAGTCATCCCTCCCCCAAATAACCAGCTCCATTAAACCAATAACCCCAAATAACCAGCTCCATTAAACCAATAACCCCAAATAAAAACCATCTCCATTAAACCAATAACCCCAAATAACCAGCTCTGTTAAACCAATAACCCCAAATAACCAGCTCTATTGAACCAATAACCTCAAATAACCAGTTCCATTAAACAACCAAAAATTACCCATATTTGAGTTGGCTGGTAGAAAGAGGTTTAATTGTAATTAGGCAGATCTAATATTAAACTATCAAGGTGAGTTTACATGAAAAATAAATCTGCAATGGAAAGGGGTGATAGTGGGTGCGAACCACATGAAAAACTCAGTTCCCTTCTTCTCAGCGAAAGTTTGGACCCTTAAACAAAATAACCTGTACAATCTTGAACATCACATCACCTCACAAACGATGCCCAAAATAAAACCATGCACCTCAAAGAGAAGCCGCTTTAAAAATAAAAAAATAAAAAATATTACAAATGTGTTCATAGAACTTGGATGCCCCACATCAGTGTCTTAAACTGACCTAAACGCAAAACCTAATGAAGGTGTGACGGAAGGACAATAGCATCAAAAATGCCTTAACAATTATGCGTACTGCCCGGAAAATTATGCTTTGGAAGCAAATAGGGGCGGATCCAGAGGGACCACCACCACCAATAGGAGTGCAAAACAACCGGAACGTTTTCTAGATTAAGTAAATTCTACACTTATATGGATAAAATTATGCCCTGGAAACGCTTAAAATTATGCCCTGGAAACGCTTAAAAGTATGCCCTGGAAACGCTTACAATTTAGAGGCTTCCTGGGACTTTGCCCCAGGGCCACCACAAGGGGTTTCGTCCCACATACCTCTCAACTACATGTTTAGACCCCCCTCCCCGAAATAAAAGCGATACAAAACGATATTTCTGGATCCGTCCCTGGCAAAGACAACACATGGATAAAGTATCACTAAAATTCTTAAATAAACCTTCTTAATGACAGGAAAACGAAAACCTTGCGAAGAATGCAGTTCTCGCATTTCTAAACAGGACAGAAAATGACGCTTTCCTTACTAAGAAAATCAGACAATTTAAGAAAGTTGGACTTCCTTTCGTTGGCACAAGATAATAAAAAGTCGATATTGTCTCTGTAGTCAGTGTCATTAATATGGCTAGTGTCGTCGGATTGATCATACTGCACTTAATCATCTCTATCTGACAAGAGAGGTCATATGTATATCTTATAAAACGATTTTATGGCAAATACAACCACACTTATATAGTACACAGACCGTTGGCCATTAATGCGGCCATCTGCATATGTGATGTTTAATTGAGAGGTTTAATTGTAATTAGGCAGATCTAATATTAAACTGTCAAGGTGAGTTTACATGAAAAATAAATCTGCAATGGAGAGGAGTGATAGTGGGTGCGAACCACATGAAAAACTCAGTTCCCTTCTTCTCAGCGAAAGTTTGGACCCTTAAACAAAATAACCTGTACAATCTTGAACATCACATCACCTCACAAACGATGCCCAAAATAAAACCATGCACCTCAAAGAGAAGGCGCATTAAAAATAAAAAAAAATAAAAAATATTACAAATGTGTTCATAGAATTTGGATGCCCCACATCAGTGTCTTAAACTGACCTAAACGCAAAACCTAATGAAGGTGTGACGGAAGGACAATAGCATCAAAAATGCCTTAACAATTATGCGTACTGCCCGGAAAATTATGCTTTGGAAGCAAATAGGGGCGGATCCAGAGGGACCACCACCACCAATAGGAGTGCAAAACAACCGGAACGTTTTCTAGATTAAGTAAATTCTACACTTATATGGATAAAATTATGCCCTGGAAACGCTTAAAATTATGCCCTGGAAACGCTTAAAAGTATGCCCTGGAAACGCTTACAATTTAGAGGCTTCCTGGGACTTTGCCCCAGGGCCACCACAAGGGGTTTCGTCCCACATACCTCTCAACTACATGTTTAGACCCCCCTCCCCGAAATAAAAGCGATACAAAACGATATTTCTGGATCCGTCCCTGGCAAAGACAACACATGGATAAAGTATCACTAAAATTCTTAAATAAACCTTCTTAGTGACAGGAAAACGAAAACCTTGCGAAGAATGCAGTTCTCGCATTTCTAAACAGGACAGAAAATGACGCTTTCCTTACTAAGAAAATCAGACAATTTAAGAAAGTTGGACTTCCTTTCGTTGGCACAAGATAATAAAAAGTCGATATTGTCTCTGTAGTCAGTGTCATTAATATGGCTAGTGTCGTCGGATTGATCATACTGCACTTAATCATCTCTATCTGACAAGAGAGGTCATATGTATATCTTATAAAACGATTTTATGGCAAATACAACCACACTTATATAGTACACAGACCGTTGGCCATTAATGCGGCCATCTGCATATGTGATGTCTCCGCATAGTGCTTCAGCTAGGCATTTCTTTCACAGAAGGGTGGGCAAGAGGGGACCTTTTACTATCAATGCAATGTTGTCGATCAGAGAGGCAAGTTTTGGAACAGAAGGGGATTTATTGCGACCATTGAGCCTACTGCCAATTACGAAATTCAGGCTGTCATCTTGTACAAGCAGATACAAACACATCTATACATGTATTCTACATTAAATAAACACACAAATATGTGAAATTACAAGAAAATATAAGTTTTAAAAAAAAGTATTTTCATGATGTTAAGAGAGGAAAAGCGAAGGTCCAGAAGGGGCAAATGGGAGGACCTAGGTGGGCAGAGAAGATGGCACTGAGATCAGAATGGAAGGCATTAGGAACGGAGCTGGAGAACGCTCCCTGATGTCCTTTTAACTGAAAGATTGTCATATATGATTTCGACGTGCTGACGACAGCCTTGCTGAAGGCGAAACCACTCGGTTTATTCGGGGCTTATAGTGCATCCTTCCTTCAATTTTCAATAACTATAATCGTAATTTAAACAAATATTAATATGGGAAATAAATTACTACATAACATTTGATATAAATATTAAAAGTTAAAACAAAAATGATACACCAGGCCTGAATTTCATTAACATAACTTAAGTTAAGATTTAAACTTTAAGAGTGAACTCCAGCGATCTGATTGGCGGAAATTCAATCCTGTTTTAAAATTTACCAATCAAAAGTCTTCTGAGTAACTTTAAGACTTTAATTAGCAACATTGGGGCCAGAAGTAGTATATACCTCATCAAAGTTAAAGGAATACACACAGAGTAAATGACCTCTTCGAATTAGAGCGTGAATCTAAACTATGTCAGCCTCTAGAATTAGAAAGTAAATCTAAATTATATCAGCTTCAACAAATGAACCATCGAATTATAAAGTGAATATAGACTATATCAGCTTTGACAAATGACTTTTTTGAATTAGAGATTTAATCTAAACTATATCATTTTCGATAAATAACATATTCGAATCAGAGAGTGATTCTAAACTATATCAACTTCCATGGTTTGGCACTCTCAGACGGATACCACAGGAACAAGATGATTAGAAAGTTTCGTGAATTTCCCACCCGGCAGTTTAGAAGGATACATGTTAACGGACAGGTATTACAGCATCCCCACCCGTGTGGACAAGTCATCTAGGGATGACATATCCCCAGGTCCCCCAATTATGTAAAGACTCTCACTGAAACTACCATATGGTCGAGCACTCTCAAGTTTTAGACTACATATGTTAGAACCCTATGGCGCAGCACTCTCTATATACTAATTATGCTACACTTTGTTTCCACGGTAACATACAAAATATTGAATGCGGAAGATTGTAAGCATCAAAAGTCACCTCTACGCAAAATGCCTGACATGTGTACTACGTTTGTTTGACGCTTTAACGCTTCGAGAGTTAAGCTCCGGAAACGAAAATGTTTATGGTCAGACAGACAGACGGACAAATAGATAGATATACTCCCCACCCCCGTATTACATACAGTTTCATACGTGGGGATATAAAAATAAACAAAACCAAACAAGAAGGCGGAGTCATCTACATCCCCCTCCCTGCCAAAATGTCTGCTAGAAGACAGAATGATTGTCGAAGATTTCGTATGTATGAGGTTCGTGTTTACAAAGTATCCAGGGAAGGGATATGCATGAGTTTTGCTCCAGAAATGAAAGTAGGAAAGGTGAGTGGATGATGAACAAATATAATGATGAAAATGTTAGTAATATTGAAACTTTAGAATTGTGAATAAAAAAGGCACATCTCTATCATTAATCCTGTAAGTATACCAACTTTCACATAAATATCTTAAACTGCACCGGAAACTAAATTGTGGATAATGGTTGGGAGGACAAACAAACGGATAAACACAATAAAATGTTGAAACAAAAATTGTGAATAGCAAAAGGCACATCTACACAACTTGTCTAATGTGTGTACCAATTTCATTGATATCTTCAAAAGTTTTGGAGTCTTACCCCGAAATGAAAGGGTGGATAATGGATAGATGGATGGACAAACAGACGAAAACATTAAAGATATATTAAAACTGAAGAATTGTGACTAGCAAAAGGCACATCTGGACCACTAGTCTAATATGTGTACCAAATTGCATAGAGATATGTTGAGCTGGCGCTCTACAGTTTCGTACTTTGCTTTGGGTTTAATTTTTAAAGAAAAAAAATTTCCCAGGTTTTCCTCATTTGCTATCCTGGCTATTTAAAAAAAGAACTTGTATATCATAGGTATTGTTAAAAGAACTTTTAATCTCCTTTATTTTGGTGTGTGATTAATAGGTGTAATTTGGGTTATAGAGTAAACAGCTTGGCCTTACTTCATATGTGCATCTATCAAAAAACTGCTAGCTCCGCTTGGTCATTTTCACTTCCTGGACTTCAAAGGTGAATTGTAAAAAAATGAGCCGATAACTTGTTTTACTTTTTATATATTTTGTAATTCATTTATTGCACTTTCAGAAGCTGGTATTACCTACTCTGGCAAAATTCGTTTTCCCTATTTAATAACTGCTAAAGTTACTGTACATTGGACTAGTTCAGGCTGATTTTTCAAGCACATGGGAGCAGCAATTTTGGTCAGCTGTGTGCTTAGATCATGTACAATTTACACAAGTATTTCAGCCACAGTACATGAAAGTATCATAGAGGTATGCCAACATTCTCTCCACTGTGCACATTGCAAATGCAAACAACTTCACCTTACACCTGTCACTCTGTAAGAAGAACGTAATATCTGTAGGGCGCCACCGGAACGGTTTTGGAGTTATGCTCCGGAAACGAAGGTGTGAATGATGGATGAAGAGATAAACGGATGAAAATTTTACAAGTATTGAAAAGGAAGAATTGTGACTACCAAAAGGCATATCTTGACCACTAGCTCAAAATGTATACATACAGATACCTTGAATAGTTTGAGAGTTATGTTTACTGACAGAAAGACGGACACAGCGATAGCTATATCTCCCCTCCACCTGGTTGAGGGTGGTGGGGGCAGTGGAGGAGGATATAAAGCTGTTTCTGATTGGTTACATGATAGTAATGTTGTAATACTTTGGTTCCTGGCACCAATTAATTTTTTAAATAAACTCTTATTAAGTAATTACATATCTATACTAGATATAAAAAAAATCAAATGTACGAAATACTATCTTCAGACATGATTATGCAGTTACAATATTTCGATGGCTTAAAGATTAGCATTAGGCAATATTATTTCGTAAAATTTAACCTGTGTAATGTACATGTTTGTAAATTTAGTATGAAAATATTTTATTATTAGAATCAGGGAATTATTTTTAAACCTTCATAGAAGTTGTGTGGAAAATTATTTTGTCTGTGAGAAAATGAAGCTAAAATGCAGAGTTAAAATGTCCTAATTGTACATTTTTTTTCTTCATTTGTTTTCTTTCACTGAGCAGTTGTTGTATATAACCATACAGGTATTAATACAGTTAAACATGCAACCTTATAGACATCTTATTGACCGAAAAAGTGTTGTCTCAGACAAAGGCAGCCAATTTTACTATTCGATATATTCTGTGTCGAGGACAAAGAGTTCCGTTGAAAGAATGAAACTGATTCGAAAAGAATGGAACTGATTCGAAAAGAATGGAAAATGACGTGCGCATCACAAAGACTTATTACCATCGTATAAACGAAAGTTACTGAGTTACTCATCAGCTTGTAATTGAATGTAAACCCTAATGTTGACTATATTTATTGGCGTTGTACATACTATTGTTGCATACCCTTCATCTTTCGTTATTATCAATGGCAGGTTGTTCGTCGTCAGGACAAGTGTTTTATCAGGAACAATGAGAACAAACACGTTTATTATCTACCTTCTCATGTCTTCTCGTGAAAAATACAATAAAACAAGATGATGTAATGAGTCATAGGATACCTGTAGTATACTTATGCACGTATATAATAACACGTATTTGATGCGCAGACTCGGTGCAGTAATAATGGCCACGTTAACCGTACATAATTTTCTCCCTGTGAGGTATGCGTACCTATAGCCAAGTTCAAACCCCACATGGTCGTAATGTTGTGGTAATGTTGTTTCCCAAGTCTTATTGACAAATTTAGTTCCAATATTTAGAACAGAAACACTAACAACACAAATAACAATAAAGCTAGGTTCTCCTAACTTTGTGTGGCTGTAATATTAAATAGTATTGAAATGCCTGCAGTCAAGTGGGCAACTAACTGCCTTTATCGAGTTTGTGATCTACTTCAGAGCAGCTACAAATAGAAAATAATTATGAAGTGCTGAAAGCTAAAAGGTAAAACAGTACAAACATTTTTTTCAGATTGTATAAGTAAAGAATGTTTCTGTAAGATATGAGATATGAACTGATTTGTTGTTGTTGTTGTTGCAAGATTTCAATGTAGTCTGAAGATTTTAGTATGAATGTGATTTCTGGGGGTAAAAATGGAGGTTTTATTTGGTAACAGGCTAGAGATTGTGCCATGAGTTGTTGCAACGGCAGCTCCAACCTTGTCTATATCTTTCGAACAACATGTATACGGGAACGTATAGTATTTCTAACATTGATTTTTGCCGTTTCTAGGTGGGAATGAATTTGTATGCCAAGAGGTGGAATGAAATTTGGTTTCTGAGCGTACAAGGTTTGATATTTGGGCCTAAAGACAATATTGTACGCGGGATTAGATGGAATAGGGCAGCGGTTCCCAACCTCAGGTCGCGACCCAAATTAGGGTTGCGGGGTGGTGGGGTGGGGGATCCTCAGTAGGGTCGCAAAGGGTCATCAGAACAAAATTTTATTTTGCTTTTTTAAAGTGCCCTGAGTTTCAGGAGGTTCTGTTGGTGGACAATTTATGATCGCAGCAAAAAAATAAAAAAAAAAAAAAAAAAAAAGGTTGGGAACCACTGGATTAGAAGATAGTTTGGTAGTATACTGAAGAACCAATTTCGTTCGTCTGACACAAGTAATGGTTCATTTGCATCAAAAGATAAGCTTTCGGAGAAGCAAATTTTAAATGCACATAGACAAAGTCCCTGATTGTGTATCAGCAACGACTGCATAGATCGAATGGCAAACTGAAAACGGGTACTGGAGAAAGATGGAGCACGTGTAAATTAAATGTTACCATTGTAGTACTTACAGTCAAAACTGTCTATGGAATACACTCAAGGAACCACACATTTCTGTCACCAATGAACAGGTGTCCTTTTTGATAGAAATTAAGTAGGTAATTTAATATTTTTAAGAGTGGTTCATAAGCAATGTTCTTTATTTGACGGTCCGCTAAGATAGGTCACATAGCATACCATGCACACAAGAGGAGACTATTATGAATGCATATATTTCTAATGCACATATATTGAAGTTCATAAAGATCTTTCGCTTTTCTTTTTAAGGACCGGACCAATAACAACTTATCTTGACTTGAGACAAAATGCCCTTGTAGACAAAGAAGATACGCTTGATTTCAAATATCTCTCTTCAGTCCACTAATAATTGTTAGGGAGAGCATTCTTGCTCTTTCATATAGGACCTTAAGTATGATAACATTTTATTGGACGTTACCTCTATACACAACCTTTTAATAAGAGAACACTGTGAATAAGTTCACCTCATTATTTCAGCAAAAGTGTCTTGATCATTTAGGAGAGATTTATTTTTTTCTTGTCAAAATTTACTGCACTATTTTTAAATGTTGATCTTGCTCAGTGTCAGCGCTTATAGAAATCATGATAGTCAAATCAAGCACCCATCTGATACGCAGTTATTAAAAATGACATGAGTTATCATCCACACACGAGTCATTTGAGATGACGTCAACGAATGAAATGCTCCACAATACTGACAACATTTACCGACAATAATAAAATGACATCATATACATATTTTTCCCACATGACACTTCATTAAAACCACCTTTTCTGCAAACTGCAAAATATCATGACTTTTGGTTGAAAGTATTAATATTTAATCAATGATTATCTCAGTTTTACATTATGTAAATCCGACTAAAGTCAAATCTCCGCAGACCTACGTTACTCAGAAATCTAACAAGCACCAATCAATGGTTATATTCTGACGAAAAGTATATATTTATCAAACAACCAGATAGTCCACTTCCAATAGTTTTAGGAATCTATTATTCGGAACACTCTGGCATTTACGTTTAGTGGCAATGTATGCCGAATGGCTCGATTGACTTCGAATTCCTGACAGCTGCAACTCGACTGTCCGACGTAAGTAAGGTCACAAGAACGTAATCTCTGATGCTTGTCAGATCTCCACGTTATGTAGGTTTGTGGATATCTAATTTTAATCAAACTGGCGATTTTTGTGACACTGTTTTAATCAAAACAAACCTTTCATCTTAGGGTTCATTCTGCACCCATTAACACTGAACCAAACCTTTAGAGGCACCTAAATATCTTGTCTGGAGATACTAAATTTGAGTTTCACTCTCAGCCATACAAAAGCGAGGTTTCAAAAGTAAAATCCTCTCTGATTGGTTGACACAAACTCTCCAACTCAAACTCAATCTTACTAATTATATGATCTACAGGCTAGGTTTAGCAAGAAGTGGAATACTGGTTCAAACATTAATCCAGCAATAAACGGAAGTAAAACTTGCTGCTAGGGTGTTAGTTCGCCCTGAGGTACGTTTGGACGGTCTGACCAAACGAGCCTGTTCTGATCCAAATTTCGCGATACAAACTATTTTCATGTTTACTGGCTAAAATAGCTTTGGCCAAACTGGATTAAAAGTAATTTTCACAAAATTTGTTTATATTAAAAACTTTTTATTCTGTCTTCAAGAAAGAAAACAAAATCTTTTATAAACTTCATTCATTTTTAATGGTTACATTTCTCTTTGGCGACTTGCATAATGCTCTTGTCCAGAGACGCTCACATATTTACTATCTTGCCACGTCTTCACAACAGAGGGTAAGGCCCAGGTACACTTTGTTCAGAAAAATGACGTCACACAACTACGAACAAGTCGCTAAAACAGCCGACCAATGATCAAAGTGAAACATGTTCATGGTCAGAGGAACGCCTATTCGACTGTCGTCTCGCTTTAATTTTTTTTTCTCTTCTTTTTTTCCCCCTAAAAATCGTTAGAAGAATGAAAAACTTACCCATATAGATTCAATAGACAATAACGTACTTACGCATAAATCAGGGACAACCATATATAAATTACGCATAATTCAGGGACAACCATATATAAAATCACACATAATTCAGGGACAACCATATGCCAAATCACGCATAATTCAGGGACAACCATATATCAAATCATGCATAATTCAGGGACAACCATATAACAAATCACGCATAATTCAGGGACAACCATATATCAAATCATGCATAATTCAGGGACAACCATATATCAAATCATGCATAATTCAGGGACAACCATATATCAAATCACGCATAATTCAGGGACAACCATATATCAAATCACGCATAATTCAGGGACAACCATATATCAAATCATGCATAATTCAGGGACAACCATATATCAAATCACGCATAATTCAGGGACAACCATACATCAAATCACGCATAATTCAGGGACAACCATATAACAAATCACGCATAATTCAGGGACAACCATATATCAAATCATGCATAATTCAGGGACAACCATATATCAAATCATGCATAATTCAGGGACAACCATATATCAAATCATGCATAATTCAGGGACAACCATATATCAAATCATGCATAATTCAGGGACAACCATAAAACAAATCACGCATAATTCAGGGACAACCATATAACAAATGACGCATAATTCAGGGACAACCATATATCAAATCATGCATAATTCAGGGACAACCATATATTAAATCTATTCCAGTGAATCTGACTTTCCTTTTAGCAATACTCATTCAAAAGCATTTCTACATAACTCCATACCGCAGAAGTAACTGATTAACACAAATTCTACCCTGCTCTGAATCAAGCGTTGGGCTCTAATGCTCTGACCGCTCCTCGTGCTGACACGAGGTTTATATTTGGTCCATAAAAGGCAACGAAAAGTGAAGAGAAAAAAAAAATAGATACGTCTGTTTTTTGTTTTTTGTTTTGGTTTTTGTTGGGTTTTTTCCGGGGGGGGGGGGGGGCGCCGCCAGTTGATTTTTCTATAACGTGGATGCTCATATGTAATATGTTGTTTAATATACTCCCACCATATTCTATGGAGAGAACCTAAAGTGTTACCCATGTCTGTCTGTCCGTCACGTCACGTGCGTTCTAAACATTGTTCACGTTTAATAACTTTTTAAGGACTTCGTGGATTGAAGCAAAATCGAGGGCTGTATATTGAGAAGACCTATATAATCTTCGATTTTCAACATTTCATGACAAAATTTTTCCGAGTTCTAGTCCTTGTTTGACTTAGATTTTGCCCTTGCACAGTGAACCAAGCTTTTTTTAGTTGCACCATATTGGCGGGTTTATCTGTGTTGTATGGTCACATTGCAAGTTTTATTTTATGAGGATGAGTAGACTGCAACGAAAGTACTGGCATTTACATTTCAAAGGCACATATATGACCATAAAGATTAGGATAGATTTAGCATACTCGTCTCCGTTTTGAATGTAACCCACTTAAAAAAAAAAAAACAAACAAAACAATTCTGATTCATATTGCAGACAAGGCATTACCCATACCGTCCAACATTATTCATTGTCGTGCCCACTATACAATGACCAAAGAAACGTGTATCTTTTTCGTTTTCATTACCTGCTAACAGTGCACAAATTGATGACTGGAAATGATTATTGTCATACTGATACCAATATTTACGTTTTTAATTTTGTTCAAGAGTATATTATTCACTGAATAAGATTTGCCACCACACGAGACAAAATCTTTTGTAATCTAACATTCACAGGTTTTATGTTGAGAGATGTTTGATATGCTTTCTCAGCCATGTTATGACATAATTGCCGACTTGAACTTTTTTCAGAGAAGTAATTTAATTCTGATGTTTCGTCTCATCGCTAAACGTGTATATCCATCTTCCATGCGGAACACACACTATTGTTCCTTCACCTCATATACACTTCACCAAGATGAACAGTTTTTGACCACAAGTTTGTGAAAATTGTATATGCAGTATATCGTTCAAGTAGTTTCATTTTCTTATTACAGGAGGGGTCGGGTTTTCTATAAGTACACTGTGCTTCTTTTCCAATCCTGTGATAGATTCTTTGTAATATTCATTGAACTAATCACCCATTACATACGATTAGGTTCAGTCCTATCAGGTTTACAGATGCATGTATGTGTTTCATGTTTACACGTCGTCATGGAAACTTTCTAGCTTTCACCGATTAGTTTCACCCACAGACTTGTGATGAAATAATCTGAAGGCATGTCGTTGCCAAAATGTGATTAATAACAAGATTCCATCTCAAAATTCATAACGAGATAAGAATTTAAAAATCCAATATTTCTTATTCACATCATCACGCTATCTGTCTATCTATCTCTCTATCCATCTATCCCGCAATACTCTCTCGGCTGCATGTCTGTGCATATTATTGAGATAATAAAGAGTAAATGCAAATAGTGAGAGTAGAAGTATTATAGTGTTAATTACCCCAAAACGGTATTTTAAGAAACACGTGAAATGCTCCTGAGATGAGATGTCGATATATCAAAAGGCATAACCCCATGACACCATGACCCCAACCAGGGGCGTAACCCAAGGTCAAGAATTGTACATGAAGTAAGGGAAGTATATGATGTTGTTACATATTCCAAATATGATGCAAAAAGATATAACCAAAAGAAAGTATCATACTAGGTAGCAGTAGTAATATCCTTAAGGTTAATGTGTGATGATGTTATATTCCGAACATTAAGTGACTGATTATGGGAATATAAGTAAAGACAGTTTGTCAAAAATCTTTAACCAAAACGTGTCCCTATTATAATTCTTGATCGACCCCCATCATACCAACCCGTGGCAGAATCCAGGAGCTAGAGGGTACTGAGATTGGGGAGTAAGTGTAATGTTATATTCCAAAACGATGACGAGATTTGCTGAAGGGGTTATTAAAATATAAGTAATGAACATTTTTATTAACCAAAATGTGTCCCCGTTATAATTCTTTATTCCATCGCCCCACCCAGGGACAGAAGAGACACTGAAATAAGTGTAGTAGGTAATGATATTATATTCCAAATTTTAAGTGAATCACGTGAAAGGTTATGAAAATATGTGATGGGAAAAAAACAGACTTGAAGCAACAGTTTAACAAAAGACATGTCCTTAAAATAATCCTAACACTTGCTGATACCAAAGTACTGCCGACCACTATCGATGGCAAAGGTGAGAGCATCACGTGATTAACAGGTACAATAGCAGCTGCACTTTCAGACCTAATGTCAGTCACCTATCCGGTTGCCACTATATATAACAATCAAATTCAAATAATCCTAACACTTGCTGATACCAAAGTACTGCCGACCACTATCGATGGCAAAGGTGAGAGCATCACGTGATTAACAGGTACAATAGCAGCTGCACTTTCAGACCTAATGTCAGTCACCTATCCGGTTGCCACTATATATAACAATCAAATTCAAATCGCCACAACATAAACATTTTTCAACCATTTATCAGGAAACATTCAGTATGCACTACAAAATTAACATGAATTCGCATTGGTTAAGTGTCAGTGATATTATGTGCTGTGCTAATGAGTATGGCGTGACTATCTCTGCTCTGGCGATCGGTCAATTTTTGACTCCTCTATGGTCCCACCCAAGGGCGGAATCCAGGAACACGAGTAATACTGAGAGAAGGGAAATATGTGTCAATATCATATTCCAAACTTGAGGTGAAATGGTGAAAAGATTATGGAAATATAAGTGATACGAAAACTAAAAACTTTAACCAAAATGTGTCCACATTATAACCTCTGACCCCATGGCCCCATCTAGGGGCACAACCAAAGGGCAGGAGTGATACTAAAAGAAGGGGACAATGTGATGGTATTATATTCCAAATATAATGGATATCGGGTAAGATTCCAAATATAAAGGAAATCGGGCAAGGGGTTACATAAATATAAGAGATGGAAAAGACTTGAACCAAAGACTTTGCCAAAATGTGTCCCCAATGTAATTCACCACCCAATGAAAAAACCAAAACGATAGATGCCCCAATCTCTGGGGCATAAAAATGGGCCAACGAAGAAAGCAGGACCACATATTGGGCGTTAGGATGCGTAATCAAATTAAATTGTGACCCACCCTACTTCCGTGTATAGTAGTATACACAGTTTATTATATATTTCATAATGAAATATTGAAATATATCAGTGGGAGAAACATTATATCGCCACAGTGGTGATACCACTTTTATCGCCACAGTGGTGATATTACTTTTGGAACTACTTTCTTTTCCCATTTAGGAAGTATATCTGCCTTTATGTTTGTTATTCAAGTCTGTATTTCCATATTAAGGCCTATTTCATTTTTGTTGTTCTTCTACTTCGACTGCTTCTCTCTTCCTTTCTCTCTCTCTTCCTCTCTCTCTCTCTCTCTCTCTCTCTCTCTCTCTCTCTCTCTCTCTCTCTCTTAGGATGAACAGATCTTAAAATGTGTCAAGACTGTAGATCATCTAGTATAGATTAATTTAATTAATAAGGAGGCGCCATTTAAGAAATTCATAAAAATGAACTCCAAAGAACAAAAAGCAGGCCTCCAAATATAAACTTTTTAAATTAGTTTTCTAAATGAATCCTGCAAGTGATTAGTGACTCAACTAACATGAACTGTTGCTATTAGACATTCCGTCACCAATACAGTGTGCCGTTTACACTCTACGACAAACGGACACAGTTTTAGGAAAAACTCTTGGTTAAATATAGTAATAACATTGTTTCAGTAGCGATTCTAACTCTCAACACAATCATTATCATGACTGACAACGACGGAGAAATGGGCATTGATTAGTGATGATTGCAAACCGAAATTAAGGGACAATCGAAATTTGGGTGCAGCGAATGTTGCCGAACCTGAATGCGAGGTTGCCAAGGCCAAAGAATCGCGTTTGAATGCAGAAATGAACAAAACAAAGAACAAAAATCCATACAAGTGAACTGACAATCATTCAAATCTTTTGTTTAAAGATGTTACGCTCTGAAATCTGTCGGATGTGACCGCTCCGTGATAATTCTACAGTACCCCTACCCCAACAATGTTTACCGTATTAATCCGCGCAAGAAATGTGTTAACGACAATAAAAATGTGTTTATTTTCGTTTGAAAATAGAAAATAATTTGACAAAATACACAATTTGAAGCATTATTTGCGAAAGATAAATTTGTAATTATTGTAAATTTCGGGACTTCTTTTCTATCGATGTAGTAATGCAGCCGTTATTCGCATTGGCACTGAACGGATAAAAAAAATCTATGCAAATCGACGGTTTTTGCCTTAACAAATATAAAATAAAAAGAAAATCTACGTTTTTTTTAGTAGATATAAGTAAATATTTCACTATTGAAGTGGAAGCATTTTGTATTGTCGCTCGTGGTTCGCCACTCTTGACAATACAATGTTTCCGACTTCACTCGTGAAATATTTCCTTATATCTACTCAAAAAACGTAGATATCCTCTAAATATTTACCTGTATCGTTTAGAGACAGGTAGTATACACAGTGTATCTACCTGTATCATTTAGAGACAAGTGGTATACACAGTGTATCATTTAGAGAGCATCTCGTTATGCAGCCATTTTTCAGTAAGAGAACTATTTAGAATGAGTGGTAACCTTTAATAAATTGTGCCCAGCTTTTATTGTATCCGCCCTTTACTGATCAGTCATGTTCGTACCTTCCTGTGTTTGTGCACTCGTCAATTCGTCCGTCTCTCATTTTTCCTTGTAATCTGAACTCCATCTTTTAAGGCTGCATGAGTCATCATGCTTGGTATAATGTAGCACAAGAATAAGTAGATATAAAATAGCAATGAAGGTTTTGTATTCTAATGTAGCCTCAATGACAGATGGTGAACTCTGAACTCAGTCTATACGTATTGAGAGAGAGAGAGAGAGAGTGATCATATTTGTTATGATGTTTCACAAGAATGAGTACCTCACAATTAAAATGCAACATCAGGGAAAGGGTGTCATTTTCATAAATAATAAAAAGTGCGGATATCAGCGATGGCTTCTATCTCTAGTAAAGGATTCGTATCCAGCCCTTCATTTCATCGCATAAACCTAAACCCTGCCTATAGAAGTCAGTGAAAGACAGTGAAAAATGTGTATTTTATCCACAGGTGTCTTTTATATGCAGGATTGCAAAGAGTTCTGCATTCAAACATGCAAACTGTAACTTGAAGCTATTACCATTACCATTAACATTACAACGTATACTTGAAATCAAGATTTACAGGTGTAAAGATGAGTCTTTTAATTAATTAATTTTAAATCATAAAGTCCTCTTTCATGTTAATAACACAGAAGCACAGTAAAAATCTTAAACGAGAAAGTTTGCATTTAAGTTACATGCAGTAGTTATGGACATTTGAATCAGAAATATTTACACTCTCTCCACAATCGATCAGTGTTTTCCATTTTAAAACGAATTAAACAGGGATTACCTTTGGGGATCACTGAAAATGTCTTTATAGGTGTGAGTCCTACATATAAGGTTGTCGATTAAAGCATATTTTACCTTATTACTAATCTGATGTTGCTTTGAACGCCTTAGATCTCCGATACTATTGTACTGAACGCCTTACATCTCCGGTACTATTGTACTGAACGCCTTACATCTCCAATACTATTGTACTGAACGCCTTACATCTCCGATAATATTGCATAACTCTTTCAACATCTTGATAATATGGTCTTCAAATTCATGTAATTTATATATATATTATTACTGAAGAATTTCAGAGTGAGCCTAGTAGGGCTAAACAAGGACCTTTTTAGTTATGTCTTTCTTAAATACGGAACAGTTACAAATCATCTGACAATTTATTCCAAAAAATAAGGAGTTCATTCACGATGGATGATGAGAGGAGGTGTTCTTTATATCCACATTCTTCGTGTACTTCAACAAAGGAACTTTGATACAGAAATCTATTTCTCAAAAAGATTCTATAAGAAAAGCGAAATTCATTCGCAACATTGCACAGTGGATTCCTATTTACACCAGATAAGGTATTATATTATTAACTATTGTACAAGATACACTTGCTTGTAAGGCCCAGATATTAATCAGCAAAGCCTTAAATCAACGTATTTTTCCATGCATAATGCGCATCCAATACAATTAATGTATACCCAGATATGCCACATTATGCGCTTCAGATTAAGCGATATGCCATTCGGTTAAACAGGTGCCTCTTATATACAGAAACATACGGTACATGAGTACTTCTAAGCCAATGTTTTCTATTTTACAAGGAAATAGGCGACAATTTAATTTTGAATTGTAAAGGATGTAATATATAATCATTTCTACATGTGGTAAAACAATCATTAATCTAGTCCCATAAAAATGTGAAGACATGTTACCACACTAAGATTTTGTGCAACCAACTGAGAAATTATGCAGTCATAATATCCTGAGGAGACAAGAATATCTTCCGACATGACGTCGCGGGTTTTAGTGATCAAAAGAAAAATTAAGAAACATGCATCAATTATATTAATCATTTATTGTCACAAACGAAGTTACATTTACAACATTCTATAAATTGTATGTCTTTACTTGGGTTTTAGGTGTCACTATTTATTTTATTGATATTTTTACATTTTGAGTGTAACTTTCACATCAATTACTTTCTTTTCGTGCATAACTTTGTTCCTCGAATCAATCAATACAGTACGAATGAAAACAATGTCGAGGTGAATCACCCAAGAATAAGTTCAGTGTCGTAAACGAACTTAGTGTAATGTATACACCGAAAATTTACGGAAGTATTGCCCTTTCAAATTGACAATCGGAGATAAACGGACGATATCCATACGGTTCAGAACCCCGTTTCCGGTAGGTTAAAACGTTCCGTTTACTCAGGCCTTTACCATAGTTATTCGTATTTTTTTTTTTTTTAAATTAAGGAATTATAGAATAAAGCCTAGAATAACATTGGTATAAATGTCAGGATTCTTATTTTGACTCAGGCTTCCCCATTTGCACGAAGCAGCGCTGTTTCGGAATGTTATCAATGACTGAAATTAAAAGAAGCCATAATGGTAATAACTGATTAGATCAAGTAATCCGATCAATAAGACAGACTTCTGATTGGTTAAAACCTGGGATGATGTCTATCAAAATATATCGACATGTCTTTATTATTAGGCCAATTTCATTACTTATCGAGCTCTGCTTGACTCCTTGGTAGGTGTAATTTATCAGCAAACCATCAGAATAGAGTGATTAATGTTGCTTTCAATGAACTGGCTGTAAAATTATCTAAACATCGACTCATTATCTGACAGTTCCACTATGAAATTTAGTCTGCTAAAGTTACTCTTCCACTAAAGATTTATTTATGAGTTTATATATATATATATATATATATATATATATATATATATATATATATATATATATATTACTTGATCAGGAAGCAATTTTAAATAGTTCCTATTCAAGTATACATGTACATCGCGATTCATAAACACAAACATGAGAAGTCCATGACATCAAGTAGTGTCCCCTAAGGCAAATCAGAATTAGGGAGATGATAAAGATTCCCATACGATTCCATTTACTGATATTTCAAATCCTGGTACCTTTCTTGCTTTTGGAATGGGTTATCCCAATTTTTTTAGAAGACCAAATTTTGGCTAAAGGTACATTTTAGCCTGCTGAAGTATCAGTGACTTGGATTCGTGCCAAGATAACGGGCAAAAATTAGAAAGCGACACGGTCAACGAATGAAGATGGGCTGTATTTCAGGATAGTGGAGACATTAATGACAGAAACAAATGAAATAACCATAAGATTCAATCCTCAGATGGCGCCCAAGATTGATGGACTGACATGTATGTAAATTGATTACGTATGTTCAAGAAAACGACTAGGGGAATAAATCCTTGTAGGATTGCTCACAATGGCGCTGAACTTGGTATACATGCAATAATGGATTGTGTCGAAAGTAAAACTTAAGGCATGTACTCTAATGTTAACATCAACAATTTTTGTGTGTGTAAAAGTCAACAAAAGGAACAGAAAATATACATAATTTATAAACATTTGTTGAAATGATGAACTACAACGAAACAAGTACTCCAATTGTTTTTTCATTTATAAGCAAGAAGATCACGCCATATATAGATCTATGACATTTTTTTTAAACAAAAATAGAATTTGCAAATTGGAAGTTAATTCGGAGATGGGGTTTTTTCTATTTAATGAAAACAATGAGGAACTATGCAAATTCTCAAAAACTTAAATAGTATTTTCTTGTCCATTTTATTTCTTGTAGAGTGCACTACTGTGCAGTATAGACACAACTAAAATAATGATTTGCCTGTTGTTTTCCTTCGACACCATATTATTTCGTTCTTAAATCCATTTTTAATTAATTTTAAGAATAATTCGATAGCGAATTTGTCAGAAAACTTTCAATGTTTTAATACAAAAGAAGTCGGTAATAAAAAATATCTACGTGAGATGGATGTTTTTTTGTTGTTCATAGATAAACCACCTTGTTTTTGTTTTTTTCTACATTGAACATCATGTCAAGGACCATGTTGACATCGCAGCGTGTTAATTTCAGACTATCAATCAGCTGAGATATTTGTCGTTTACTTTGCACTAACGGTCGTATAGCAATAGCCTCGAACCTTAATCAAATGTTCCATAAACATGTTTATCGTGTAGTAATTTAACGTGGCACTGCTGTTGGAGTGGTTTGACAGGGTTACTGAAATGTCAAAAACACCAGAAAAAGAGCACGGTCGAGTTTACAACTAGACGGTATGTGAACCATTTATCATAGAGAACATTTTCCATCCAGACCCCATCCATTATAATGGCTCTTATGACAATGTTTTTTCCGCCTATTTTCATGGTAAACTTTGAAAGAAAGAAAAAATAGAGTATGTTTTTTTTAAAGCGATTTGACAGGGTTACTAAAATGTCAATAAAACCAGAAAAAGAGCACGGTCAAGCTTGCAAATAGACGGCATGTGAACCATTTATCATAGAGAACATGTTCTATCCAGACCCTATCCATTGTAATGGCTCTTATGACAAATGTTCTTTCCGCTTATTTTCGTGGTAAACTTTGAAAGAAAAAAAAAAGGAGAGTATGTATTTTTAGAACCTATTTGACAGGGTTACTGAAATGTCAATACAACCAGAAAAAAGAGCACAGTCTAGCTTACAAATAGAATGCATCTGAACCATTTATCATAGAAAACATTTCCTATCTAGACCCCATCCATTTTACAGACTCTTCTTGTGACAAATGTAAATTATGTATTTAGAAGCGAAAATTCCTCAAATTATGTAAACAGATTTGCCGACGTTGCAACCATACTCCTGAAAACTTGGCACATATGCTTGAACTGAAGAATCGATATTGAATATCCCAGAATGCATCTGATAAAGGTCCAAGACACTTCTAGAAATCATAAATAGTTGCCTCCCTTTTATCTTATATGGCATTTCTATTTTGAAAATATGGATAAAATAGCAACCACACAAATGAAGGAAAACAACTGATGAGAGACAGACAAATGGACAGACAGTGGCAGAAAGAGTGTCATAAGCAATACACATCAAAGTAAATTAGTGCTTATAAAGATATAGTTAATTACAAAGGCGAGGTTTGAAAGAATTTGTAGGAATATTGTAAATAGTACAAGTGTATATTGATTTTTATTCGACAATTTTTGTATATTTTACTTTCATTTATTTCATACTTTAGTCAAATTTTCAGAGTCTGGACAGAATTGCAGAATATTCGTCTTTTTTCCGTTGTGTGGAGGCAACGTTTCCCACAAAATGACAATCTGCTAAAGGCAACCCCAAATAAACATATCAGATATTTATTGCAGAAAGATGGGGGGGGGGGGTCATTATTATTACAATAAATGTCAGTTTTGATGTGAAAGTAGCCATTAATGCAACGGTCCAGACCCAGTTGCACAGAGGCAATTAAATTTTTCTTCAGGCAGTCAAGTGACACACCCATATCAGCGTACGGCTAATCTAGAGTAAACCCGATCATACGTTATTGTTCAAAATGGCAACCAGGGCTAACTCAAAAGTAATTTAGCTGAAACCTTAGAACCACGCCCCCCCCCCTCAACTTAAAATATATATATATATATAAAAAACAAAAATCCCACAATTTTTCCGCAATAAACATTTGACATGTTTGTAAAAAGATTGGCAAATAAAGTTGCTATGCGCTTGTGCTACTAAACTATTATGATGGTAGGGGTGATATTTGGGACCATAATGAGCGTGCTTATGAAGATAATGATGCGATAACAGTGGTAGGTTTTAAGGAACTGTCAAAGTAGAAGACGATAATGATGATGATGATGATGATGACGACGACGACGACGACGACGACGACGACGATGATGATGATGGTGACGACGACGATGATGATAGAGGCGATTGTATTGGTGTATGATTTAGCGGCAGAGATGAAAGAGGTGGTGAGGGTTTGATTTTAAAAAATATCTCAATGATTGGTGTCACCTCATCCTCTAACATCCTTCTTTCCAAGGCGCAGTGCTGTATTTTCCGATCGCAATCCTTTACAACTGGCTGTAAAATATGCCCTCGAAGTATTTGACACAACAAAGGCTTCTTACAACAAGACAAGTATGGTCTTAAAAAGTTGTAAATGTAACAGGTGTCTGTGTTCTAATTATAAGGACCGTAGTCCAGTGTGTGTATTGTCAATGTAACAGGTGTCTGTGTTCAAATTATAAGGACCGTAGTCCAATGTGTGTATTGTCAATGTAACAGGTCTCTTTGTTCAAATTATTAGGACCGTAGTCCAATGTGTGTATTGTCAATGTAACAGGTGTCTGTGTTCACATTATAAGGACCGTAGTCCAATGTCTGTATTGTCGTCACAAATATTTGTTCACGATGTCTGCATATAAATATACGCTACGTAATTGAATTAGTGGCTAAAAAGTGTGTCCATCATACAATACATTGTTAATTTATATCCTTCCTTCTTCCCTTGGATAAATGTTGTTAAGCATTTGAACTGTTCAGAAATCGAACATTAAAATGTGCTTTTATGCTCCATCAGTAATTGGCTTATATATCCATTTCTGGAAATCTAGTTTTCCTTAGCACAGATAACTATTTGTAATAATTCAACAGACGAAGATGATTTTCTGGTAAGAGAAATGTAAATAATATACTAAGATATAGAAAGTTGTTTTTTTTTTAATATGAACATAAATGAATCTATCCCAAAATTCCTTTAAAAAATGCATATAATTGGAAATGCCTGAGGATTAGTCCGTGTATAGATACATTAATGGGTTAATCTTTCTTGTATGTCTGTCTGCCCGTTTGCATTTATGGAAGCATGCATGTGTTTCTTTATGTTTGTCCTTGGACACACTATGCTAGGATTAGTCTGTGCTATATGCCTGTACCAAATAACAATCACTCTCTGCTTTTGACAGTAAAAGAACCTTATTTATTGACCAGATTTTACAGGGAAAAAAATATCATAAAATTTTGTATCATTTGAACTGAACAAGAAGAAAGGATGCATTAAAGTCAAGTAAGTTTCAGTGTGTCAATTATATTTCTAATTAAGGATTTAACAGCTTGATTTGGTTTATGTTTGGTTTGCTTTGGTTTGGTTTATGTTTGGTTTGCTTTGGTTTGGTTTGGTTTGGTTTGGTGCTTTACGGCACAGCAACACAAGTAGGTTATTTAGTGCCGAGGTAATTGGAGTAAAGTGCCTTGCCCAAGGACACACAACGGTAGCTGACCCAGGCTGGTCCGATGGTAGGATTCGAACCCGCACGGTCGTGAGTCCGGCATGCTAACCACTCAGCCACTGCAGCTCCCCTTTTTCAAGCTAAGTAATAAACATGAAGTCAATATATTTGAAAGCAAAACAGGTCTTTGCATGAAACATTTATTTTCTAGATTTCTGATTTTCATATTTTGGATGAAATGAAAATCTGGTCAAAAACCAAAGAGCTAGAGTGGCAAGAGATAGATCATTTTACAAAAGTGTCGAGGGATTACACCCCTCACACTATACTACCAGGTTTGTCCGTGCGTGCTTTCCTTCCTCGTTACACGATGATGACTTGATGAACAGAGTATGACAAATCAGATGTGGCATGTCAAATTCGTACACGAAATCGTGAATGATTGTTGAATTTACTTATCTAACATTTCTAATGACTGGACAGAGATATGGTCAATGATCTAAGAGCCGTCTATCCAACTGCCTGAACTGGTCAATATCAAAGCAAAAATTTGGTTTCCAGATAAAACGATAGGTCTACAACATGCTAAGTTGTGGGTATGGTTGTTTTTTTTATATATATTTATATCGGTTACTGCCATTGTCTAATTTAGGGTTTGACTAAAAAAAACGTGCAAAGTTCATATTTTTGCGTTATGCGTTCAATACGCAAAATATCTCAAACTTTGAACAAAGACATACTATTATCACTGAATTCTGAGAGAGACAGACAGACGGAGAGAGAGAGAGAACCCATACGCCATAATTACTCGTTTGAAAAGGAGAGGCCCATATTTAGTATTCATGAATATACGCCCACGACATACGGAGTTTGTTGTCAGGCTATAGATATTTACGTTCTTCGTTTTTAAAAAAATTAAATTGCTAGAATTTGAATTTATAAAAGATATGAATGATTTAAGTGATCTTGTTCGTCATTATAATTTCCTGAAGAAAAAAAAATACATTTTACACTCTACCAAATTACGAACTCAAACTGATGCACAGTTACGCAACGGCTCAGTGCCATTTCAGGACCGGGCAAGGTCGCGAACCGACGCAGTGCCGCTTCAGAATCAGGTAAAATAAGAGAAAACTGCTAGGTTTAAAAAAAAAAAAAAAAAAAAAACCAGCTAAGGTCACAAACTTGCACCGAGCGGTTTCATACTTTCTTAACTTAAGTACTCAACTCAGAATGTTTCCATAAAGTTAAATATAAGGTCAGTATTTCAGTGTTACGTATGGGTGTGCATCACAGATATTTATTATAGATGCACAGCAATAATTTGGTTTGTTTGGGCTAAACCCCCTTTAATTTTATTTTATTTATTTATTTATTTTATTTCTTTTGCCTAAAAGGCACATCTGTGCTCTAACATAAACTACATTGCAAAGCCCATAACAACCAACATGTTTAAAACATATAGGTTCAGTGTAAGTATTCTATCATAGTTCACAAATAATCAGCATGTACAATTTGAGCTGAGTTTGCACTCAAACTTGTTAAGTTTTACGAAAGTTGGACCATGGAAGGATCACGAAAAGGTGATGGTCGCGAAACATCCCCCAACATATATACAATGTTTGAATTGTAAAGGTCACTACCGTACATAAAGGATTTGTAAAAGTATTCATATGCATATGGGGACACCCTATATCTATTCGGTATCTACACACTTTTGGTGGATTAATCTACACTGTAAATATGTTTTTGTGTTATGGACTTCCCTTGGTATGTATGTATGTATTTATTTATGTGTGTACGTATGTATGTATGTATGTATGTATGTATGTATGTATGTATGTATGTATGTATGTATGTATGTATGTATGTATGTATGTATGTATGTATGTATGTATGTATGTATGTATGTATGCATGTGGAATATTACTACGTTGTGGTATGTATGTATGTATGTATATATGTATGTATGTATGTATGTATGTATGTATGTATGTATGTATGTATGTATGTATGTATGTATGTATGTATGTATGTATGTATGTATGTATGTATGTCATCCATCTACCAAACCAGCAAGCTATCTGTCGATTAATGCATTAACAGCGATAAAAAAATGTACGGCACCCACTTCTTCTTTATTTTATTTTGTTCATTTTATTTTCATGGATATGTTAGTGTATATTTTCTTTTGCACTACATCTTGATTTCAGTTTACAAAGGATCTACCGGTTCCCTGTGTTTCATTTACATTTACAACTCCAGTCTTATTTGTAATATATTAGAATGCAATATATCGCGATATTTTATGTTAATAAACTACTCATGTACAGTGATGACGTTCACATCTCCCGATTTCTGTAAATTAATCTAATTAATTCTCGTTGCGATAATGTGTTTACTGGACTGGTGAATCTGCTACTGTTGTGTAGTTATACATGTGCATATATATATACACGTATAATTGAATATCTTGACATCACACATGCCGACATAAAAGAACATTGATTTAACTTACCTTTGGGATCATCTGAAGATGTGCGTCCGTACGTGCAGCCGGCAAGTAATAGATAAACACAAACTTTATAAATACAGCACATGGTATTCATGTCCACAACGTTGAGCTGTTCTCATTCACGCACCGATACAATTAATATTCATCACCAGCAAAAAGTAAAACTTTTGATTCTATCCTCTAGAATAAAAACCAGTTTAGCTGCCAATGTTTTATAATAATTTGGTCTGTTTATATTAAAATTAAGATATATATTCCAAGCTGGCAAGCACTTTAAAAAAAAAATAAAGTTTATCCTTTTCCTAACACTGCCTCTGCATACAACTGGAACATGTGAATAACTCAGGTCAGATTTTTACCTGTATCGCCAAGCTTAACTTGATTCGCTTGACCAACTGTACTATACGATTCACCAACTATGAAATAGACAGGTAACAGTGAAGATAAACTATATCTATTCCACTACGTATAATGCAAATAATTGTTTGAACACGTTAGGTGTTATTATTTCTATGTAATCTGGCTCAGATATTAAATTATTAATGCATTTAATGCAACAGATTCAGGTGACAGTAACGGATAGGTGGATTAATAATTGGTTGTGTATGGTAGCCTCTTTAAGTGCGGCCCCAGGGCAATAGTGGACTCATCAATGATTTTTGACAGCCAGGTAAAACATCAGCATATTGTTTTAAACGTGGGAAGGCATGACGTCACATACTTATGTCCTCAAAGAAACAAGAGATGTAGAACAACAATAACAAAAAAATAATATACAGTACTGAAATCTACATAAATGACCATAAGTTGCAGAACTTTAATGGGGATAAGATTCTTGATTTCTTTTCTCCTAAGTAAAACCTTTGAGAGTATTCTCACTTTTTACCAATAACTCTTAGTTGTGACTTTTCGACGTTCACATTTCTGATCTTTCAACTCCATATTTAAGCGTTTGGTCTCTAAATTTCAGTTTACATTAGTATAATCTCTTATTCCTATTATACTCGACTTTTTCTACTTTTTCTTAAATTCCACTAAGCGTAGAAATTTTTTAATCTTACAATGGTTTTTCAAATTATTATTGCAGGGATATTTGAAAAGTTCTGAATATTTTGATCGAACGTTTTTTTTTGTTCTTTAAACCTGTCAATTACGGGGTAGGTACTATAAGAGTAACTTTGGGCCCAATTCCAATTACGAAAAGTCACCATTTTTTCTATAAAGACTCATTAGTTTTTTTTTTGTTTTTTTTTTGTGTGCAAATGGATTAAAATTTTGCTAAATTCAGTCGAAGCATTAAAAAGTTGGGTTCTCCTAACATGACGTTACTTTCAATTTGGTGTAGTTATGCATTCCGATTATTTATTTTCTGCACTCGATGTTTAAAAATTGTTCATTTATAATTTATTTGGAAGGCAGTTGGAAAAGAAGCATTTTCTTGCTTTTGTGGAATATTACTACGTTGTGGTATGTATGTATGTATGTATGTATGTATGTATGTATGTATGTATGTATGTATGTATGTACGAGGGATATTTTAAAAATTCTGAATAATTTGTTATAATTTTTTGGTTTCTTTGAACCTCTCAATAAATTTAATGACGATCGATAGACAAAATAATGTTCTATACAATACTATGCAGCTGTACATACAGCACGCCGGACAGCTAAACATAGGTAAATGACAATTACATACAATATCGGAGAAGGAGAACAATTCTGCTACTGAGCAAAGAACATACTGTAAAATCCGGGCGCTCTTAGGATACGTTCCGACTGATATCAAGGCTGACTTAGATAAAGTTTACGGATGTAATTCTCAGTCAAATCCGTCAATTCTGAGGTGGTTGAATCGTTTCAAATATGGTCGCGAATCCATGAAAGATGACCCACGTTCTGGAAGAACTTTGTCTGCGATTGGTGAGAGGTAAGTGGCTGGTGTGAAGGGGGCAATATATAAAGATGCTAGATACACAGCAGACGATACTCAGCATTCAGGCGTTAGCATTCGAAGTGAGAAGATCGATACCGGAGCCGCTGTGGGTCTTTGCCTTTGTCTTTGTTTAAACAGCTCGTGCGGACCATGCAGTGACGACTACTCCACTACATAGGAAGTAAAACCAGCACAGCGCAGAATAACAAGTATTTTGCTCAGAATAACAATTATTCTATGCAGCTACAAGATACAGGGAACAGCATGGCGGAGTTGTGACCAGGCCAGCGAGGCGATTATCGTGGAGAAGCTTGGGGAGAGGGAGTCACCCAGCTACCAGAAATCGATACCAGCGGGTGTATTCCGGTCACTCCATTCACATGCTGTTAGACCCAAAGAGGGTAGGGGGTTGTGCAGTGCAGCCATCTAACCCCCCATTGAGAACAACAACAATAACAACAGCAACAAAGACATAGGCATATTTCACCTGAAGTCCAAGGCTGGGAGTGAAAGGCAAGGTGCAGAGGGAAAGGAGTGGGGAGCTGGTTGTATTTTCCGCAGAAAAACATGGACTACAGTCTTCCTGCCACCTACCACCACCACCACCGGGGACCAACACTTTCCAGCAGGCACAGCGGTTGGAGGTATACAGCAGACGCTGCTGTATGAAGAATGCTGACAATAATCCTATAAAGGGCTAAATAAATTACCTGAATCAATGGGGTTTTCAATTTGGTATTTTCGAAAACCCCTTTTGATTATACTCTTTTAAACACAAATTTGATCAATTTCGAACCACCGTCTAAAAATTATTACTCAAAATTGAAGTGTGCGTGATACGAAAATGAGATGAGTAATTCTTACTCAAAGATTGGTATTGTTTTTGGAAAAAAACATGTACACTTTGTACAAAATTTTTTCACAAAACTGGAATAAGCGCGTTAAATAAAAAAATTCTTTGTAACTTTAAGCATCGTCATAATTGAACAAGTGGCTAACACTTTATTGGTATTAGGGACAGCCCGACTTAGTTAACTGGGCAGAATTTGACCTTGTACGATCCTGGCGTTTCAGTACTTCCGATCCGCTTCGTGTCTCCCTTGCCGAGCCCAAGCCGCCTGCCACGCTCCTGACACTGAATAATAGCATGCTGTGCATGCATTGCATTGAAACCTGAAAACATTGAGGGTCTAATCCTATGTACAGGTTGAAAGTGCATTTACACACCCTCCCATATCGCGCCTACAATGATCCCCCATAGTGGGGCAACCATGAAGCGATGGAGTGGTGTGTAATAATTAATGCGCAGGTGAATTTGCAATTGCAAATCACCTGACGAACCACAGGCTGGTGCTTCACTGCACTAGTTTGGGGGAAATTAAATAGTGCGCCGTGCGCATACGTTAACTACTCGTACAGGGCCGTAGGGCCGCACACGAGGATAATCAAAAATCATCATCAGCAGACGATACTTCAGTCAGTCATTCTTTGTGTGTAGTTTGTGTCGGTTGGACGTCTCGCAGCCACGGAGCAGTAAGAGCTTGCTTACCCTCCGTTCATAACTCGGCCATTAACAAGCAAGGAAATAAATATTCAGAACATAAGCGACAAAACCATAGCCACCACCTTGAGCAAAACCCAAGGAGGAAATTTCAAAATCCTTCACACCAGGGAAAAGTACGTAGTGATTAGATGCGCTACTTCCAAACAAGTCGCCAAATACCTAGAAATCCAACAAATTGGCCCATACCGAGTAACAATTACTCGCCACATGAACATCAGACCACAAAATCAAGACCACCTTACCAGTAAACCTAAACCAGTAATAAACAAAATCATTAGAATAGATAGGGAGCACCACACAGAATGCATAACACAGGAAATAAATAGACAGGGCCAGGAAATTAAACAGGCAAGACGATTAAATAATAAACAGAGCGAGCAATCAACTGCAGTGCTCTTACAATTTAAACAGACCCCCCCCCAGCTACAGTCCGCCTAGGGCCAACAGGCAGAAACTATCAGGTGACAGAGTACAACCCCAAAACTAGATACTGTACCAAATGCCAGGGGTGGGGGCATTTTACCACCAAGTGTAGATTTAACAAAAGATGCAGAAGGTGTGTGGGACCCCACGAGGGTCAATGCAAATTCCAGGGGCAAAAATGTGCAAACTGCAAAGAACCCCACCACCCACGATCACGTGAGTGCAGATACAGCATCAAAGAAAATGCTATCATCGTGTACATGACAACAAACAAAGTACCATACCCGGTCGCTAAGACTGAAATCAATAACAACATGCAAACCACTAATAGCACCAAAATTACCGCCCCAACCACCAGTCAAATTAAATCAAAACCGATCAGAGAGTCCCCAGCGCACCAACACAACAAAACAGGACAAACAACCAAACAAACCAACAGACAGACACCGAATCAACAAAACCAATACCACCCACCCCCAATAGAGCTAAGGAGCTGTATAAAACAAACACCATACCGACAACAGAACCCCCCCACCCCAGCGCTGCACAAAACAATAATAACAAAAATACTAAATCAACCCCGGATACAAAATCAACTAAAGCACCTTCCACCGGCAATAAAGAAATCTCTAACAACATAACAGCTATACAAGTTCTAGAACTTATCCGGGACATAATGATAATTGACGGGGTCATCAAACTAACTAAGGACAATCAGATCCCAGCCGGTACCGTACTTACCCAAATATTAGACCTCGCAACACTGCGGATTATACCCCAGACCCCCACACAAACCGGAAACCACGGTAGAGAAAACACGAACGTAAATAGGGGGACCCAACAATGAATACAACAGAAATAATCTACATACTACAGTGGAATAGTAGGGGAATACGGAAAAACATTCCCGAATTAGTCCTTAGAGTCAATAGCGCCCTAAACAAGCCGGACGTTGTGTGCATTCAGGAGACTCATTTGAATGAGCAGAAAAGTCACCCCAAACTACCAGGGTACTCTACCTGTTACATCAAAAATCGACCCCAAGGGCAGCAGGGAGGCGGACTGGCAATCTATGTCAGTGATGCAATTTCAAGTGAGTCTGTTGAATGTACTCTGCTAATACCAGACCCCGAGCCGAAACCGGAACACCAAATTATCAAAATAAACAATGGTAGTAGACCAATAACAATTGTAAACATGTACGACCCAGGTAGGGAAGTCGTTAAACCAGAAACATACAACACAATCGTTGGCGAGCTCGGGGATCACACAATTATCTGCGGCGACTTTAATGCCCACAGCGAGCAATGGGGAGGGACCCACTTGGATAGGAGGGGTGTAAATATTGAAAGATGGGTCGCCCTATCCAACCTAGTCATACTAAACAATGGTGCACGTACCAGAATTAACCCAATAAATTGGAGCATGTCAGCAATCGATCTAACTTTGTGCACACCCAAGGTAGCGGAGATAGCCGATTGGGAAGTAGATCAAACCAGCACACTAGGTAGCGACCATTTTTCCATATTGATCACAGTACAACTCAAAACACACAAAAATAACACACAAATGCCCCCAAAATGGAGATACGATAAGGCGGACTGGGAGATGTTTCGCACTCTCTGTGAGGAGATAGACGACGCCCAATTGTATGACGAAAACATTGAAACCTTTAACGAAAATGTCATTAAAGCACTGTCATCAGCAGCGGAGCAAAGTATTCCCAAAACGGGAGGGCGGGGCATCAAACAGTCCGTACCATGGTGGAATGAGGACTGTAAACAAGCATTAAGAGAGAAAAAAGGGCTCTAAACAGGTTTCGGCACTCCAAAAACAACCTCGATTTTCTTGTTTACAAAGAAAAAGAACGCCTGGCGAAAAACATAATATTTAAGGCAAAACAAACCTCATGGCAAGAATTCTGCTCATCCATAAATCATAAGGCTAATTCAAAGTAGGTATGGGATAAAATTAAGAAAATAAGAGGAAAAAAATCCTTTGCAACCCCCAAACTCCCCGGGCTTACAACTGACGGGGAAAAAGCAGAAAAATTAGCATCACACTTCGCCGGGATGAGCAGCAACACAAACCATACAGCTAACTTCCAAATACACCGAAACAGGGTCGAAACACATTACCCTCACTTATTCACAGATAGGAGTAACCAATACAGCCCCTTAAATGTCGATTTCACCATTCATGAATGGCGAAAAGCTCTCAGCAGGAAAAAACTACCTCGCCGGGGGAGGACACACTAGGTTACGAAATTTACAAAAATCTCCCCAAAATAACCGAACTGGTGATTTTAGATCTGTTGAATGCGATCTGGCGATCGGGAGAGATTCCAACAAGATGGAAACAAGCAATTGTCACCCCAATCCCAAAACCTGGAAAAGATCCAACAGATATAAATTCATACAGACCAATATCGCTCACAGATAACATATGTAAGGTTATGGAGACCATGATAAATAATAGGCTTAAATTCCACCTAGAGAGTAAGAATTTGATATCCAAAAATCAAAGCGGATTCCGCAATAAACGCTCCACATTAGATCAACTTATACGACTGGAGTCAAGCATAAGACTGGCATTCAATGCAAGAAGGAAAAGTGACCGCCATCTAATCGCCGTCTTCCTTGACCTCGAAAAAGCCTATGATCTAATCTGGACCAAAGGATTAATTGCCAAATTAAACCAATATGGAATCACTGGCCCCATGCATACATTCATATCAAACTTCTTAACCGGTCGAACTATCCAAACGAGGGTGGGAGGACAGTATTCGGAAATACACGAGCTGGAAAACGGCACCCTACAGGGAAGTGTACTGAGCCCCACCCTTTTCAATATCATGATAAATGACCTGGAAAAGTCAATAGACCAAACTCATCTGGACATATCTCAGTTTGCTGACGACAGCGGAATCTGGAAAGCGGGAAACCCGTCCAGTGAAGCTGTGGTGAGCGGAATGCAGATGGGACTAGATGGGATTGGTAGATGGGCAGATAGGTGGGGTTTCAAAATATCGCCCGGAAAAACAATAGGGGTGCTTTTTACACCTAAACTTAAAACACGCAGGGACCCCCCCCCCCCCAAATTATACTTAAACGGCACAGAGATAAAATTTGAAAAAGTAGCTCGATTCTTAGGAATGCTATTTGATGAGTGCCTTACATGGAGCAATCACATAACAGAGCTAGTAGGGAGATGTGGAAAAGATCTAAACCTCTTACGAAACCTTAAAGGCACCGAGTGGGGGGCGGATCAGACCACACTCCTTACATTATATAGGACACTCATTCGATCGAAAATAGATTACGGGTGCCAGGCATGTGCTTCGGCTCACCCTAATGTACTTAAAAAACTAGATCGGATACAGTACCTGGCTTTTGTTATTTGCACCGGCGCTCTCGGTAGCACTTCTGGGGACGAGCTACGAGTTTTAACAGGGGAACCCTCTCTACACCTTAGAAGGGAGGAGTTACTCCTGCGCTACGAGACACGGCTATCAATTCACCCGAAATCACACCCCACCCGCATTATCATAAACAAGTGCAACAAGCCCTTCCGACATAAACTAAAAGCAAACTTACCAGGAGGGAAAAAAATCCATGACCTACACAGGGAATTAGAACTGACCAATACCCAAGCGGAAATAATACAACACCCGGACACCGCACCATGGACCTGTAAAGCCCCCAAAATCAATGTCGAAGCATTAAACTATGGGGACAAACAACTTAACGCATTAGAAATCAGGGCCAAAATCTTAAATGATATTGCGAATAGATATGAGGGCTACACACAAATATACACCGATGGGTCAAAATCACTGGAACCCATGCGTACGGCAGCCGCAGTCGTAATCCCGGGGGAGAATATCACACTGGGGGCAAGGCTGCCTGATCACTGCTCCATTTATACAGTCGAGTTTTGGGCAATTAACGAAGCTATAAAATGGATTCAAGAAACCCACACAGCCAAAACAGTGATAATCAGCGACTCCCTCAGTCTGCTACGAACCCTGGAAACAAATAACTCGTCCAGCAGAGAAAACATGTTGCGGGAAGTATATTTAAAACTTAAAACCCTGGACCAACAAAATTATACTGTGGAATTCATGTGGGTACCCTCCCACATCGATATTCCAGGAAGTGAAAGGGCAGACCAAGAAGCCAAAAGAAAGCTTAAAGAATCTGAAATACATCAATTGGATTATAGCATACTGGAAATTTACAGTATAATAAGGCAGAAAATAGATAATAAATGGCAACGGGAATGGGATAACTCAGCAAAAGGGAGAAAACTCAACCTACTGCAAAAACAAGTTAGCAGGAATATAACAGCCACTAAATTGGTAAACCTATACGAATCCAAAGTCATAACCCGACTCAGAACTGGCAAAACCCTTTTAGCCAGCAGTTTTGGAAGGTTTATACCAGAGATAAGAGAAGCAGGCATAAATTGCCCTCACTGCCCCGTCCCGGAAACATTAGAACATATCTTCAATACCTGCCCCAAATACACACAAGAAAGGGAAACTTTCCACGAAAAACAAACAAAAATAAACGCACCAGCCCAGTAACCGACGTTTTTTACCACCAAAACGAACAACATCAACTCGATGTACGCAAACATCTTAGGCTTCATCTCTGCCATAGGAAAAAGGGGAAAATTGTAACCAAATTACCCCCCCCCCCCCCCACACACACACACAAAGTTCCGGCCTCCACACAAAAACAAACCTTAACATAAAAACATTAACAAATCACAAATCATTAGGACAGTCAGGCAAACTCAGCGTGGATCCCTAGACACAAAATTTAAAATAAAATTAAAAGGTCAGATCAAATCGCAGGGAGGAACCAGGTATATCCCCAGCCCTTACGGTGGAAGGGTACCTATAACGAACTTGGGCCCTCGCACTGAATATTAAAAAAAGGTCAGATCAAATCGCAGGGAGGAACCAGGTATATCACTAGCCCTTACGGTGGAAGGGTACGTATAACGAACTTGGGCCCTCGCACTGCAAGTATTTGAAAAATATGACAAACATTAATAATAAGCAAACCAAGTTTTGTTTTTTCTATTCTTCAAACAATCATAACCATCCCCCATGCATGACCACTAACGGAAGGAAGGAAAAGAATGGATGAATGAATGAATGGATGAATGAATGAATTTTCATTTTTATTTATAAAATACAAAGAAAAAAAAAAAAATTATATTTTTTTTTTTATTTTTATTTTTTTTTATTTTTTATTTTAAAAAAAAAAAAAAAAAAAAAAAAAAAAAATTACTTCTTTTTTATTAATACATGCATGACTGTGTACTCTTCCTTTGCTAACGCTTCTTCTAACACCCACACTGGTACCGATATTCGGAAAACAGCCCAAACAGTCCAAGGAGTATCAGAACAACTCACCAATGAAACAATAATAGGACCCTCACACTGGCCCAAATCGAACCTAAGAATATAAGGTGGTCACAAGTCCAAACCATCAGGGGCCGACTGCACAATGCGGTATATAGTTCATGCTTTACCCCAGATCCACTGAAACTACCTAATAGGACCCGCACACTGGCCCCAAAACGAACCTAAGAGTATAAGGTGGTCATAAGTCCAAACCATCAGGGGCCCACTGCACAAAGCGGTATATAATCTACACCCTAAACCCAGTTTCCAAATAAAAGGGCAACAAATGCAATTGCCAACAAGAAACTTGAAACCTTGACCCGAAACCTTAGATAATATAAGGTGGCTTAAAACCCAAAGCCATCAGGCCCAGCCGCACAAAGTGGCAACAATTACTTAAAACAACCACACCACGACATGCATAGGATCAAATATAGGGCAAAGCTCCTTGGACTTAACCCAGCTTCAACACGGTACCAAACAGCCAATCATACAGAGTTCATTAAAAATAAAAAAATAAAAAAATTTCAAAATAAAATATCGACACGTGCAAGACGTCATCATTATTTCGGCAAAATTTAAATTTCACACCCTGGACCACAGACACCACCATGTGACGCAGAAGCTCCTCTCTGGCCGATCCCGACCCCGCCTTTTCCACGGCCTGACATAAAAAGCAACAGACAGTGTGCTGGGCACACAATAAAATTGCGTGAGGGTGATACGCACCCCCACGCCGATTAATTAAATAGCATGCTGTGCATGCAGTAAAGCGCAAGCGGTTTTTACAGCTCTGTTTTAACCACTTGACGAACCCCAAACTGATGTTACCGCAACAGTTTGGGGGCAAATTAAATAGTGCGCTGTGCGCACATTAATTCCTCGCACATGACCAGATTTGGTCGCACGCGAGTTTAATCCTAATAATAAGAAGAAGCAGACGATATTTCTATTATCACGGGCATTAATTTGTGAGCTGTTTTTAATATACTGTAGAATCATTGAAACTCAGAAAGGTTTGTGCAAGATGGATCCCGCATTTGTTGACGTCAGATCAAACACAGACTTGGGCTTGAAATTGCCATGCAGCTACTAGCCAAATATGAAAATAATGACCAGATGCGTTTGAAGATTGTCGCAGTTGATGAAACATGGATTTGCTTTTCTGAATCCGACTCAAGAGAAAATAATCAACTCTAGAACGGAGAAAACGAGCAGAGACCACACATTTCTCAACGTAGTCAGACTGTCAAGAGAGTTTTATACGCATCATTTTTCGATGCAAAAGGCCCGGTCGTCCAGATATCTGTGCCCGACTCTGCTAGTGTCACTGGATATTGTATGCCTCCAAAGTGTATAAAAAGTTGTCGAACACTACCGAATCTCTAGTCCGTGACCTGTACACGAGGTATCCATCTACTCCATGACGATGCACCGGTACGTAAATCCGCTGTAGTGACAGACTTCCTGAAGGAGCACAGCATCCAAACTTTGCCACATCCTCCATACAGCTCTAATTTAGCTCCAAGTTATTTTTGGCTGAATCCCGTTATCAAATATTTGCTGAGGAGCACACGATTTGAAAGCCGCCATGCGGTTGGAATTGCAGTTTTCCAGTGTATGAACAACATACCAAACAGTGCATACAAAATGGCATTTAATGATTGGATAATGAGACTGTGTAAGTGTTTAGAGGTGGGTGGGGAGTACATTGAGGGGATGCACTGACGTACTGTTCATTAATAAAGAATTTTGTTGTGCAGCGCACTAATATTCAGAACTTTTTAAATACCCCTCCTACATAACAATACAATAAATTTGAAATTTTGTCATCCATTTACTAAAACAGGCTATTCTTTGTCATTCACATATAAACTGTCAGAAGTACTCCCTGTAAACATGGGATGAGTCCACTTCGAAACACAGCCAACTTTAACTTTTATCGTGCTACCGTGCATTAATATATAAATGCAAATACAAAAATACTTTCCATTACATACCCATTTAATCTTACATGGCTGATCCGGCGTTCGATACAGATATTCAATCTGTGTTTCAGTAGTATGAGAATGGGACTTTTGGATTTTATTGAATTAATGTTACTTATCTAGGTCAAAGCCTTCTATACCACCATGATTTTTTTCTCACTTCACACGCGCACGTACGCGAGCCCGCTCGTTTGCCCGCGCGTGAAAGTTACCAACAGGCGCCCATGCAAGAGGATAGAAAACTCAAAACTAGATCAGTAACCAACAAAACCGCTATTATTATATTAATATCAATATCTCGATTGCGAAATCATACGAGTGATGGTTATGGTTCCAAATTCTAAGACCATAAGTGCACTGGCAAACTGGCAAATATTTACTCGACTTTTACAGTCTGCAAATCCACTACCCCCCGGTTGCATATCTGTGCTTGGAGTCGCCGGTGGTTTTCCATTTTCGCCAACACAGTCTCGAACTCCAGCATGTTACTTATTTTATCCAAAATAGCCACCGAGTACAGTTTAATAACTGTATTGAGACTACGTTGTGATGCCGCGAGAAATTCTGAATAGATACATATTTGCGAATGCAGCCGTAAACAGGATTATTTTACCAGCGACTCCAGCGACACCGGTTGCTATCGATATACCCCCAACAATAATTCCGATTGGTGTACCTATGATAGTTGTTGTGGTCAGAATGCCAGCAACACCAAGGCCAACGTTAGTTCCTGCGGCGATTCCGCAAATAGCATCTACAACCACACACGCATGTTTGTATTTCACTAGTAGTGCGGTTCTCTTGACGACTTCATCTCGCAGCTGTTGTTTCGCTTCGATTATTTTTTTACGTCGGTAACATTGAGGGTTGATAATAGTTCTTATATTAATAATGTGATCGCGTAGTATAATTGCTCGATAATAATGCCTTGTTCAGGTGCAACACGCACACGCACTTCTAACCAATTACCCTTTTTTACTGGTACAACTGCTATACAATCACAGAAAATATCTTCCTGCGGAATATTTAAATCTCTGTCAATTGTTCGTTCTGGAACACCACGTTCACTTAGAACCGTATTGAGGACGCCCTTGGTTCGTGTCTGAAACTATTGTACTAGTCTTCGCCCAAGAACTATTACGCGGACAAGTGTGGCCCTGTTGAATAATAGTCGAGATCTGTCTCTTCTTAGTTAAGTCAATGTTGACCCCAAGTCTTCTCTTAAGGCCAAGGTGATAATCGAAGACCATTTCCTTTTTTCTCGAGACGCTATGCGTCCACGAGAGGTTCCGCCTCCCACCGCCTTTTTCAGAGCCATCCTGGATACAGTTCCGACAGCCCCAAACGCAACTGCTTTTGCAACCCCAGGAGCCACAGCCGCTAACAGCGCTGGAATGGTTGCGAGGAATGAAAATATTCCACCGGTTTTTGTATTTGTGCCACTACTGACTTGGATAATTTTAATGGCACCGAGGTGTTTTTTTCGTATGGCCGCATTAAGCTGATTAAGTTGAGTTTGGGTCACCCACACGGGATAATTCCAGTTAACTTTGTCAGAGAAAGCCTCTATGTGACCCCGCAATCATTTTGTATTGCGCTCTTTATTTTTGCAAGCTGCTTTGGGCTAAGGCCAACCTTAACTTCGTGATAGAACATTATTATTTGAAAATGTAATAGGTTAAATTACTATGTTAAGAGTTTTCCACATGCGCGTCAAGGACCCTCATTCGGCCACCTGTGCCCTCCATCAACAGAAGCTTATCGGAGAGGATCACAGAAATGCATCTGCAATTGGAAATATTGGAGAGACCAGCCCGGTCAGTAACATGCATGAAAGTAAATGTCGACCACAGACTGTCTATGAAAAGTTATAAATCGGGTACAACGTACGAAAGTCGCGTTGGGAAATCTGCAGACCTGTGTCAATGTTTTGATGCCGGTGACATGCACGACCGTAGCTTGTGATATACATGTGCGACTTGATTGTCTGCGAAGCTAAGCAAAATTTCTTCGGTGGGTTCCTGATGGCCGTTTAACCGCAGAGAAACTTTAGACACTCCTAGCCGGTCAAATATCATCGCACTAGGGGCTTGATCGTTAGCTCGAGCTGAATCGTGAAACGCCACGAACACATGTTTAGTGCGTTGAGGCCATGTTGGATACTTATTTGACATTTAAACTGCCTCTGAGTAGTAATGACTGTCTTAAAGTCTTTGGTGAGTGCGAGACACGACAACGTTGACGCTGTTCCAGAACTCATCAACGACAACAAACGTGATTCTGTGGTCAGTGAAGGGATTAGTGCAGGCATCCACAATGTTAATGTTGACAACACAACTTGACGGGTTAACGTGACTGTGTGCTTGGCTCCGAAAATAACCTTGCGAATATCTCTCTGAAAAACCCAAATATCTGATTGAGAGGAACCGCATACGAAAACAACAATTGATCTCCATGAAGATGTTGTCGACACTGTACAATGCCAAATTCGGGTTATGATCTACATGTTCGTTTGAGTCTTTATGAAACATCATAGACGGACCAGCCGACCTCCCGTAATCATCGCTGTGTCTGGCGAGTCCAATAATCGTCGTGACAATTTCAACATTGTCAAGAATCGCTTCTATTTCCTTTCAATCGATGGAATAACGTGCGTTGTCGAACAACGCCATGATGCCATTGTTAATAAATCCAACCTTGGCACCGGCGGCATAAGGGTTATTGTTGGCCTGTTTCAGTTGTCCCTCAATTTCCAAGAAGCCCTCACATGGAAGAAAATACCCAGACATGCCCTGCACTTGTAATTCTATTTTAATGGCCTGAGGTCCCTAGCCGCCTACGAATAATACTTAAAATCTTTGGTGCTGCGATCTACCCTCACAGGTGCACCCATGTCCCACGCGGTATCGGGTGTATCTTGAACTTTTGCCATTTTCACTTATACATTATCGGTTTCGTCTAGTACCGTTTGCGAGACAACCGTAATCCGCTTCACATTGCCAGATTTGTAATCACTGAATCAGCTATACGTTGTTGAGCGGCTTAATTGATGCCTTTACTAACTGGAGCGGGCATTGTTGCTGTTGATGGTAGTGTAATCGCCTTTGGTGGTACTCGAGTCCCCAATCGTCGTAGTCGATCTCAAATCGATTGAACCGCTTGTAATCCTAGATTGTTTAACCGATCCGCAGCAACGTTTTTGATGCTATCAACGACTCACATTGCAACTTGTTTAGCGATTGGTGCAGCAGCGCGCAATGTCAGGGCCGCGAGCACCTTTTGGTGCGCCTGTAAATAATACCTGCCATTTCCGTAATATGTCTTGAGTTGACAACACGCACTGGTATCACACGTCCACGGGCGACTGTCATTTTATTTGATCAGGTCGACCTCTAATGTACAGTTGTATTGTTAAGGTCTCCCCGCGCAGGTCTAATATGTGCCCGTCCTGGTCCACAAGGGTAAAACGAATATGTGCCAACCGGCCATTATGACATGGAAGATACACGGGCGCCGCGTGTGTAATCGATATCAGATCACCGGGCGCCTCAGTCGGGCCAAACACCCAAATAATATATAACCCTGCGATGCTTGTGTTATTCATGCTGAGGTTTCATAACTACCACTGATCAGATTAACCTGAGTCGTGGTTGCGATTCTGACAATGTCTGGCGCAAAATTGTAACTAGTACAGTCGGGTCCTGCACGCAAAATTCGTTTGTCCTCTGGAATGTCATAAATATCTTCGGGCCAACCCAGAACTGTTCTCAGCGATGACTGTGCAATATCAATCACGTACGTTGGAGATTCGATCGAGATAGCAGAGCTAATTGTGGGCTGGTGTACGCGTATGTAAATTTTAGAGTCTTTACCGGTCACCAATGTGATCTTCCGTCGGATCTCATTATTTATTGATTCAAGCTCGAATGCGCCCGTGGGAAGTCCGACAACGTGCCAGGTAGCGACACCGTCTGACGAAAACACAAACGAGTTATTCTCGGGAAAGCTTCCAAATGGTCGCAATCGAATATTAGACCAACTGCGATAAACACGCAACGATGCTAGTGCGATCTCGAATGTGCGGGATTGCCCCGCGGCCCGCGGTAATTGATGTAGAAAACGTCACTCAATATTCTGGTTTGGTTGACGATAGTGGCGATGCGATGGGGTGGGGGTGGGGGAGCATTTTTTGTTTGTTTGAGCTGTAACCGGGGCATAGATGGGGGAGGGGGGTTGGAGGTTGATATCTGACATAAAATCTGTTCTCTGTGGCAAAGAAGAGACGCCACTAAAGAACATTGCCCCGGGCGCCTCGGTTGGGGTGCCACTAAAGAACATTGCCACCGGGCGCCACGAATCCTCGCTCCGCACTGGTTGATGAGATTGTAATCATCGAGGTAATGCTCGGGGTTGTGTTTACAACGACACGCTGCATCGCAGCATTGATTTTACGTAAAACAGGAAGTATTTCAGAATTCATTATCATCGGTGTTGTATACATCATCGATGTCTTAAATAAGTTCATGCATCAACGCACAAAACGTCCCCGGGTCCATGATGTCATTGGTAAGCAACCGCTGACAAATTGACGCAGCCTCATTAATAATTTCTGGAGCGTTGTTGCCCGCGCGAACTGATCCCACGAATGTTTCAAGACCTTTTCCTTCCTTTAGTATTTCTTGTTTTTCCATAGTCCTGGCAAAATCTTCGAGATCGGGTTCGGATTCATACGAGGTTTTAGGAAAACGGGTGCAGGGGTGTATATGCACGTCTTTGTTGCAGTTGCTGTTGCTGTTCTAGTTGCTCTTTTCTTTTTTGATCTTGGGATTCGGAACAGATTAGCAGTTGAGGTGTAGGTAAAGGTTCGCCTGGGGATGGAGGTGAAGGTGTCTTCTTTGCTTGACTTGGACAAGTTTTGCCTGTGGAGGCACAGGTAAATATTTGAGTGCGGGTGCAGGTGTTTCCTTCCCAACAGGTGGAGGTGCGGAAAATTGTATCAGTGGAGATTCGTACGAGGATCCAGTTTCGTATGATGGTCCGGGTTTAGGTTCGGTTCGACGTGCGCGAGCTCGTTTTATTAGTCTTTCCTTATCTACTTCTTGCATGAATTCTTGCAGCATTTCGTTGCCCTCGTCAATGTTTCCATCTTCAACAGTTTTAAGCATTCTGTTATACAAATCAAACAGCGGGCCAGTGGATTGTTTAAGCGTAATAATTTCCCTGTATACCCACTTGCTCCATACATTTTTATATTCGATGGTTTTTCGACACGTACTTTTTCTATTCGGGGGGTATCTCAGAAGCGGCCTTTATTGAATTTTCTAAGATCCACTGACGACCTTCTTCAGCAACATTTTGCGGAGCTGTTTTCAGCATTGACCGGGACACGGGTGATGGAGGTCGTGGAAGATTCTCAAGTGCTGCTCTGATGTCTTCGTCAAGTTCCTAGGTGCCTTTAAGGAATTTCTTCATTTGCGCTGGCAACTGTTCAATGGCTTCGGCTGTTCTGGCAGCCGGACCCACCATCGCCGCGGTGGTTTCCGCAACTTTCTTCACCTCTTCCGCAGTTTCATGCGTGGTTTGATCAGCGGTGTAAATGTTCGAAGGCCTCGACGAGATCTTCCCGTGCAGTCTGTCTTGACTGTACCATATCTTTGACACGTTTGCGGCCGGCTACAACATTATGAATAAGTTCTAGGTGTTCCCGAGCAGCTTTAAGGCGTCGCTCCCTGTATTCAGCTCTGGTATCACTGGCAGGTTTTGACATTATATTTATCGTAATTGTTTAAATTGTCAGGTCCAAATTGGCTAGTTTCTTGTGTGGTCCACAAGTCAAGTCAATAGTGAGGAAACTATATGGGTCCTTGGTGACCTCCGCAAAAACATTCCGAAACTCATCCCACGAGTGGTCGGCGGCACACCAGATCCAGTGAATGTTTGCGAGACTATCCGCTCAATGCCACGAAATATCATTACCATGTTACAGTTGTCTCGGATTACTTAGGCACGTGTGCGTATCATTGTGTTACATAGATCACGTCTGTGTTTTATGTCGACCTCGGGAAAATATTCGCGCGGGATTGTCTTGGTGCTCAAGCATCACATCATCGTACACAACAAGATTATTCGCGCTTGAATCAAGATCATCAGTGGTAGGAGCTTCATCGATTGTAGAAAAGAAATCAATGGTAAACGATTTGCTCCTTGGCGACGCCTGACGCTCTTCCGTAAAATCCTTGAGTACATCGTAACACTGTTGATCGTCCGCTAACGGCGCAATCACATGCAGGTGATCCCATGTTAACCATCGCATAATCATATTTAACAGCAGTTGGGTTTTACCTGATCCGGCTTGACCAATGATCAATGTACGAACAGGGTTTGGAAACATGTCACAGTGACGGTGAAATCAGCTTTTCTCTTTCGTGATGCCATGTTAAATGTCAATCGTTGTGTAACACAATCGTGTCTTCACATTGTGTGCGATGCGGCGCAAAAACACGTACTGCAAATCAACACGGTTTCCAACACGTAATGATAGAGCCGCGATCGCTGGAACTAGTGTTCGATGTAGAGCAAAGAAGTTCACGTTTGTGAGAACCTCCGGGTTCACGTCCACTGGTAAACGCGGGTTTTAAAAAAAGTCGGCGGCGGTGATGTCGCTGCTGCGTTAGCAAAGCTGCCTGGAACACTACGGAGCAAATACCCTGGTGAAAAAAATCTGGCTCCCTCCGGGACCTAGATACAATTATTGCGGGTCTGGTACACGGCTGGATATACGACTTGATTCTAACAATCAACCAAAGCCTGGAGAAGCACTTATAAATCGTCTCGATCGTGCATGTTACCGACAAGATCTTGCTTATAAAGCATCAATGATATCCGTCCGCGTCAACGTGCTAACATAGATTTAATTTATGATTTAAATGCGATCAGTCCTACACTCGGAGAAAGAATCGCCAGATGGATCATCAAAGGATGTATGAAGGCTAAGATCCTCATTGGAGGTAAGGTACATTGATATAATAAATATGGATAAAATCTACTACAGTGCACGCAGTTATTAGAGGGGTGAAGCTGCCGTTGAAAAGTTAGCAAGCGCGGAAAAGGTCACCCACGGGACCGCTCGAAAGTGGTTGGCAAACAAGTGTTGTGGCAAATTTACCTACTTGCGCCAAGGAAGATTTCCCGTGGATGATTTGATGTGAGAACGCCCAGTGAAGTTCATCAAGCTGCTCTTTTTTTTTTCTCCCACATGATCAGGTACGTGGGGGGTACTTACAAATACAAGTTAACCATCGTAGATATCGCCAGCAGATACAAGGAAGCGGAACCGTTGGCGTCCAAAGATTCAGCAAGTGTCGCAGTTGAGCTTAAACGTATTTACACATGGCCATGGCTGTTGCAAGTTGATTTAGGTACAGAATTTCTTGTAGCAGTTAATGCATTGTGAACAAAACACAAGGTGCGGATTCGTGTTGGACATGTTAACATGCATCACGACCAGGCTATTGTGGAACGATTGAACCTCAGTAGGCGGAGGAATTGTTAATGAGGTCTCGGTCTCAGACCCGGAGTGCCTGATCACGCTAGTGCGTAACATTGCTTCGTTCCGTCATACAAGCACTCAATAATGAGACCACACGCACGATTGGACTAAAACCCGCTGAGGCGATTCGGCAAAAGACTGTCACCGTTACCTACAAAATGATTTCATGACCACCGACTTTAGAACCATTCAGAATTTTGTTTGTTCGGTATCTGTATGCACATGGCGAGTTAGAAGGTGGACAACATCGTGCTACTGACTCGGTATGGTCCGTCGATGTATTTACTATCTCGGACCGGATTGATACTCCAAGGCAACCAACACGTTGCCATTTGGCGCCGTTCCAGCCATGGGAGGTAAAGCCTCCTAGTAGAGCATTTGTGCGAGAGGAATTGCAAGTCGTTTCCGCGGATACGGAACTACCGCCAAGGTTAATTGTTGCGAACGTCCTTGGACATCAATCGCGTGGTGCCCGTACGCGTAAGAAGTGATGCCGTCTGGAAATATCCATCGTTTGGTGTCAAGCGGTAACAAACTTATTTTAGTGCAACGATACACAAATCCGATGTTTCTTTGACAGGATAAGATTTGCTGTGTGTGCGAATTCGCGTCGCTCGCAAAGACATTCCACATACATATCGTGCCGAAGATCTTTTTGCACAATCACGCGCGGGACACCTTTCGTCTTCTTGATATTTTTGCCGGATCCAACCGCGATCAAGTACATTTTGGGGCGCAGTCCCACGTATTCCTCGATAGACTTATCCGAGCACACATCTTTGAACTTGCCAACAACATTTTTATTTTCGTTACTAAACAGTAGATGATATTTCGGATACTCGTTGGTATCAAATTCGTTTACTAGGGATGCCTCGCCCATGTCCGCGTACACATCATTCGTGGTAATATGCATCAACAACGAGTTTATGTCTGTGTACAGTACCCTGATGTTGTCACCGTACCAGGGTTTGATCTTATCATAATAAAACTCGTACATGAGCAGTTTAGATAAGTCCAGCACTGACTCGCCAACGCAGATAGGCTTTGTGCACACGCATCGCTGTATCACGAAACGTTTCAAAGATACCCGAGAGCAGAAGCACGTCTATTTTCAAATACAGATCGTGATAGTCGCCAAGGTTTTACAACCAAACGCGGGCCAGACATTATTTGCATCTTCATAGTCGTTGGCGGAAATATCTTCGCGAGACAACGACGAATGGAATGCCTCGATCGGTGGCAACTGAGTTTCGGTAAACGTTTCCCATCCGCTCATGTACTCGTATGCGTACACTCCTTTTATAGCTATCTACTTTAACTTGTCAGCGTTAGCGGTACCATATCGACTGGTGATTTTGAATCGATCGTTTCCGTCTGCCGCCAGGTTGCTCACGAGTTTGTCCAGGCTGGAATTGAGAAACTGCAACAAATCAATGAACTGCACCTGACCCAGTCTAAATGTCATGTACTTTTCCATGTTATTGGGAATGATGCTTATTGGTGCCTATGATTTCTGCTGCGACTCCTTGCATTATTAAGTGGTCATCATACCCACGCAGGGTAAGAAGTACCACAGGGATTTTAATTTTACTTGGGTAAATTCGCAACTGTAGATTGCATGAGTTGTGTGCGGCTGTTCTATACAAGCCAGTAATGTGACAGTGATCGAGAACTTTGGCATCAGTGTAGCAAAACCCACATGGGATTTGTTCCGCAATTTGCGTTGTATTTCTTATAACCTCAGGAGCGTCCAGTGGAACGTTCAAACATTCAAAGTCCGCGTAAATGATATGCGGAACTTTCATTTTTTTGTTGTAGCGCCGTAAATTTCAGAATGTTTTTGCCAGGTTCTGGCATGATTGTATGGCTGCGGTTTTTCACTGATTGCACCACAGTAAAAGTCATGGTCGTCGAGCCGCTGTTGGGTGGTAAATAAATGCAGGCAACGTCTGCATGGAAACCTTTTACCCTTGTGCTCGCTGTGCGGGTTAAGCAACCGGGAGAGATTCTTTATCCATACGTAATGAGATCGCGACTCTGAACCATTCATGTCGCTTAGCAACAGCAGATCAACCTGGGTCCGCTTGATTTGTACATGTGGGGGTACTGCAAGCGCATAAAAGCCCTTTTCCAAGCGTACACTTTAACAGCAATACCAGGGTTAAGTTCTTAACATTTTGTTAGTGAGGTCATAGTAATTTGTACAGGAAATTCAACGTTGCCAAACTTAAGTTCACCCAGGTATTGTTTGTATTTTCGAGGCTGATCTTTATTATCGCTCGCGGGATGTAACGCGGGCGTGAGCGCCCATTCAAAATATATCTTGTCGTCATTTTTCACACTGATTATTGACTGCGGAGGAACATACTTTGGCGTTGGTATGTAACTCGATTCGCGTACAGGATTTAATAGGCATATATGCAGTTGAACATCCACGCATCTGTCCACAGTCCATCCTGACTCTGCATTGGTGTATTGTTCCAACGTCTCAAAAATCCTTGCAAAAGCTTTGGCGATTTCATCATTAATGGTCTCAGTCACTTTGCAATTTAAGATTACACGAGCACCGCTATGAATCCACGGCCATGTGATTTTAACTGTATCCTTATCACAGTTAAGCGGCATAATCAAATTCACATGGAGAACAATTTCCATCTTAATCGCAGAAGTGCCCGTGCGCTGTAACATCGATAGGATTCCTGGAGGCATCTTTGAAAGAAGTTTTACCGCGTCTTTACCAGGCTCGTATTCGACCGGAATAATTGCTCGATAATCTTGTAAATCACCACGGCGTTTATACAACTCAAACTCGGATTTTTGCAATTGTTGTGCTTTTGCGGAGGCCTCAGTAGCAATGGTATGTGCGATACAGCGGCGACGCTCTTGTTCATCACCAACTATCTGTGATATTTCAGCCCGCTTGGCCCGTGTAGGATTCTTGACATAATACTGCGCTGCCATTTTACAGAGTTGCTTCACGGTCAGCTGTGGCCCCTCTGGAGAAAGTCCTAACATTACAAGTATGTCATCTTTTCTCATACCGCTTGGTATTCGTATCCCACGCTCTCGCGCGAGTTGCCTTACTGGAATCACAGTTGGGATGCTTATATATAAGGGTATATATAAGAGAAATCATTGTCTAATTGATACATTTTTGCATTATTGTTTTTACTTTACTAGGGTCAGAAACTGCAAGTGCTTCAATCCTACCGTTATTTAATTTACTTCTGTATCGTTTTCAATTGTGACATCGTCAGGTGTTTTTACAATCATAGGTTCAGTGACTTTTCGTCTGCGTACGCGATAATACTCACGATTTGATCCGCGTGGCTGGCAAAGCCGAGTATGCGCTTTTACTCCGATACCACACTTAAGGCATGCTCGGGCCCCTAGGCCAACACATAACACAAGCAAATGTGATTTACAGTATTCATAATGACATGTTCTACCACATATTTCACGTTTTTCAAGGCATACACATTTGCAGTGATTGCGTCCTAATACTATTCAACTTTATATAAATGCAAAGAGTTTATATAATTGGGTAAGAACACAGTACCATGTTTAAATTATGGTAATCTGAAATACTGTACGAGGGTCTTCTAAATAAATCGGCGCGCAATCTGAAAAATCTGTAACAAACAAATCAATAAACTTATGCAAAATGTGTCTTAAGTCGATCTCGGCCCAAATGAGTTCAAATGATCCATCACTGAGTACTGTGCCAACCCGCATACTGCCGTTCGCAGCATAAAATCCAACAATTCTAAACGTTTTGGAATGTTTGTATATCTCAACTGTGGTTTTGGCTTCTCTGGACCTAGATAAGGGTTCAGAAAATCTCTCCTATTGGTTAGTGAGTGTGGATGCCATCATTATATTAATACTAAAAGTATCTTCCTAATTGATTTGCTCATTATTACTGTATACGCTGTCTTCGTCGTTAGGTTCACTCACTGAAGACTCGGTTAACGTCAGCACAGAGCTATTATACTAGGTCTGAATATCGATCGGCCTGCCATCAGACTGCTGCCTAGCAAAGGCTGCACTGATAACTGAGGGACATGTGCATTGTAACAATTTAAATAACAGTGGTCGATTTGTTTACCATGCGAGCGTTGATCCAAATCACGATCGTAATAAACAATCGTGTATGTGGACGTGGACGCGGACGTGGGCGTGTACGTGTAATTGTGCTTGTGTTTGTGTTTGTGCTTGTGCTTGTGTTTGTGTTTGTGATTGTGCTTGTGCTTGTGTTTGTGATTGTATTTATATCGTCGACGGACATCTCAAAGACGTGTAAGTAGTATGATAATAACAGTTTTGTTGGTTACTGATCTAGGTTGTTGTCTTCTATCCTCTTGAATTGGCGCTTATTGGTAACTTTCACGCGCCGGCTCGCGTGCGTTCGCGTGTAATGTGAGAAAAAAGCATGGGTGTATAGAAGACTTTGACCTAGATAAGTAACATTAATTCCATAAAATCCAAAAGTTCCATTCTCATACTACTGTTTCTGTATCGCACACGTAAAATGTCCGTGTCGTACACCCAGCCTAAAAATACCTTTACTACTTAAAATATTCAATAATAGTCTGCTTAAAATATCGGGAATTATTTATTTATATAAATTTTAAACTATTGTTTGTAATTTAAAAAATGTTTACCGAGTTTCTAATTTAAAAAATTGCACTCATATGGGGGGGGGGGAGAGGGGGGATTCGCCGCTGGTGCCAAACGTGGGAATACCGAAAGTAGCGACAAGGAGTTTTATCGGCACTTCACAGTACCTACCTCCGAGAAATTGCAGTTAGTTGAAGTTGACAGCAGCAATTTGGACAGAATTGTTGACGATAAGTTCTCAGATGAAGCTGGTGTGCAAAAGTGACACCAAAAATGACAAAGGGAGATACCAAGAACGTTGCCGCTGAAATTTTTAATTGAAATTTTTAAAAAAAATTCAGACACGGCAAGATAGACTCAGGGAGTCATGTCCAAATTTAAGGCATAGTTAGAAATGCAATGCCCCCACCTCCCTCCGGCGAAAATGGAAATTATCAACACTACCCCTGTTTGATTACATACTTATGCCTACCTCGTCACTGGATATTTCGTACTATGAACCAGATAATCCTAATAGTTACCACAGATCTATAGACAGATATTTAAGGGACAATAGCTATGGCTACAACATTTTATCTTCAACTGAGTTTGCTACGAGCCGTAAAGTGCTGAAATCTCGACGTAAAGACCGTAAACAAAAAGGTTTAGGAAATCGAAGAACAGAAACACATGCGTAAAATTCTGAACGGTGCATCTGTTGACCTCATTTCCAGCTGTAGCACTAAAGACACACAGAGAAGAAACATTCCACAATGTAAATTATTTAAAATACCAACACCAGCCAGAAAACCATTTCAGCTTCAGACTTTCAAAATATGGTCTATGGAATTTTTTTTATATTTTTAAAAAACAATTTTATGGAGCAAGCATAAGTGGAGTAAGTTTCAATTTGTCTTTTAATATTACCGAGGATTCAAAATCGATGAGTAAATCTGAGGATAAAATTTATAAACATTTTGCTACATAAACATAGACGTATCATGGAGAGCAGTCTCTCCACGCACTCTAATAGAAATTTAGAAGAATTACATCTAGTTACAATGTTGTTGAGACTTTTCCATCACTGGGTCATAAGCGGAGCGTTGTGTTTTTGTTTAGATTTTAAATTCTTGTGACTTTCCAAGTAGAATAAAAGAGAAGAAAACAGAACAATATCGTTTAGAATTTTCTTGTTTCACAAATATTCAAAAGATTAATAAAAAATCTAGTCCGCTTGTTAGAAATCGATTGAATCTTCGTTTTACTAAAACAATATGCTTAAATTGTCACCCTAAAGTTAAATGCATCAATAATTTCTTGTAATGAAAACGTAACAAATACAGAGTTTGAAAGTACTGTAAATTAATGAGCTTTGTGTATAATTGAATGTATTATTACTGTTACCTATTACATTTGCCCTGAAACTTGCTTGGAAGTGGATGTGTGTACTCAGTAAGTACAATATAAGAAAAGGGTTCCCCTACATGTCCATGGTCCATTTGAGAAATAAAAAAACCCACTCGTCTGTGACTACAGTTTAAATCCATTCATATGTCCCATACCAATGTGTTTTTTTTTTAAATCAAAAGCTAAAGAACAAATCACCACTTCAGCAATGCAGACAGACCAATGACGTACACTAAACACATTGAGAAGAATGTATGAATATAAAGAGTATGTGTAATAAAATACAAACCACATAAGTGCTTTGTTCTGTATCGGGGAAAGAACTCGTTTGATACGGCGTAGGAATATACGTCTCGGCCTGGCGGCCTTGACGTATTCCTACGCCGTATAAATACTCGTTCTGTCCTCTGACTCAGAACAATACTCTTATGTAGTTTTGTCTATTTACTATACGAGATTATTTTTTACTATACGAGATTATCATTTACTATACGAGATTATCATTTACTATAAGAGATTATCATTTACTATACGAGATTATCATTTACTATATGAGATTATCATTTACTATACGAGATTATCATTTACTATACGAGATTATCATTTACTATACGAGATTATCATGCCAAACTGTTTTCATAACTGTATGTTTTAATTATCCTTATCTATTAAAAAAATATCTATACAGCAATGGCCGTGCAGCATGAACACATCTACCCTACTGAGCATGGCACAAAGCAGAAGGGCTGTTAAAGGGTCAGAATTGGCTGTTCAGAGAAACAGACAACCTACGTAGACAGATCGTACATTTACTAATATAAAATATAGATAACATATACCCACTACTCTAACACAATCGCGCAACAAACCACCCAACTGGAATATTTTATTTTGTTCAAAATCTCATTGACTACCTTGCAGCCTTTAAAATTGTATCTGTTTTTCAGCTATTGTAGAAGTGAATACAATCAACTTCATATTTTTGAATGTCATCTATTTTAATTTCTCCCGTAATATCTTGTATTACTCTGATTTGGCATTATCTACAATATAGCCGCCTTATCACGTTTCTCTTATGTACCATTTTGTTATTTACTGGTGATGTTTTTGGATGTACTTTTTTCCCTCAAAGTTTTGGCTCAATACAAATTTGTCTTCTTCGCATGTTTTAAATCACTTATGCTCTAATGTGCTGTTTGTTCCAGATCTTTCACACTCTATAAACTCGTCATCTTTCAAAATGTTGTGTGCTTCTTGATATTGCTATTTTCAGTATTTTCTTATGGAAGTGTCATGTAATCAATGGTACAATGTTTTCAACGGCTAAATGAATCATCATATCCTTTCGATTTCAGGACTACATACGTTTTACTGTTCATTATTTTTATCTTCAAGATTTTGTCAACTTTATGTGTGTTATTTTGTTTGTCGTAAGAGATAACTCTCGTTCGTAAAGCGTGCCCTGTATATCCTCTTCCTTTCAGTCTTCAAGTTTGTAAACTTCCGGATCACCTAAAATTATTTGCCTAATTTTGAATATTTCCTCAGCAAATTTAGGAAGGTAGTCCTTTGAAAAATATTGCTTTGTACTTCGAAATTCTGGCTGTTTTGCCGACTTTGAATTTAGGAGTTCTAAATATCTAAGTTGTCAAAAACCCAAATTTATTGATCCATACTGTTGATCTGTTTTCTTACTTGCTTGCTTCAACTGAAGTCATGTTTATCGATCTATAATGAGTGTCGTTGGAAATATCAGTTAGCTTTGTTAAAACGTCAACCCATGTTTGGTTTCATTTTGTGTAAACTACGTACACATTCTTGACTTTAGAGTTAAACCTTTCCACAAAATAGGAATCTTGTTTTTCTTTTTTTTATGGGGGGGGGGGGGGGGGGGGCGGGGGGGGAGGGGGGTGATGGGGGCTATTGTTTTCTTGCGGAACGGAACGGAATCAAAATCAATGGGTTTTCTCAAAGTATTGCTTTTCTATTCACCAATAAAGAGCTTAATCTATGTGTGAATATTTTCAAGTATATCTGAATAGTATTATGTTTGAATGCTTCTTCAATGTGTGACTCTTTTCAAGTATATCTGAATAGTATTATGTTTGAATGCTTCTTCAATGTGTGACTCTTTTCAAGTATATCTGAATAGTATTATGTTTGAATGCTTCTTCAATGTGTGACTCTTTTCAAGTATATCTGAATAGTATTATGTTTGAATGCTTCTTCAAGTACAGTTGCATAACATTAATGAATCATTGTTAAAATTTCATACTTTACAATAACTACTGTAAGTGTTCCGTTCCGTTGCACAAAATATAATTACCAGGACTGATATTGGTATTTGGTGGAACGGAACGGAACCAGATAAAATGAACAGTGTTCTTTTTTGTGTTTGCAACACTATGTATTTTGTATGCACACACCCTACAGAAGAAAATATTTGCTAGTGAAAATGGTTTTATTTTTGACAAAAATTAAGTAAGCTGATTAATTTGGACTTATTTTTGTTATGAATCTGCTTGTAATGTTTAGCATTGTCAATTTTTCTACTGATATCTGATCTTCCTTGTTTTGTTGAATACATGTATATGTGTCAATAAACGAATGTAGGAAGGTACTAAGGTACTTTAGTGGGTAGATGGGTCGGTAGAGAGACAAGTTAATAGAGAGGTAGTTGGGGGAGGCGAGTTTGGAGGTATGCATGTTTTTATATTTGAATTTATTTGTTTATTCATATCTGCATAAATATGTAATTTATAATATTAAATAAATTATGATGGTTTCGTTTTGATCAGCAAAATACCAATATCCAAGAGTATTTTCGTATTATGCAGAACGGAAAGGAACCATTGAAAATAAAGACACCTTGATGCCTATTGTACATGTAATTATGCGTGTCTGTAGTAATTTGTGTTGTATATGTATATAGTTATTTCAATGAATGTAGGTAGGTAAGTAACTGTTTTTTTATATACTTATAGTATGTATGTATGTATGTATGTATGTATGTATGTATGTATGTATGTATGTATGTATGTATGTATGTATGTATGTATGTCGGAAATTAGGTAGGTTAGCTGGTTGACAGGTAGAGCATATTTAGCGCCGTCTGGAGCTTTTTTCTTCCCCCCCCCCCCCGCCCCCATCTAAGCCCCCGGTTTCGGTTTCAGGGCTTAGATGGGAGAGGGGGGGGGTCGGAGGTTGGCAACTAACATAAAAACTTCTCTGTGGCAAAGTAGGGAGCGCCACTAAAGAACATTGACCCCGGGCACCTCGGTAGGGGGGGGGGTCGCCATTAAAGAACATTGCCCCCGGGCGCTTCAAACTCTCACCCTCCCGCCCCCACTGAGTGCGATTGTTGTGAAAACAGTGTTTGTTGTACACGTGGAACTTGCCTGGTGTATTGCTCCCAAGCACTGATTTCATTACTGATGATATCAATGGGTATAGGGTCTCAGGCTAGTACTGACCAATCAGACAAGGTCGCGTTCGCAGACTCAACGAATAATCCAGAATTATACCAAACAATGTCTTTTAATATTTATATCGTTGTTGATAAACATTCAATGCATTGTGCGGTGACAATTGTAAACATGTATAAGTATTTGCAAGGTGTGCAGCTGCCTCCGACACGGCAGAAACTAGATGATGACAAGAGAGAGCGCGATCGCAAATATGATCAAGAGAAGAGACTAAGAAAGTACCAGAAATGCTGGGGAAATGAAAGAATCTGTGATATTGTGCACTTTCCGCACTGAGTATTCGCAGAAATAAAAAAGTGCGCGCTGTACTTAATTCGTGGGTCTTGTTGGTGAAATACAGCAGTTATTATTTTGAGTTTATGGTAATGAATAATAACTGTTGAATTAGAAACTGAACTGGCTTTTGTTTGATATTTGTGCAATCAGTGAAATGTTGGCAGGATCAGTACAAATTTTATTTTGGTGATCCTGTGGGTTAGTGAGAAAAAAAATCCTAATTTCGAGCCTTGTAGATGGTAGGTATATATGCCTCTTTTTGGTATTAATGTAAGAAATCTTTTTGATTGAAATCTCAGTAAATATTAATATAATTTGTATAGAAATTCTGAAAATCAGTTCCGTTCCGCAAAATAAATGTATCCAGAAGAATATTTGGTATTTTGCAGAATGGAATGGAACTTCAGAATTTATGTGTATCTATGTTTACACTGGTTCTGGAGGATATTTACCAACCAATCCGCTCCTTCTGGATGTTGGTATTTTGCGGAATTTTAATTTCTTTTTTGTTTTGTTTTCTTAATTTAAGGGCACTTGTAACGTATTATTGGCTTTATCATGCCGAGGAAATGGGAGCTAATTGATTTTTTTTTAGCCGACTCGGGATGGCCTGTGCGGGTATCGAACTTGAGGCCCTTCGATTGCGAGTCCAACGCTCTACCATCTGAGCTACTGCAGTTGCCCTGAACCTGTTTAAACAAAGACATGTCTATTCTATGATATATTTACGTAAATGTATATGTCCGTCATTATGTTCGTATGAATTTACAGCAGTTAATGTGCATATATATGTTTTAATGAATGAATGTGGGTGGGTAGGCTGGTTAATTGGTTGGTTGGCTGATTGGTTGGCAAATATCCCCTTTGATAATGTTATTTTGACAAACGGAACAGAACACTCCAATTTCCATACAAATAATTTTAATATATTATCCTAACAATACATGGCTTAGTACATGAATGTAAAACCAAGTTATAAATGGACTTTACCTGTCAGTCATCTAATCAACATACCTACTACAGCGTACTTGCATGCCCACTTACCTTCCTACCTACAATCATTGAAATTAATATATGCATACCCAACTATATTCCAAATTACAACAGACAGACAGACATACTTACGTGTATGATAGCAAAAAAATGTCTTTATTATGACTGGTTCCATTCTCTTCCGCTGAAACCATGGTCGCTCAGTGGTTAGCGTGCCAGACTCTCGACCGACAGGGTGCGGGTTCGAATCATGGCGTGTCCTTGGTCAAGACACTTTACTCCAATTGCCTCGGCACTAAATAACCTACTTGTTTTACTGTGCCGTAAAACATCAAAACCGACCAAAAACCGATCTTCCACAAAATACAAATATCCCCTTAGGTATTTATATTTTCCGGAACGAAGCGGAACCATCATATTTTTAAAAAATATTTACATATACTTAAAGATATGAATAAAGAAAATGATTTCAGATAGAAAGATACGTAAGTACCCACCGACCTATCTGCCAAGCTGCATATATATATATATATATATATATATATATATATATATATATATATATATATATATATATATCCACTAATGATGGCGCATTTCTACATTCATTTGTTGACACATGTATTCAACAAAACAAAAAAGGTCAGTTATTAGTTGAAAAACTTATTGTGTGTGTTATATATTACAATCAGAGTCATCAAACAATAAGTAAAAAGTAAATAGCTGACTTAAATTTACGTGAAAATTAAAAGCATTCTGAATTGCAATTATTTCCTTGTGTTGAGCACATCTATACTTACAGACATCTAAAACGAAATTATTTCGTACCTTGGTACAAAAACTAGTCTATAAATATTTACCTTCCTACTTACCAACTTATCAGAGCACATTCAATTTTTCATACATACACAAGCACATCATCCATCATACATTCATACGTGCAGACAGAATGGGAATGAAATACATTGATGTAAATGTATGATTGCATACATCATAGAGTTGTGTTTGTTTAAACTGTTTTCGTTTCTTTTCGCAAAATACCAGTTTCATTACAGATTCAAAATAGCTGTATTTCCATGCAAATTATCAAGATTCTTACAGATATCTCTAACGAAATATTTTGAACACATATACAGAACACAGACATATATACGTACCACTGAATCTACCAATCAACATGTCTACCTACATTCATTCATCCATTAGTACATATACATGTAAATTCATACAGTCAGCATAAATGGGCGCCATATAGATTTGTGTAGATGTATGATGTCTTTCTTTGAACCGGTGGCGTTCCGTTCCGCAAAATATATATACGCCTCTGTGTAATGTGTTTTTCGGGAATGGAAGGGAACAACAAATTTCCATACAAATTATTCTTAAAATTACTTTAAAAACACATAATTTAGTAGACAAATACAAAACTCCGACATAAATCCACTTTAGCTGTCAACCAACCAACTACGTACTTATTTATCTACCAACCTACCTAATTACCTACCTACCTGCCAATTATTACAAGGTATCTACATATTCATTTACCTACCTACATTCGTTTAAATAATTATGAACAGACATAATAGTCTTCACAAATTCATACAGACAGACAGACAGGCATACTTACATGTATGATAGTATAAAAATGTTTTTATATTGACAGATTCCGTTCTGTTCCGCAAGATACCAATATCCCCATAAATGTTGGTATTGAGCGGATCAGAAAGGAATCATAAGATTTTCTTCTAAGTTACCTATACTTACATATAAGAATTTTAACAAATGATTTCAGATAGAAAGAGATGTAAAACGTACCTACCTACCTATTTAACCCTTAATTTACCTTGGTGTGATCCTACATTCGTTTATTTTAACACATATTCAACAAAACACGAAAGGTTAAATGTCGTAGAAAAATGTATTGCATCATACATTTGCAAACGTATTCATCCAACAATAAATCAAAATTAATTAGCTTACTTAATTTCCGTTGAAAAATTAAAACTATTTTGACTAGCAAGTATAGCTTGTGTATATAATATAGTGTTGCAAACTCTAAAGTAAACGCTCTCGATTTTCTCTGGTTACGTTCCGTTCCGCAAATGTCAGTATCTCGAGGGAAATGGTATTTTGGTGAAGGCAACGGAGCAGTTATAGATATTTCATCTAACGTATTAAATTCCTAAAATGATTTATTAATGTTATGCAACCGCACTTGAGGAAGCATTCAAACATAGTAACATTCAGTTATACTTGAAATTAGCACACATAGAATAATATCTTTATAGGCGAAAAGAAACACCTAATTTTGGATTCTATCCCTTCCGTAATATACCAATATCCCTTTGTTGTCTGAGTAAGTTGAGAAGTATTCATTGTTTTCCTTTATCTTCAAATTTTTAAGCTTCCCGTTGTAAAACTCTTTCCTCACACCAAATTGTATCTTTTCAAGTGTTCTCTCCTAAAATATTTCTCTGGAAACATTGAGTATGCTATCTCCATTTTCTGTTTTCCCTTTTCAGCCCAAACGTATTTTGAGAAAAATTCTGTTTGTCTGTCTGTCTCTGTCTCTCTCTCTCTCAAAATGTATTTTTGTACATTGCTGCATATTTCATATGCTTGCATGTCTATAAAGTCTGACTGACAGTGTTCATACAAGTGGCTAACACAGACCCTTCTGAAGGTAAATCTTTTTCTCGCTTGCTTGTGTAATGCGTGGTAGACTGTTCAGTTAAACATTTGTTTCCCCTCAATTCATCGTTTTTTATATTTGATTTGTAATGTTGTTTCCACAATTGATTACTATTTTTGTAAGCAACTGGACTTTTAGGATTGTAGTGAAGATGTCTTAAATACTGTTTTTTTTTTGTTTGTTTTTTTGTCAGCCATTCAAATATAACACCCATAGAATACTATATGCCTGATAAATTGTCTTTAGATGTTGTCAACAAGCCAAAGGTACGACCGTGGTATATATATTTTTCGCTATTTGAAATGTGTCTTTAATCATTTCGAACGTATGAATGACTTCAGACTTAAGTCAAATTTTGCAATATATATGGTTGACTCTGCTACCGCTACTTCATATACAGAGTCATCATGTTTTAAATCACACGTTCTTTTCCATAAATTGCATCTCTGTTTCTGTCGAAATTGTTGTAAATTGGCTTTGTAAAGTTTACGAGGTCTTGAAAATGTACTGAAAATTTAGCCGCATACAAATTTGGGTAGTTACTCTCATCAAGCACGTAATTTATTCCTTCCTCATACTGTTTTAACAATTTTTCTATCATGGACTGATGTTGCTTATTTCAATGTTATCATCATTAAATGTAATCCATCAATCTGCATCTTTTCGGTAATATTGGAGGATATATTTTGTATTTTTTAAATCAATCAATTAGCACGTTTATTCTCTTGAATGTTATTGTTCAACATAACTAGCTTTGACCACTATTGTCCCGTCCTAACTTTTTAAAAAAAGTATTATCTCTTGACATTTACATTGTTGATTTTATGTGATACTTACATTGTTGCTTTCATATAATACTTACATTATTGCTTTCATATAATACTTACATTATTGCTTTCATGTGATACTTACATTGTTGCTTTCATGTGATACTTACATTATTGCTTCTTGCTTGTATGTAATACTTACATTATTGCTTTCATGTAATACTTACATTGCTGCTTCATGTTAAACTGGTGAACCATTTCTATCAACTCTCTGAAAACTGTTTAATTCAATAATCTGCAGCATTGCGCCATTGTTTATGATGTGAAACTTATTTTATTTTTTGTTCGCTATTTTTGTAAATATTTTATTTTTCATAGTCTGAATGATCGAGTAAGTTTAAAAGTGTGAAATAATACCCTATAATCTGCTGACTGGTCCAGACATTTGATACAGTAGTAGGTAATTGAGAGCACTCTATTTTGAATTTCGGAATATTTCTCGCTGTATTTATTTATTTAAGCATGGTCAAAGACGACACAAAAAGAGATCGTACTGTTTTAGATTGGACTATGGTCCAGAACTCTATATGTATCTCTACTTCATAACTTTTCATGTGAGATTAATCTTTAATAATGAAGATCGAAATCGGAAGTTTAAAGTTAATCTAATTTGAAGATTGAAAGAGTAATGGCAAGGACGACAACCAGATTAGAAATAACAACTGCTTCGACACTTTGTTAAGAAAAAAGACAAACAAGCAAAGAAAAAGAACCAACACACAACCCCTTCACTCTCAGAAGCCACGCTTTCTTGTTAATCTCAGAAATGACATATGAATATTATTATAGACAGAGACACCACTTCGAAAGGGTAAAGACTTATTTTGGTTCGCCCTGGATTTGACTGCTATCGTGAAAAGTTGCTGGGGGTCGTAATCTGATATGGCTGTTTGGTTTTGGTAGCTACCTGATATATATCCATTTGCATTGATGAACAAGTGAGGCTTGGATGGTATTGTGCAAGGGGAAAATTGGTTGATATCTTCCTAATTGGTACCGAATAAATTTTATTGATCGTAGCCGACAAAAACGTGCAGGAAATGATGAATCGATAAGATTTTTTTTTTTTTTGGGTGGTGGTGTTTTTTTAACAGCGTGCGTGATGGGGGTAGATGAATGAGCTCCACCTACTTGACCAGTTACAGCCCAACCGGCCCGTTTACAAACTGGACCTATTCGCAGACAATTTGTCAATCAATGGGAACAGAAAATCAAACTCTGACATTTTCCATTATTACATTTAGTCGGCAAATGCAAATTCCATAAAAATAAGAACAAAACATATGCATTCATCAAATTTCAATATTTGTAACCTAATGCTGTTAGTTACCAGCAAGGTGCGAATTAGTGCAGATTAAAAAATTTGGCAGATGAATTAATTCACATTCTGTAAACAAGAGCTGTTAAATATAGTTTGCTATGGAACGGAATGACATGTGTCATTTTCAAACAAAAACAAATCGTTTGTTTTACAAACTTTTTTGCTCGGTTAACATTAGATGAATTGTAATCCTATCAGGCCCATCGAGAGGGGGCTGGGGGTGGCGCAGTGAGGAGGGAGGGAATTGCCCAGGGGCCTGGCGATTTCTATGAGCCCGCCGTCAACTCAGTTATAAAAAATAAATTAATCTTTGCAGTAAATATTAAAATTTATTCCTTGCAAGAGTCTAAGTTCTGGTAGATTACTACAGGCAAAAATGTACAGGTTTTTATATACAAAAAATTAAACTAGTTTTGAGGGCCCTTGACTGTTCTGCCCAGGCGCCCGGAATTTCTGTTGACGGGCCTGGTTTCAGCAATATCAAATGCTGCAGGCCAGAAACAATAGCATGCCCCACATTTCTAAACAAAGACATTATCAACAAGTGTAGGGGGAGCAAATTGGTTAATGTGAATACCTTTCAGTTCTTAAATTAACAGCGTACGAAATGTAACTAGTATTGTACCATGAACCCCTGATTTCAAGTGTAAAATTATCAGAATATGAGTTCCCGGATGTACCAAACATCATTGTCTGCTTGTACACATGTTCAATCACTCTCAGAGAAAGCGTATATAGCAAATTCATGGTACAGATTAGGGAACAACACGACCACACATCCTATAGATCTTGATCTTCATTTGTGCTTGTGAATCGTACACCTCAGTTGCTATATTGTACACCATAGCTACCAGAAAAGCACTATACCTTCTACAGCGAAAACTGTCAATAAAGGACATTCAAGGGACGGCCAAATGTTATCACTTGATGACAGGTATCTTGTATATAGAGATTAAATATGAAATGAAATTTAAAAATAGATTTGTACAGATTGTTCTTTGTGAGTAGGCATCCATTATGGGGAGGGGGAGGGGGGATATAGTGGTGTTTGTTAAGAAAGGCTCACCTAATCTTTCAAAAAAGTTGTAACGTTGTATGCTCGAATTCAAGTTTTTGGTCTCTCTGCACCCAGTGTGTCAAAACAACTACACAAACAACAACAACAACTTTGTTTTAGATCTCTTTTTCCAAAATGTATATTCAATCGAAATTGGACAAATGAAATGCCTACCACTTTCTATTACTGAGTGATTTTTTCTATTTGTAACACATATCCAAGACACAGGTCCATATAAATTTAAAGGGTGTTTAACACACATGTGCGCGTTCTAATATTTTAGTGAGTCAAGTAGTTTATTTTCATTGCCTAAGTAAGTCATCGGTACTTTTGACTACTCAGCATAATTTAATTTGTTAATTGACTGATATGTGTTAGTTTACCGCAATGCTTTTATGTGCAATGAACATGAGGCACATGCCAATCAAACATATTTCAGTTGAAGGTGGTCCTGATTAAAAAAGATAGTAACTTTCTAGGTATTGTACTAAGGTGATCGTGGTAACTTCATACATTTTTTTACATTATTGAAGTTTTATTTCCTTTGGTCAGGTAAAGTGACATTGATAGGTGCCGTTAGAAAACGAATATAACTGTAAAAAAAGAAATATACACACTATGGTGCAATTGTAAAAACGAGCATATAGTCTATATTGGACACTAAAAGAATTGTAAAAAAATGATTATTTAGCCTATATTGGACACTAGAAGAAAGAGATGATGAATATGATATAGACAAACTAAATAGCAACAATGACAGACTTAACAATGAAAACCTCCCTCACAACATCGTTTGAGCTGCAAGAAGAAGTTTCCATTATCGTAATTTATCTTCCACAACGTCATCGTCACCATCGTCATCATTGTTGTCGTCTTCGTATTTGTTGGTGGAAATTATGTCGGAAGCGAGATTCTGCATATTTCATTTAACTGTGCTCAAAATACATAAATATTCACACAGGCTTACACGTTATTTTTAATCGTTTATATTAACAGTGTCACATGTGTGTTTTGTTTATTGTACTACCTACATGATACACACTTTCTGCATCATTTAATAAACTAAAATTTGCTTTCCATTCTCATGTTTTACTTTTGCCATTTATAACAATTATGGATCACACTCCACAGTTTAATCGAAACTACAACTCAGTAAATATACCGTATTTACCAGTATAATCTAACACACTCCCAGCAGCTTAGACTTAGATATGCTACCCCATAATCCACCTAGAGATCACAGTCTACGCTCTTTTTGTTCTTTTATAATTTTAAGCGAAGAGCATATACCATAATGTGTCTGTACATTATGCAACAGCAGAGCTTGGTTAAAGCTGTTTGTAGTTGACTCTTCAGTATTAATGGGTAAATGCGGTAGAGTCTCATCTGTAAGTTGCACATTTTGAACAATTAATTAAGCAAATGGAATTAGGCTCCGAGATCTCCAAAATATTTTTCAGTATTTACTGATCAACATATCGATTACATTACAGATTAAAATCATAACTGATTTTTATTTTAAAGCTAAGTGTGCTAATAAAAGCCCACTCGATGTAAACTAATGTTTTGACGGTATTAAACCTTTTGGTGAAATGGCATAACCATACTCATTATACCCAGTTATGATCGAAGTGAATATGCACATGCATATGCGCTCGGATCGTGGATTTATTAATTTCTGTAATAAATATTCATATTTCCAGAATTATATACATGTACTTTGAATTAGTCGTTGTGGAGTCAGACAAAAGCACTGTTTTCCACAATTTCTTTCTCCTAAAAGATAACAGTGTTCACTGCTGATCAATGAATAGTTATTTTAGAAGACAAGGAAATTGCAACAAAAACAAAGTTATATTAATTATTGCAGAAGATAATAAATTCACGACCCGAGCACCTATTATTAAATATGTATATGGAACGAATAATATAAGTCTGTTGATTCCTACTATAACCCAGTTTATATTTTTCTTAACGTTTACTCAGAATCCACAAACTTGAGCAAAAGTCTGAATAGGACTAAATTTGGTCTAATGTAAGTACACAATTACAACCAAAATTGGAAGTTTTAAATGCATTAAGTAAATTTTTCATTCTTTCTCATCTATATCTACATTAACAATAAGTGCCCCTTTTAAACATTGAATGAATGCTACATAGCCAAACTTGACCTCGTACGTGCGTTTAAACATGTAGCCACATTTCACCTTATAGGTACGTTTGAACATACTGTTGTTTTAATTTTCTTTTTACCTGGAACTGACCTTATCTGAAGACAAGTCACCCAAGGTATGAACTTGTCATACAATACAGACAGTACGTAGATTTTATCAAAGGCAAATATATTATAGTTGTAAATGTTTTATTTGGCAAGTATGTCGTCTCTCTTTCGTTATCAGTATTTATTGTGTCTGCATACATTGATTTGTAAATGGAAATGATAGAAGCCATTCATTTTAGTCCGTTTTCATTCTCGTATATTTGAACTATCCTTTTTATTTTGAAATAACCACTACTACGCGTACAGGCATTCACATGCAACGCGTATTCACATACTCTCCTAACTATGACACAAAGCAATGTGCTTGTTAATGCGGGGTCAGAATTGGCAATTGAAACTCTCTCTCTCTCTCTTATATATATATATATATATATATATATATATATATATATATATATATATATATATATACCATTCTCAAAATGTATTTTTGTTCATTGCTGTATATTTTATATGCTTGCATGTCTATAAATTCAGACTGCCAGTATTCATACAAGTAACTAACACAGACCCTTCTGAAGGGAAATCTTTTTCTCGCTTGCTTGTGTGATGCGTGGTAGACTGTTCAGTTAAACATTTTTTTGCTTCAATTCATCGTATTTTATATTTGCTTTGTAATTTGTTTCCACAATTGATTACCATTTTTGTAAGCAACTGTGCTTTTAGGATCGTAGTAAAGATGTCTTAAATAATGGGGGGGGGGGGGGGGGGTTCTTTTGTTTTTTCGGTCAGGCAGTCATTGAAATCGAAACACCCAGATAATACTGCATGCCTGGTGAATTGTCTTTAGATGTAATCAACAAGCCAACAGAACGACCGTGGTATATGTATTTTTCACTATTTGAAATGTGTCTTTAATCACTTCAGATTTATGTCAAATTTTGCAATTTATATGGTTGACTCTGCTACAGCTACTTTATATACTGAGGTATCATGTTTTAAATCACACTTTTTTTCCCATAAATTACTTCTCTGTTTCTGTCGAAATTGTTGTAAATTGGCTTTGTAAAGTTTACGAGATCTTCAAAATGTACTGAAAATTTAGCCGCATACAAATTTGGGTAGTTACTCTCATCAAGCACGTAATTTATTCCCTCCTCATGCTGCATTGTTTTAACCATTTTGCTGTCAGGGCTGATGTTGCTTATTTCAATGTTATCATCATTAAATGTAATCCATCAATCTGCATCTTTTCGGTAATATTGGAGGATATATTTTGTATTTTTTAAATCAATCAATTAGCACGTTCATTCTCTTCAATGTTATTGTTCAACATAACTATCTTTGACCACTATTGTCCCGTCCTAACTTTTTAAAAAAAGTATTATCTCTTGACATTTACATTGTTGCTTTCATATAATACTTACATTGTTGCTTTCATATAATACTTACATTATTGCTTTCATATAATACTTACATTATTTCTTTCATATAATACTTACATTGTTGCTTTCATATAATACTTACATTATTGCTTTCATATAATACTTACATTATTTCTTTCATATAATACTTACATTGTTGCTTTCATATAATACTTACATTATTTCTTTCATATAATACTTACATTGTTGCTTTCATATAATACTTACATTGTTGCTTTCATATAATACTTACATTGATGTTTTCATGTGATACTTACATTGCTGCTTTCATATAATACTTACATTATTGCTTTCATATAATACTTACAATATTTCTTTCATATAATATTTACATTGTTGCTTTCATATAATACTTACATTATTGCTTTCATATAATACTTACATTATTGCTCTCATATAATACTTACATTATTGCTTTCATATAATACTTGCATTGCTGCTTTCATAGAATACTTACATTGTTGCTTTCATATGATACTTACATTGATGTTTTCATGTGTTTTCATGTGATACCTACATTGCTGCTTTCATATAATACTTACATTATTGCTTTCATATAATACTTACATTGTTGCTTTCATGTTAAACTGGTGAACCATTTTTATCAACTCTCTGAAAACTGTTTAATTCAATAACCTGTAGCTTTATGTCATTCTTTATGATGTGAAACTATTTTTTGTTCCCTAATTTTTTTCATAGTCTGAATGATCTAGTAAGTTTTAAAGTGTGAAATAATACCCTAGAATCTGACTGGTGCAGAAATTATAGAGCAATAGTTAAATTGAGAGTACTCTATTTTGAATTTCGGAATATTTCTCGCTGTATTTATTTATTTAAGCATGGTCAAAGACGACACAAAAAGAGATCGTACTGTTTTAGATTGGACTATGGTCCAGAACGCTCCATGTATCTCTACTTCAAAACTTTCCATGTGAGATTAATCTTTAATAATGAAAGTCGAAATCGTCAGTTTAAAATGAATCTAATATGCGGATTAAATGTGTAACGGCAAGGACTACAACCAGATTAGAAATAACAACTGTTTTGGCACCTTTTCGAGAGAAAAGACAAATTAACAAGAAAATGGACCCACACCCAACCCCTTCACTCTCAGAAGCCACGTTTATTTTGTTAATCTCAGAAATGACATGTGAATATTATTATAGACAGAGGTTTGGATTTGAATGTTATCGTGAAAAGTTGCTGGGGGTCGGGATCTGATATGGCTGGTTGTTTTTGGTAGCTACCTGATAGATATCCATGCACATTGATGAACAAGTGAGGCTTGGATGGTATTGTGTAAGGTGAAACCTGATTGATATCTTATTAATTGATACCGGATAAATGTTATTTATCGTCGCCAAATATGTGCAGGAAAGGATCAATCGACAGGAGTCTAGTTTTTTATTATTTTTATTTTAACAGCGTGCTTGATGGGAGTAGATGAATGAGCTCCACCTACTTGACCAGTTACAGCCCAACCGGTCCGTTTACAAACTGGACCTATTAGCAGACAATTTGTCAATCAATGGGAACAGAAAGTCAAACTCTGACATTGTCCATTATTACATTTAGTCGGCAAATGCAAATTCCATAAAAATAGGAACAAAAAATATGCATTCATCAAATTTCAATATTTGTAACCTAATGCTGTTAGTTACCAGCAAGGTGCGGATTAGTGCAGATTAAAAAATTTGGCAGATGAATTAATTCACATTCTGTAAACAAGAGCTGTTAAATATAGTTTGCTATGGAACGGAATGACATGTGTCATTTTCAAACAAAAATAAATCGTTTGTTTTACAAACTTTTTTGCTCGGTTAACATTAGATGAATCGTAACCCTATCAGGTGTTCCAGCCAGGCCCGTCGAGAGGGGGCTGGGAGTGGCGCAGTGAGGAGGGAGGGAATTGCCCAGGGGCCTGGCGATTTCTATGAGCCCGCCGTCAACTCAGTTATAACAAATAAATTAATCTTTGCAGTAAATATTAAAATTTATTCCTTGCAAGAGTCTAAGTTCTGGTAGATTATTACAGGATTTATATGCAAAAATGTACAGGTTTTTATATACAACAAATTAAACTAGTTTTGAGGGCCATTGACTGCTCTGCCCAGTGGCCCGAAATTTCTGTCGACAGGCCTGGTTTCAGCAATATCAAATGCTGCAGGCCAGCAACTATAGCATTCCCCACATTTCTAAACAAAGACGAGTTAATGTCAACAAGTGTAGGGGGAGCAAATTGGTTAATCTGAATACCTTTCAGTTCTTAAATTAACAGCGCACCAAAATGTAGCTAGTAGTGTACTTTGTTTCGCATATTATTTCACCATGCTACACAAAATGGAAACTGCAGATGTGTAGTATGACGACCATGAACCCCTGATTTCAAGTGTACAATGATCAGAATATGAGTTCCCGGATGTACCAAACATCATTGTCTGCTTGTACACTTGTTCAATCACTCTCAGAGAAAGCGTATATAGCAAATTCATGGTACAGATTAGGTACAACACGACCACACATAACATAGATCTTGATCGTCATTTGTGCTTGTGAACCGTACACCTCAGTTGCTATATTGTACACCATAGCTACCAGAAAAGCACTATACCTTCTACAGCGAAAACTGTCAATAAAGGACATTCAAGGGACGGCCAAATGCTATCACTTGATGACAGGTATCTTGTATATAGAGATTAAATATGAAATGAAATTTAAAAATAGATTTGTACAGATTGTTCTTTGTTAGTAGGCATGCATTATTGGGAGGGGGAAGTGGGGATATAGTGGTGTTTGTTAAGAAAGGTTCACCTAATCTTTCAAAAACGTTGTAACGCTGTATACTCGAATTCAAGTTTTTGTCTATCTGCCGAAGGAATACCTATTTCGGATTAATTTACATGTAGTCAAAGCAAAAGCAACAGGTCTTATTCACCGAATCAGGTATCTAATTTAAAAGGAACTTTTTACTTATATAGTGCACCCAGTGTATCAAAAACACTCAAACAACAACAACAACTTTGTTTTAGATCTCTTTTTCCTAAATGTATCCTGAATCTAAATTGAGCAAGTGAAATGCCCAGCACTTTCTATTACTGAGTGATTTTTTTCTGAGTGAGTTTCCATTATCGTAATGCATCTTCCACAACGTCATCATCACCATCGTCATCATTGTTGTCGTCTTCGTATTTGTTGGTGGAAATTATGTCGGGAGCGAGAATGTGCATATTTCATTTAACTGTGCTCAAAATACTTAAATATTCGCAAAGACTTACGCGTTTTTTTTAATCGTTTATATTAACTTTGTTATGTGTGTGTCGTTTATTTTACAACCTACATGATATACACTTTCTGCATCATCTAATAAACTAAAATTTGCTTTCCAGTCTCATATTTTATTTTTGCCATTTATAACAATTATGGATCACACTCCACAGTTTAATCGAAACTACAACTCAGTAAATATACCGTATTTACCAGTATAATCTAACACACTCCCAGCAGCTTAGACTTAGATCTGCTACCCCATAATCCACCTAGAGATCACAGTCTACGCTCTTTTTGTTCTTTTATAATTTTAAGCGAAGAGCATATACCCTAATGTGTCGGTACATCATGCAACAGGAGAGCTTGGTTAAAGCTGTTTTCAGTTGGTTCCTCAGTATTAATGTGTAAATGCGGTAGAGTCCCACCTGCAAGTTGCACATTTTGAACAATTAATTAAGCAAATAAAGTTAGGCTCCGAGATCTCCAAAATATTTTTCAGTATTTACTGATCAACATATCGATTACATTACAGATTAAAATCATAACTGATTTTTATTTTAAAGCTAAGTGTGCTAATAAAAGCCCACTCGATGTAAACCAATGTTTTGACGGTATTAAACCTTTTGGTGAAATGGCATAACCATACTCATTATACCCGGTTTTGATCGAAGTGAATATGCACATGCATATGCGCTCGGATCGTGGATTTATTAATTTCTGTAATAAATATTCATATTTCCAGAATTATATACATGTACTTTGAATTAGTCGTTGTGGAGTCAGACAAAAGCACTGTTTTCCACAATTTCTTTCTCCTAAAAGATAACAGTGTTCACTGCTGATCAATGAATAGTTATTTTAGAAGACAAGGAAATTGCAACAAAAACAAAGTTATATTAATTATTGCAGAAGATGATAAATGCACGACCCGAGCATCAATTATTAAATATGTATATGGAACGAATAATATAAGTCTGTTGATTCCTATTATAACCCAGTTTATATTTTTCTTAACGTTTACTCAGAATCCACAAACTTGAGCAAAAGTCTGAATAGGACTAAATTTGGTCTAATGTAAGTACACAATTACAACAACCAAAATTGGAAGTTTTAAATACATTAAGTAAGTTCGGATGATTGCTACGTAGCCAACCTTGACGTCGTAAGTGCGCTTAAACATGGAGCCAAATTTGACTTTATACTGTTGTTTAAAAAACAAAATCTTTACCGGGTACTGACCTGCCCTGAAGGCCAGTCACGCAAGGTGTGAACTGGTCATACAATACAGGCAGTACGTAGATTTTATCAAAGGCAAATATATTATAGTTATAAATGTTTAATTTTCCATGTATGTCGTCTCTCTTTCATTATTAGTATATATTGTATTTGTTTACATTAATTTGTAAATGGAAATGATAGAAGCCATTCATTTTAGTCCGTTTTCATTCTCGTATATTTGAACTATCCGTTTTATTTTGAAATAACCCCTGCTACGCGTACAGGTATGCGCATGCAACGCGTATTCACATACTCTCATAACCATGATACAAAGCAATGTGCTTGTTAAGATGGAGTCAGAATTGGCTGTTGAAAGACGTAGGCATGCGCAGAGGGAGGACACGAATTGCTACTCAGAATATAGACTAAGAGGACAACATTTATAAAGTAAATGATGAAACAAATCCAACACTTCTTGGCAAGTTATGATGCCAATAGCAATTACTATGAGAAATTTGACAGTTTCCTAAAACAAATGGATTTTAATAAAACTTGAAAAGACTAGGTAATTATAGGACTTCAATGGATTATAATTAAAATACAATCTTATTCTGCACCTTAATACTTGGACCAATGCCATTATGTTATTCATCCACGCGTGAAAATTCCATGTCAATTTGTTCCATCATTGACAAGCAACATATTAGTGCTGGAGGAGTAGAAGATTCTTCACAAGTAATCAATATGACAGTTTACCAAAGCACAAATGTAAACCTTCTTCGAGCCAAATGCTCATATAGAGATCTGTAAGGGTGCAAATTTCTGTCGATGTATTATTGCCGTGGTCAGTGTGGCACACAACAATTAATCAGATTTATGAGGAAAGGTACCGTATTAAATCTCAAGACTGCGATGGTTTTAATGTCCCTGTTTGGGGCGCGATTGATTCTTAATTAAGCATTCGTTGGTTAACGGTTGGACAGATGTATTAGGCTAGGCAAATTTGGGGTCTAGGTATCGAAAATGTCAAAGTTGAGAGGATGCAGACTCTATTTGTGAAACCACTTGGAGTAGTGTCATCTTTTGAAATTTTCCAGAATCGGTCATTTAAATAGCGCGCGAAATCTAGAGGGTTACTCTAACTACGATTGGCGTGTATTTATAAAAGGCGGTAGATATGTTTAATCCTGATAGGCTACGCTAAATAAGGGCAGTGTTTCCCTGACGAAATTTTATGTCTTAAATATACCACATCGCAAAATTTAGTCAGTTCAAGTTTTCCTGCGAAAGGCCGGAAGAATCTTGACTCCGAGCAGAATAAGACGAAATTCTCTCATATAAGCAATTGTTCAAGGGACAGGTGTCTGGAAGTTGAGGGACACGATTCTGGCGGTAGAAGCGAGTGAGTCTTGAAAGCACAAGGTATTTGAATCAATCTCATGCTATTCGTTGATATCAATATAATTATTTGTTTGAATTTATTTGTTTAAATTCGTACATCAGTTTTCTTGATGAGTATAACTATTCGTTTGAATTCATTTGTCTGAAATAGTACAACAGTTTTCTTTATATGAGTTTGACGAATTGTTTGAATTTGTCGTCTTGATTGTTATAGGAATCATGTATTCTAAGAATTTCATACATTACTTTATTGAATACAAGTTGTGAGAATCTGTGTGAATTTACATGTCTTAAATGATATGATTTCATGCATGCTAAAGAGTTGAGTGAATATTCACTGCCACTAATGTAGTTAAGCCATGAAGAGAATTTCATTGATTCATTTGTATAATTAAGACGTGAACTGAAACTGATATGTCTCGTGTGATATTAGAGTGAGTTAGCGATGAAATAGCCGTTAGAAAGTACATTAATCTTCTGCAACTAGGTTTTTTTATCGTCTGTCAGGTTTGGCTTGACCAGATAGCCTTTGGTATCTGTTTGAATTCCGATAGGACGATGTCTGACGTAACGAGAGTGGGGTAATGTTCTACTCCCCAGAAGGAAATCTGACAGAATATTTAGGTTGCTTCTTGTTGATTTTAAAAGGAGAAACTAGCTCCACCTACATATCTACCTACCCATCTACCTACCCACCCATCAAACGATCCACTTAGAGGGTAGAGAGCAGAGACATCCCATACTAAGTTGGAGGACTGAAATGAGGCTGGATAAAAGAGAGAGGGAGAGAAGCAAAAGGGGAGAACATGAACCCTGACCTGTCAGCAACGTTAAATTGGGAGTGACCAGCAATAACAAGGTTATTCAGGCATGCTGGGCAATTGATTCGATTGTTCACTCGATTCCATGATGAACTGAGTCTATCGATATAAACAGATCGGCTAATTACATTTTGTTGAAATTCGGTAATTGATTTCTAAAAGATGTGTATCTTTCAAATGTTATGTACTATTTCATTTTGTTTTATGTAATTGATTAAATTGTTATATTTCATGTACGGGGGCTCGTGATATTCTGTTCTATATCTCTGCTCAGATCTCTATTTATTCCATCTATAAAATTTCATATTTTATTTCTTTATTTACTCGATCCGGGCAATAACTCCGAGGTCGATCATCCTCTAGATAATGATAACCAACCAAATCGTACACCTGTTACAGGATCCTATAATGTTTGCTTAGTACAAACGTTTGTTGAAGCGTTTGAACCCGAGGGTTGAAAGTCTTGTCCAAGTGCTCCGGCAATCTTTTGCACACAATAAGCCGTCTACGATCATTATTCTTACGTGATTAAATTAGAAAGCCGCGGTAGCTCAGTTGGTAGAGTGTCGGATTATTAATCCAAGGGTCGCGGGGTTCCATACCCACACTTGCTAGTTTGGGTCAGCTGCCTCATTGTTTCCTCGAGAAGGGCACTTAGGTCCCATTTATTTGTCATGATATAGCCAATGATGTGTTTAAAATGCCCTTAAAATCCACACAAACAAAAATACATGATCATCCGATTGTGCACAAGATTAAAGAATAATAGGTGAGATAAAAAAGTCACAATTAACAGTGTGCATATATATATATATATATATATATATATATATATATATATATATATATATATATATATATATATATGTGTGTGTGTGTGTGTGTGTGTGTGTGTTTTGGGAGGATATCACCGTGCATTGATAAAATTAAGTTTATTTCTTTAAATTGTTTGTCCCTCTACCCATCAATATAAATGTCTTAAGTATATATATAAGCAGCTGATATTTGAGACGAAGATTGTTTAATACACATGATACTGTTTGGAATCATTTACCACTTTTTCCTAAAGAGCCAAATGCAGACGTTTTATAGATCTAAATAAAACAAAATTCATATACTCTTTATCGGTCTGCAATACATCATAATGATATTGGTATAGATAAATTAATTAGAAAGTTTTGATGAAAAACTACATTTCCTAGACGGTGTACAAATGGTCCCTTCTATTGTGTATATATGAATGTTGAGGGGCAGAAGTACCAATACAAATGCATTTATGTTCTTGTTGCAGTAAACAAGATAATTTAAACAAGAGGAAACAAATCCTTTCTTGAAATTCCTTTTTTTAGATTAATATTTTATTTTTCTATCTTTATTGAGTTCTTTGTATTGGTTTCCTAATTTTCGTCTTTTCTTTTTAATGTGAATTAAGTCGTAATCTGTCATTAATAGCGTAAATGTAATAATTCTTTATTCATGTACGAATTACGTTTTCATTATCTAAATTTTAGAATTAAAGGAGATTTGGTACAACAAAAGTGCTTTTGTAGACCAAATTATTTCCACGAGTAATATTACGTATTTTTAAGAATAGGATTTCTGTATATATTGGACTGACTTCAATTGAAACTATGTTTACTTGCAATGTATAGCAATCTGGATTTTTTTAAACAAAAAAGTTATTTCCATTGAATTCTAAGTACCGTATATACTCGCGCATAAATCGGGTCCAAATGCAAACAATATAGACCCTGATTTGCCGTCGCATAATGCCCGGCAGATCAGGGTCTATGTTGTTTGTTCTACTGATTATACAATATAGACCCAGATCTGCCGGCTCATTATGCGACGGTAGATCTGGGTCTATGCAGTTTTCAGTTGGTATTACATTATACGCGAGTATAGACGGTATACTGTTGTTTTACTACATGCTACAGTACGTATTTGCTAGAGTGAAAGGGTGGCGATTGTAAAGGATATCACGTTAAATGAATTTATTATATATACTTATACCTTTAAACTAGATTAGTTTATTGTGGAATATTATGATAGTGGGTTCATGCTTATTATGCTTTTAGTGACAGCATTTCATGGATCAATTTTTCATGACTTTCAAAACACAGTGGCACTCTAACGTCAAGTAGGCCATTATTTGGATTCTGGAGTATGTGCTTCTCATCAACATATGAATCATGCTGCTTGTATCTTATATTTCTTATTTGTTGTTTAATGTTTATTTTTACTTCAGAGAGAGAACATTGTGTTTTTATATTTGTCAAAATTTGGAACAGTAGTAGAGGTAAAGTCTGAAAACAGCTTTGTAAAGGTACAAAAGTCAGTTTTAGAGTGCTTGATAGCAAAGGTTTGAAATTCTTAGAGAAGCTAAATCCGAGTGATCAAAATGTACAAAATAATATCATTTAATTGTTAGTGATTATGAGATTATGCAAAATGTAAGGATGTTGTTGTTTTTTTTTTACCCCCCCCCCCCCCCCCCCCGCCAACAACAAAATACAACAGTATAATATTTATATTTTATATTGTTTACAGGATACCCATTTTACCGACAAGCAATTTGTATATATTACATTTCTATGGGGGTATTATAAACTGTTGCAGTTCAAATTCAAAGGACATCTATATATTATTTAATAATAATTTGCAATATAAAATACACGAAAAATTAACAAGGTTCCTAAGGGGAATTTATTTGCTCAGGACATATGTATTGATAATGCTAAATGTTCACCCTTCAACTTATTTGGCCCAAATAACGATTCACCAGAAATTTACTAACATGTTTCTAATTTTCATCCGTGAATTTGATAATGATCATGTTATTGATGTGGTGACTTCAGTCTTGTACAGAACCCAGAATTGGATTTTGTTACGGAATTATATATTATTTTTCTTTTAATAATGGTATAGTTTATTAGTTTGTGATCTCTGTTCTTAGTCTAACAGCTGTCGTCTTGCCGTGAGTACACATACGGTAAATTGGATCGATATTTCACTGAGTACATTGGGCTTGGGAAGCTTGTAGCATTAGTAGATCACGTGGTTTAGAGCATGAGAATTGAACTTCTGACCTAGATTCTATGATTCAGTTAATAGTCAATATTTTGTTGATTGATAATAATGTCAGTGTAGAGGTACTTTAAGCGGTATCACGCATAACCTAATTTCTGATTGGTTGGGAGAAGGTCGTTCTCTAGAAGGACTAAAATGTTTATAAGTCGCAATACAGATTAAACTGGTTTTTCCTTATTCTGTTTTGCGCAGTAAGAAGATATATAATATGATGTATTGTTGTGTTAGGGATTCCTAGCATAGTTTGACAGCCTGAGAGGTCATAAACGAATTTGGTTCTTTTTGTGTGTGGATATTCTACTTCAGATATATATATATATATATATATATATATATATATATATATATATATATATATATATATATATATATATATATTTAATACAGTGCATTTAGGATTCAGTACTGTGTCTTGAACTTTAATAATTATACAGCTCCGTGGAATTATCGGAAACATTTCTAGAACTTGTGATATTCCATATTCGCAAGGACTACTTGGATATAACTGATTCTTATTAACTCATCAGTACAGTAAAGGTTTCATTTAGAATCTACTTCATTCGGAACATTTGGATTAACTTCCGGATCAGTGAACTTTATAACAATTTAGGACTTTTAAGGATATTCTATACTGTATGTTATTTTAATTCTTTCACTTTGATTGTTTGTTGAAATATTTCCATATTTTAGAAAATTAAATATTTGTATTATAAATCTTGAAAGCTTGTTTGAGTCTTTGCTTTTTTTACATTACCCCTAGTCGTAACAATTTACATAACTATCTAAATGTTAATAATTACAAGGCAAGAGAGATGATATTGGAAATGAAGGAAACCTTTGGATTGATTGACCCTTTTAGAGAGTTAAATTACGTAGGTATACATGGAGAAGGAAAACTCCACTTAAGTAAGCTAAGCTGGACCAAGTTTTATGATAGATGAGGTAGGGAAAATTTTAATTGAGCCTAGCAACAGATATCGTCGTTCAATTGTTTCTTTATATTTAACTTCAAATAACTTGGGGGTGGGGGGAAGGATTGTGGAAGTTTAATAACAGTCTGTTATTGGATATGGAATTTGTAAGAGAGATTAAGAATGTAATGAATATAGTGAAAACTCAATATTATCAAGGGGATCAGGGTCATTTGGAACATTTATCCGATGCTAAAATAAATTTTAATACCAATGACAGTCAATTTTTGGATACACTTTTGCTGGTAAAACGAGCAGGACTGATCAATCTTTTTTTTTTCATCCACTTTGTCAGGACAAATAGTTACAGAAAATTCACATGTCACATGTTTGCACTTGTCGCAAAATGTCAATTACTTGCCTAGATTTGATGAGATGGATACACTTTAATCCATAGAAAAAACAAAAGAAATACATGTTCAACATATTTATTTATTCAAAGGTCTTGATTTTCCATAAACATACATCGACATTATATATTTTGCTTCTTTGTGTCATGCATGTTTTAGAATTTGGATTTTAAACGATGTCCATGTATATATCTGCCACCTGAACCCTGTAGCGTACTAACGGGGGGCGAACGAGGCGGTTACCCCGGGTGTCAGAGGTCTTGGTGCGTCATAACAGCTGATAAAAATTCGGGCTTCGTATTCTGGCCCTTTGGACCAGGGGTCTCCAAACTACGGCCCGCGGGCCGGATGCGGCCCGCGAGGCCCTCTCATCCGGCCCGTGGAGACCTTTTTGTCTACGGAAAAAAATTACGGAAATTTACGTGTATCCTGCCAAGATCAGCCGCCGCTTACGTGGACGTTATGTTTTTACCGAATTAAAATAGAGGCGCGCAGTAGTGCGTTATGTTTTCCAACCGATCACTACATTGCAAAACCTTATTCGCTGCTTACTTTTTCTACTTCCGTTCACAGTCAATGAGATGATATAACGCCATCTAGTGGCGGAGTTTTTAAATGGTTTGCTGCTTGTTCAAGACTTGATTATTTTGATCACAGCGATGGCCGAGAAGAGGAAAAGAAAAATAGACGATGAGTGTCGGCAATTTCAAGAAGAATGGAGTTTGAAATACTTCTTCATCAAATCCAGCGAGAAAGCATTGTGTGTGATTTGCAACGAAACCGTGGCTGTGATGAAAGAATACAACCTGCGCCGTCATCATCAAAGCAAACATCAGGAGAAATATGCACAGTTGGAGGGTAAAGTCCGTGCCGAAAAATTTTCTAAATTACAAAATCAACTCACATCTCAGAGGACATTGTTCAGTAAATCCTCAAATGAAAATGAATCCTTAACTAAGGCCAGTTATAATGTTGCCTACGTCCTGGCTAAAAGTGGCAAACCGTTTACAGATGGTGAAGTAGTGAAGGAATGTTTGTTGGAGGTGGCTGAGGAACTTTGCCCAGAAAAGTCAAAACAATTTGAAAATGTAGCTTTGGGTGCAAATACCATTGCCCGCCGTGTTGCAGACATGGGTGAAAACATTGTGACTCAAATAGCGAAAAATGCAAGCAAGTTTCGCCATTTTTCAATTGCAATGGATGAATCGCTGGACAGCTGTTCCACCTCTCAACTGCTTGTGTTCATTAGAGGTGTGGATGAAGACATGAACATAACACAAGAGCTGGCTTCCCTACATAGCATGTATGGCACTGTTACCGGAGAGGATATATTCAATGAGTTGAAAAAAACATTTGCTGATTATAACTTGGACTGGACTAATCTCAGTTGCCTGACTGCTGATGGAGGAAAGAACATGAGTGGCATAAAGAAAGGCTTGGTTGGACAAGTGAAGCAGATGTGTAATGAGAAAAACATTCTACAACCAATGTTCCTGCACTGTATTATTCACCAGCAAGCTTTGTGTGCTAAATATATGGACATTAGCAGTGTACTGAATCCTGTGGTGAAGATGGTGAATTTAATAAGGTCACATGGGCTCAACCATAGACAGTTCAGAGACATGTTGAAAGATACAGACACAGAATCGCAAGATTTACCATATTACACAGCAGTAAGATGGCTAAGTTGTGAGAAAGTTCTGAGCAGAGTATTTAAGTTAAGAAAGGAAATAGGTGACTTCCTGGAAAGTAAAGGCAAGCCACAGCCATTACTGTCTGATGAAGAGTGGGTATGGAAATTGGCCTTTGCTGCAGACATAACTAGTCATTTAAATTTTCTGAACCTAAAACTACAAGGAGAGGAAAATCTAGTTTCTGATCTATACACCCACCTAAAGGCCTTCAGATCCAAACTTGTCTTGTTTTTGGAACAAGTACAGGCCAACAACTTGACGCACTTTCAGCAGTGCAAGGTCTTCATGGCTGAAGCAACAGCTGAGTTCCCCACGTCATTTGCATGCGAGATCATCAAAGACCTCCAGCTGCAGTTTCAGCAGCGGTTTTCTGACTTGGATTCAAAGGCAGAAGAAGTGAGACTGTTTCAAAACTCATTTGAAGCAGATGTGGCCAGTTGCCCAGATGAACTGCAGCTGGAGGTCATTGAGTTGCAAGCAAATGACCTCCTTAGGGACAAGTTCAAAGAAGGACTGGTGGGTTTTTACCAGTTTTTGCCCAAGGAAGACTTTCCTAATGTCAAAACTTTTGCATCAAGGTACCTTTCAATCTTTGGAACAACATACCTGTGTGAACAAACATTTTCAAGAATGAAATACGTGAAGAACAATTTGAGAACAAACTTGTCCGATGATAATCTCAGGTCACTGTTGATGTTAGGGACATCAAATCTAAAGCCAGAAATGTCTGCTATTTTGGCATCCAAGTAACAATTTCACCATTCCCACTAATACAGGTGTTCATGTGTAGTGTAACGAATTTGTTATTAAATAATAACTGAATAAAATAATATTAAATAAATAATTAAAAACAACATCCATGTTTTGATTCTTTTTTATTTGGACCTCGAGTGTGTAGTCGGCCCCCGAACTGCTGTTTGATAGTTAATGCGGCCCTCGGGTTGAAAAGTTTGGAGACCCCTGCTTTGGACCATCATCGTCGCCCCGGCGCCATTTACCCTTAGCACGCCACTGCCTGAACCAGAACTAAGCCAGCAGTTGAGAGCTGTGTCTGGGTTGACGTCCTTAGGCTCTGGTCCAGTTGCTGCAACGTTCGTAAGAATTTGAACACTATCTTGGTTTAAGGAATTCCTTAATGAGGTTTTGTTTAAGTTCATTAAACTAAATCCTTGTTCACACACTGAAGTGGATGGAGTAATAACAAGCGTGATTTCTAACCGTCTGCATAACGGACTAAGAGTAGGTAGAGTGCTCCACGAATTTCAACAAGGGGATCTGGTGACTACTTGTGTGCCCTCATCTTCGCTTTGACCCCTAAATACTGCTGATGAATGACATGATGATCTTGGTCTTTGAAAATAACTTCAAGATGATTAAGAAGAATCTTCAAGTCTTCCATCTCACATTTCATCAGAGATGCTCTATCATTATGAAACTGCCCGTGATTTAATTGTCTAAAGCACTTCAAAGGTTCTCCATTGAAGTTTACACACCTGAAAAAAATCATGATATAAAAGAAAATTAAATTAAAGCAGTAAATCATGTTTATTTACCTGCACTCAATTTAATTCAAATATTAATGTAAGCATGTGAATGGTTATAATTTCTTTGTAATTTGTAGAACTAACCTACAATAATCAACATTCAGCAACTGTCAAGTATTTCACTTCCTGTTTATGAATCTCTAGTCCTAAAATTAAATAGTATGATCCTCAAACTTTCAATTTTGCGTTTAACGTCACATCAGCACAATCGTGGATATATCTTACTTAAATCATTTCCTAAGTTTAAGAACGATAAATATATTTGATTTGAAAAAAAGTAGTACTGAATCTTTTCTTATACTAACCACGTGTCAATAGCTTATCATGTCACACAACATTTCCATATCAGACAATGGTTTTCCATAAATGGCTAGGGTGTAGGCTGTGTTGGAGAGAGCTCTATTTTTTTAACATTTCTTCATCATTTCGTTTTCAAATGGCCCTTCCTAGTGGCGTGTCAGCAACTGTAATTTAAGGGATTTTAAGCAAATGCTGACGATCATCATGGAAATATTGTGCGGCAACAGGTCCTATGCAAATCCAGAACTATCACGAGACTTGATTGGTTCTATCCTAAATTTGTCAGTTCCATTGAAAAATGCACTGATTGTCATATTTAACATGTTTTTGTTGCTGCCACAATGTCTGGTTTACGTCTCTTTGAAGAAATAGTTACAGCAGACTTAGTGGCATACTTTCGTTTTGTTCTTCCACTGCCATGTGAAGTTTCCTTCTCTGAAGTTTCCCTGTTATCTTCCTTGCGACATTATTTAGTAACTCATTTTATCTACATAGTTAAGATCACCTCACTTGACAACTATTTTTTAATTGATAACAGAAAAATAGACTTACTATGAGTAAATCTAGATCAAGGTTCAAGAAAACTGTCAGAAAATGTAGAAAACAATACATGGGCATGAAGACTGTTAAGTTGATAAAGGCCCGAAATAAAAACGTCAACGATTTTCGGAAAATGTTAAAGTCATGTGTTTTTGGCAAACACTTTTTAAAGCAAATACATCAGCATGAGGATCCTTTATTATTATACATGAGGATATTATACTTGTATTCGATGAACTTAACAGATTTATCGGTAGTGACAGATTTATCAGTAGTGACAGATTTATCTGTAGTGACAGATTTATCAGTAGTGACGATATTACTAAACCTATTAAGCAAGAACAACCTGGAAAAAGTGCTGGTCTGGCAAAAAATGTTGAATGAGTTATTACTATATGTATATGGTTCAACAGAGGTCTTTCCTTATTTTGTCTTTATTTAATGGTATTTTTTATACTGGCAGTTTTCCTCGGGTATGGTCAGAATGTTATATCAACGTAGATAAAGTTCATTTCATTAATCTTATTGCATTGAATCGCTTGAATGAAATAAACACGTGATTTCTGGGTGAGTAAACTCACAATAACAATTGAAAACATTGCTGACCAATCGTACCGGCGTTAAGTCCTATATGCGGTCAAGAGGTAAATGGCCTCAGACTACAAATAACCTCAACTCTAGAGGTTGACCAAAATGAGGAAGATATTCCGAAAAAATAGTGCCTTGTTTGCATGGTCTGTTTGCCACTGACTTATCTGGTAACGTTACTTATTTTAATAATTATGAAATGGTAGACTTAAAATTTTATGAAATAGTATAGAATGCTGCATTTGCTTGTTTTTTTTAATGAAAACAGTAAGATGTAAAAAGATGTAAAATGTCCATGTTTTCTGGGTCATGCAGACCCTTTTCGGTTCTTCAGTTTGTTTACGTGAGTAAAGTCTCACCGGATAGTTTCGTATTTTGACCTCCCCCCCCCCGAAAAAAAAAAAAAAGGTAGAGGGCATGATACTAATAAATATAAATTCACACAGAAACCAAATCTCTAATTTCGTTTACATTTACTTTGAGCTAGGCTTGAAATGAATTGGTTTGTTTGGGGACTACCTTTGACAGTTAGACTAACACAGGAGAACTTGTTATAATAACAGTTAACTTTAATCATGCATTGGGCCCGTATTGTTTGTTTGAGCCGCCTTGTCAGATGAAATATTTAGAATGGCCCTTGACTGTCGGAAATTAACACAATAAAAGAGGGGTTGGGATAGTGTTCGTTCAGTGTAAAAGTTATCATTTGTACAAGGAATGAATCTGAATGCTTTAATAAAAATCTAACAAGCATGCTTTCCGCAAAAATCATTATCAATTACCACTTCTGAGATATCACAATGTGGCTGAACAAATGGAGAGAGGTATATTCAAGCATTCAGTACGCCCGAAGGGCATGAATGACCAGATAAAGATAATGTGATTAAAAGCATGATAGTTAGCGCTTGCCCGTCATGATTTAAAACATGAAAAAAATATACTTGCTCCCGACTAGCGCATTGGACAATTTTACTTGTCCGACTCGAAAATGAATACTTACGAATTCACCTTGTTGCTATAAATAAATCGAATGTCATTTACCCACAGTACCTTGTGTGAACCGCCATATTGATTTCGGACAAAAGAACAACATTGGGGTGTCAACTATGTCTTTCAACGTTGTGAACTATCTTGCTCTGCTCATATCAGTGTGTATAAAGAACACACAAGGATAAAATAAATACCAGATTTAGTAGATGAAACAAATAAAGACTTGTTTTATAGTCTTATATCCTCTAATTAGGGGAGATTAGCGATTTATGAGCTAAGAATATAATTGTTTTATAGCTCGGTCTAATAAAAACACTAAATTAAACCCCATTCAAATATAACCTCCGTCCATGGTCGTAATTTTCACTTTGTATTTCCCTTCCTGGTGTCAGTAAAATTAGAATGTCCATTTGAGAAATGTAAAAGTCATTTATGATCCTCTTGTTGTAATGGCCCGGTCGCAAGGTCAACATACACAACAAAATTCTTCTCCTGCTGCAATGGGAAGAATGAATGCAATATATATATATATATATATATATATATATATATATATATATATATATATATATATATATATATATATATACAGGGAGAGAGAGAGAGAAAGAGAAATGCAACAGATGTTTTCAAAGTTTCTTCATGAGTTTCAACGTACCGGGGGCCACTTGTTTTATTGCAGTTGCTTGGTAAAGGATGGTGCATGTCGTACAATGCCACCCACCCCTCTTCAATCTAAAGTATGTATGTATGTATGTATGTATGTATGTATGTATGTATGTATGTATGTATGTATGTATGTATGTATGTATGTATGTATGTATGTATGTATGTATGTATGTATGTATGTATGTATGTATGTATGTATGTATGTATGTATGTATGTATGTGTAGGTAGATAGGTACTTGTGCATGTATGCATCCTTACTTAGTTACTTATTTACAGCTTTCTACATGTTGAGAATTAACGATTATATGAGCCAAACGAAATTTTGGGCCGTCAAGTACAATTGCTGAAGAAAATTCGTAAAAATTAACCCATATTTAATCAATACTGTGTCCCTGTAAATACTCCAGTTTTTAGTCGAAATATTGAAAATCTTTTTAAAAGTAACAAATGCCTATAAGCAAACAATTAAATTGATTTATAAATTTCGGCACGAAGCTTGGTCGTGGTGAATATGCGAAAAGTTGTATTCTCTCCTGTATGAAATTTGGTATCAATAAGAACTCTTATTCAGATTCTGACGTGTTACTCCCAAACAATCACTTTTGAATATTACAGGGAGGTGCAAGTCAGGAGACAGCTGAAAACAGTATTAATATGGAATGGTCTGTCTAAGCATAGGTTTAGAAGCTGTTATGTTTGCAAATAAATGTTTCTGCGTGAAAAATCACAAAGCAACATTTTTAATGGTTATATCGTGTCCAGTCCAATATAATAAAATGCCTTGGCTAAGGACACACCACGGTAGGCGATCTGGGCTGATTCAACTTTGGGAATCGAACCCGCATTCTTCGATTTATTTGTGGACACCTCGAAGCCCCGTCCCAGCATATAGAACTGGTTATAGCGTTAGAGATGATCCATCGACACTCCCTTTGCATATTTTACCTTAAAAAAAAATAAAAAAAATTAACAAATATTGAATAAAGTTTGTCTATTTTTTATTTTGATATTTATTTTCTTTTGTATCTAAAAGTTTCCAAATTTAGGTTTGTAGGTTCGTACTTCCCTCCCTTCAAGCTTTGAGTCCTGTTCGGCGAGTTTCCTTGCCTTTCTTCCCTGTTGATTTCTATCTGAGTTTAGACTCATCGGTGACCTTTGCCCTTAAGATGTATTGGATTACATATTGTTCACCCCTTCAAGTTGTAGGGTGTTGTTTATGTATGCATATGTTGCTTGTGCTTCATCCTGTGTTCGTGACGGCGGACGTGCTTGTGCTTCGTCCTGTGTTCGTGACGGCGGACGGGCTTGTGCTTCGTCCTGTGTTCGTGACGGGGGACGGGCTTGTGCTTCGTCCTGTGTTCCTGACGAGGGACGGGTTGATATAGATCACAATTCTTCTAGCCTCGTTCTATCTAATCTATATGGAAAAAAGTGTATAAGTGCGTTGTTTATTGTGTAAAGCGTGGTGTAAGTCTTTGTCTTCCTCTCGTTTCTCTCTCTCGTTCGGTTAACGTTTTATTTTGTTTAACATATCCACACACATACACACACACACACACACACACACACACACACACACATATATATATATATATATATATATATATATATATATATATATATATATATATATATATATATATATATATATATATATTTACCGGGAGGAACTATTATAGCATGTGAGGGCGAGGGACAGTCTGGTTCAGCGCATCACGTCCGCCAGTGGGAGTGATATAAACGCCCACACCCCTACAGTGGCTATATTTTACCTCCCCACGATGCCATCCCATGTGTAATCACATATTTTTTGTTTCCATCCGTCTACACACGCATGTACCGCCATGTCTGCGTAGAGCGCACCCATGGACGCACATGTACCTGTGCAGATATGATGTTGGTAGTAAGTGTGATGCATTATGTTATAATGGTATCTTGTCATGTGTTGCTGCGTTTCAGTTCTCTGAATTTGTTAGAGGGTTTCATCCTTTCAGTTGTGTGGTTTGTTTGCTATTCAGGTCTGTGTATTGGTTTGAGCACACTGAATTAAGGGTGGTTTTATCATGTTTGGGGGTATTTTTTTACGGACGTGACTGAAAATATGCTGTGATCTTGTTTTTGTGTTGGGTCACGAGTCCAATGCCTTATCTACTTTGCCAACCGCGGCTCAGGACAATGAAGAAAGAGAGGTTGAGAGAAAGAGAAAAAGAGAAAGTGCAAAAAGAGGAAGAAAGAAAGAAAATAAAATCTATGAACATTGCTACCTAATCTCCTTGTGTATAGAACGTACCAAATTATGAACAGCATAGACCCAGATCTTCCATGGCATAATGGGTCTGTAGATTAGGATATAAAATGTTTTGCTTTACATGTGACTTCAAGCAAAGAACCATATCAGTTATAGCATAATGGGTCTGTAGATTAGAATATAAAATTTTTTGCTTTACATGTGACTTCAAACAAACAGCCAAGAGCAATATCTGCCATAGCATAATGGGTCTGTAGATTTAGATATACACTTTTTTGTTTAATGCAAGCTAAAGAATACCTGGACAAAATAAATATCGAGGTGATAAGAATAATAACAGGTACAACCAAAAGTGCATCCCTTAAACAACTGTACCATGAAACTAGGTGGGAAAGCCTGCCTTTTTGGCGTTAGAAGCACAACTTGATTCACATGTTTAAAACCTATCACAGATTAGCTCCTGCCTATCTTCAAGATGTGATTCGACCTTTAGGTATTGAACATGAAAACTGTGTACAGCAACATTTATTCAATAATTCACGTTTACCCGCTACGATTCGACCATGGAACTCGTTATCTGTGGAAGTTAGAAATAATCCTTAATTAGATCATGGCATACCCTACCTGAATGGAGAAAAAGAAATGACTCCTCGATACTATTATGTTGGTGATCGGATGTCTCAGGTCATGCATGTTAGGCTAAGAACAAGGGTAGTAGTTTAAATTATGGTTTATATTTGAATCATGTATTTAATAATAACTATTTCTCCTGTGGTGAAATAGTGACGACAAAAGGCATTCTTGTATACTGTCAAACATATTCTGATTTGAGAGATCGAATCTTATGAACACTATCTTTTGCTCTCACAGTCAAAACTTTATTACTTGGCAACCCTATGCACTGTAAAAAAGATAATATGCAAATATTCTTGTTTGTGCAAATTATAATTAGGATGTCTTAAAAATTAGCCCGTAAAAATCATAACCTTGTTTTGCATCATCTTTGTATTTTTTATTTTTTTTTTTGGGGGGGGGGGGGCGGGACCGATAACATATACTATTATTGAAACTACTTGTGTGTGTGTGTGTGTGTGTGTGTGTGTGTTTCGAATATCCGCATAGTACGATGGTCGAGACGGTATAGGGGTTGGTGTTTACAGGCAAGGCGGTGGGTGCCGTTACCTGTGGACCCAGCAGGTTCCAATCTCCGTAGAGTACGAATTAAAATATCTCTAACCTGTATGATAGTATTGTTTATTCGTATTTACAAATTATGTTAATGTTATCAAACATTCTCCTATATGATTCTCTCTCTCTCTCTCTCTCTATCTCTATCTCTCTCTCTCTCTCTCTCTCTCTCTCTCTCTCTCTCTCTCTCTCTCTCTATATATATATATATATATATATATATATATATATATTTAAGTTCACATAAATCCTCAAATCATCAATTCAGAACCCAAAATCCAAAAGTCTATGAGCACTTTTATAATCCAATGAATATTTTAGATAATTCCTCTCTCTGAATTTGGAATGATTTTTTTCACAATTGTAATTACTCTTTAAAGACTGATGTTAAGGTCGAAACTAAAAACTATCCACTAAACATGGTATATATAAAGATAGGTCAAATGAGAGAATGTTCTAGAAAATTATATGGTGTATGTGACTTTTAACAGATAATTTTAAGGAAATTCTAGTTTTATCTGTAAAGAAAATCAACTGTGACCTAAAATTAAATCAACAACTTGTTTACCAAAACCGTCCTTGAACTTAAATACTAAGTAAACAACCTAATTCAAGGGCAGTAACTAAACATATAAACCTGATACATAACAATAAGGTTTGAGCAAACATTAAAGTCAAGAAACATTTATAATTTCCTAAAATATTTATAATATTATATAAGCATCATACATAACACAAGGCATATATACATTAATATTGATAGGTACAAATATACACCAGACAGAGTGGAAAGTGCTATCCCTGGATCCTACAGGAGGATCCGCGATAATATAGACTGAAATTATATACTGAGAAAGAATATTATCATACATGTTAGAGAACTTTTTAATTCGTCCCTACTGAGATTCGAACACCTGGGGCCGCAAGTTACGGCAGCAATCGCCTTACCTGTATGCACCAACCGCCATACCCCCTCGACCACACACACACACATAAGCAAACACACACACACACACATCTATAGTTTTTACTTTTTCTTTGCAACCACTTACACCAGCATCGATATTTATGTTGTTATATTTGTGCTACTGTTGGTAAGAAAGTGATTCAATGTTTGTACCTGCATTTAACACAAATTTCAAAAATAAAACTAAATATACGAGTGTACCATATGCACATTTATGGGCCTATTAAAACCATATCGAGAATTATGTAACTGGTTTGGAGGTAGTAATTGATTATGCTGACTTTATTATTACAATTTTTCCAGTTTCTGACCAGAAAATGAAACGGGTTGAGGCTGAAACTGACTAGAATGATCTGCTACAGATTTTAAAAACTATCATTCTTTTGGGATTTTTTACAAGTAACAAAGCAGAATGTTCAAGAGGACTGGAATGTGCATTGTTTGCGTGTATGTGTGTGTGTGTCAGAGATGCAAAACAATAGTTTGGTTCAGTAGGGCTAAGCCCACTTTAAGGTATTTTGCCTGAAAGGCAGTTCTCTTTTTCAATGTGCAACAAGGTGAGGTGACCGAGTGGTCTAAGGAGCTCGCATTTACAGATCACTCACACATCTCACCTCTGTCTGCGTGGGTTCGAGTCTCGGGCTCGGCTAACGTGGCTATGTGAGAAAGCTTGCCAGTATCTTCCCGTGGGTTGGTGGTGCTTCCCGGGTTTTTCCTGGGTTCTTCCTCCACCAAATATACCGGCCGCCATGTATAGCCTTTCATGTGCTGAAAAATGGCGTTAAACCCACAACAACAAGGCGATATTGCAAGATCAGATTATCTATGCTGAGACAATAAATCTGAAAGGAAACAAAATGGTCATCTCAAGAACATTAAAAAAGCAATGCTACAGGAGGTTCAAGGTCGCTCGGGGCAGTGAAATACGCTTCATATGTCAGCAGGCACAAGGCTGGTACTTGTTGCCGCAAAGCGGGCATGAAAAACAAGCCAGCCCATAGCCTGCATTATCACAGATAGCACAATGGTTGCTAGCAGAGTTTTTACTCATTTTCATGCAATAAGAATGGATTCTCAGAAAAGACCTGGATGTTATGGAACGTTTAAGCATGAACATGACTATCACCTGGATGTTATTAAACTCGTGAGCATGAACATGAGCAAGACTTGCATGTTATAGAATTTTTGAGCATGAACAGGAGTATGATCTGGATGTTATCGAGCTTTTGAGAATGAGTTCTTGCTTAGATTCATAATCTTAACAATAAATAATTAGCTTGAGCTTTAAGCGACATGAATTAAATTCAGAGGATAATTAAAAATCCACTTCTCTCTGTTTAAATTACCCTAATGTAGAATTTAAAATTTTGAATTTTGAATTTGAATCTGAGTTCTTGGTAAAATAAACAGTATTTTAATATTTTTATTTTATAAATATAATTGTCCTTAATTGGAAGAAATATAAAAGTGGATGCAAAATCAAGTGAAAATTCTGAAAATAAATTATGTTACATTTTTAATGAAAGCCTCTGGCATCTTTGCGATAGCGCAGTGGTTAGCGTGCCTACTCGCAACCAAAAAGGATGCGGATTCGAATCCTACCATCGGATCAACACCGATCGGCTAAAGTGATGTATCTTTGGTCAAGGTCCTTTTCTCCAATTGCTTCGGTAATAAATAACCTACTTGCATTGCTGTGCCGTAAAACACCAAACCAAACCGTGTAGATCATATTTATATCCATCTGTAAGTCTATCTTCTCAAGCCGGTCAACATTTATTCCTTATTTCCAGGTGCCAAAGGGAACGTTTTCCATGCCTGTGCTTTAGTAAGCGTTTTTAATTTCATGGCACAGAAGCTCGAACTGTAATTCTTAGTGTTGAATTTTACGATTATTGCATACTCATTCGTGATCTCGTTTGCAATTTAGAGGCCAATATTTCGTTGAAAATACACACTTCTTGAAAGAGTGGAATCAACAGAAATGAAGTTCAATCTTTTGACGCTTACATTCTCACAGTCTGCATCTTCCACGCGGGAAAAATGACCAGGGGAGATAACCATTCCTACCATAGCACGTCAAATATACTAAACTTTTATATTTGAGAACTATTCTACTATAAATTAGTATCGATTTCAGTACATACTGAAAATTTCTGACCATCTGAGTTTGATATGATATGTAATTACAGTCAGCTAGGTGACGGAAACCAGACCTGAATGTCCGACAAGATTTCGGTACACTCTTAATTTCCTAACGCCTCACACCTTTGCCACCGATAGTACTGGTCAAAGGTTCAGAAGTATGGGCAATGGTAAAGTTTGACTAACATTGACTCGCAAATTTCCTGAAACCATTTGTTGATACAATTGTCTTCCAAACTTCATTTCCGCAATATTTTTCTCAGTATTTCATGAAATCCTATTTTCACAGAGTTTGAATCCACAGGTGAAGTTTAGTGCTGCCTGTCTTTATATTTTGACACTGTCCAAGAACCTTGACTGATATTACATTACAACTGATCCAGTCTTTATAAGTGATGTTTAATGTCAGAATAGTGAACAGTAAAGAAAACAATAAACTGTGTATTTAGCATCATGTACAAAAGCAGAGTGATTTTTTTCTGCAGATTTACGTTAATGTTACTGCAATATTTACACACACACACACACACACACACACACACACACACACACACTCTCTCTCTCTCTCTCTCTCTCTCCCTTTGTTAAAGTTTAAGAGACATTACTGTTATTTAAAATCTGATGAAGAGAGCAATAATCAGATTAGTTAAACAGAGAACAATTATATATTGATAGATGACGGGTTTGATCCAAGCGATAATATTTTGTTGGAAATTTATCTTTTTCGATCATTGATCACAAACTTCGAAAAAATCCAGAACAATTGATGAGAAAAAGCTTACATCAGTACTTATAAATTAATTATTTCTTGTTTTGTATCTTCTCGCCTTGTTGTATCTTTGACGATACATCTACGAATATATTGTCCATTTTATGTGAGTCTCAGGACTTCGCTAACGATACATCCACGAATCTCTTGTCCATTTTATGTCAGTCTCAAGACTTCACTATATTACTTCGATGTAAACTGAAGAAGGTACATAACATGGTTGCAACACGATGACTACTTGACTTTGTTCAACATTTGTGTATCAATTATCCGACACGTTTGATAACTATATCATAATTTTTTTTTCAAAAGTAGAAGTCCACAACAAAGCAGCATTATCTCCACGCTTTTCTCAGTTATCACTACTCACCCCCACCGCCTTCCACGTATATGCATCAGTGTATCCACCCCAACAACCAAACTCCGCAAACAGGGAAGTATACAAATTACAAAACCGTTGTGCACATATGTGGTCCACCTTCAATCGTATATATTCGAAAGCTTGAAGTCTGTCTCAAATGTTGTAGGAAGAGTTGCATGACATTACTCACGCACACACATACACGCACGCACGCACGTAATTCCTACTTATGAGTTTTACAAATTGAACTAGGAATGTGTTCATAGTACACTAATGTACCGCTACCCCTCTGTCTGAAAGAGGAGAGTTTTTACCCACTAAGATGCATCCAAACACAAAATGTTGCATGGCAATCCACATGAAACTGACTTTGGTGCAAAACTTAACCAAAGTCAATGAAGCGTGAAATATAGGTTACAGTCACCTACCTGTGGTGGAAGAGTGTTGTATTTACTAAGATGTATCCACAGAAACAACGTTGTATGACCCTGCATACAATATGAATGACAGACAGACCAAAACGCAAACCAAAGCAAAGGTGTGACGGATGGAGCAATGGAAGGACACACGAACCGACGGAGAGGCAAGGGCTACTCTATGCCCATCAAAATACTATGATGGGATATAAAAAGCGGCCAAAATGATAGACATACAGTTTGTCCATTAATTTCCAAATTTTACAAAGGGTTCTTGTACAGCAATAAATATTACCGATGTATCAGGTTTAATGCTTTATGAAATAAGGTAAACTGCTTTCATGATTATTGCTGCTATATTGTACCCGACCCCCACCTGTACCCAATCCGGTACTTTTTTTGTGTTTTTTTTTTGTTGCTACATTGTAAACGCGTTGTTAAAAGGAATGTTTGTATGTATCTCTGTGAAATGCTGACTCTATTTACAATCGTTTTTAGACACGTTCTCTTGTATGCATTCATTTACAAATGATGGCAGTAGCGTAGCAAGAAATCTGCTCCCCCCCCCGCAAAACTTAATTCTAGGGCAACCTCCCAATAAAAAAAAATGTTGTTTGATGGAAATTTTGGGCCCTCACTGGGCCTGCCCCCCCCCCTCCTTAGGCTGTTGTTACGCCACTGTAGTTGAGTTATTACAGAAGGAGGCGTGCACATGTATAATCTGATATAATGTTATGTGATGTAACATGAAATATGTGTGTATAAATGTATGTACGTGTGTGTATAGGGATATTACATGTTGGCGGACGGATGGACAGACGAACGGACTGACTGACTGATGGATTTGGATTACTATAATGTTCCGCCAACATCATGGAACCGGGCCTTAATTAAGACTCTAATGAATATTGGGATAATTTACAGTTTGCTGTTTGCAAACGTTTACAGGAGTATGACAAACGCGCTTAAACCCAAGGCCTAGCCCGAAGATTCAAAGTCTTTTTCGAGTGCTCCGGAAATTTTTTTTGCACACAGCAAACCGTTCATTATCATTATTCTAACATGGCCAATTACTGGATACACAAATTACATGCTAAAGGCCTTGTGTACAAAATTTAGATCTTACACACAAAACACCTGTACTCACGCCGTACGTGCAATTCCGACGCTTGAGTACAAATGACATCACAAAATAACGTCAAACCAACTGAAGCCCGCTAGTCTGTATACGGACAACAGGGCAAACCCAGTACGTCCGCTATGTATCTATGTAACCATTGCTCTGATTGGATACATGAAAAAACGTTTTCATTTGTGATGTCATAAGGTTTACCCATACGTCTTACACCGAGCTTTAAATAGACAGGGACACTCCTAGATACATACAACAAAATAACAGTGGTAGTCGATGTTAAATTAATCTTAAAGTAAATCAATTAAGTCACTGTATTCAAAGTTCAATTAAATGAGAAAAAAAAATCCTTTCACGTGTATAAAACAAACATTTTGGCAGCAGTCTGTTTTTAAATAAGAATGAGAATAAATCTTGCTGGAATAAATTTATTACGAATTCCTTAGAAGAAGAACAACAACAAAAAATGTCGGAAAGGTCCATTTTGTACGTACGTATGTGCATGTATATGCACCTACTTATGTATGTATGTATATCTATGTATGTCCATTCATTCATTCGTTAATACCGTCCAGTCCATACCAGGTCGGTGTCCTTGGGAAATGCACTTAACTAGCATTTCATAATATGGTATAACGGTACCTATTGCTCAAGCTCAGGGGTGCTGAAAAGTGTAGGAAACATTGTGTTAAGAAATAAACAACAAAGATAGCTGTGATTGGTGCATTCTATAAGATATTTTCTGGCAGGGTTAAAAAAAGTTGAGACTCTTGGCTACACGTGAGATTACGTTAATTTATATCTAGATAATGTTTTGTATTTGTAATGATTTTTTTGTAATAAGATACACATCATTGGATAACTCTGGCATACGTCTAGTTCCAGCAGAGTTATCTCTCTTAAGTGCTGTGGAGTACATGGTGCTGTCCTTGTCAAATTGACAATCTAACAATGCTCTCTCACAGTGTGTGACACGCATGCTAAAGTAGGATAGAAGGTATATCTATTTCACCAAACGTTAGCATTAAGGTATATGGAAATACAATTCATACCGTGATACCATATAGCCAAAACTGTGTTAAAAGTGCCGTTAAAAACCAACACAAACAAAAACAAACTGTAAGTGCGTTTGTATAGGCGTCAGTTTTTAATAAGTGCATTTACCACCTTTACCATCAAAGGTAGGAACTTTAAACTTTATGACATAAACTGCATACAGTTGTTAAAGAGCAGGTAAACATTAGAATTTTGATCGTTTTGAGGGAAAGTAGTGGTGATTTACGTTGGGGACAATTGTAAATGTCCGCGGCTTTGTTCCTTATGTTAGCGTAACTCCTTCACGTTTCGATCTTGTGCTTTATTAGCCTTTTGATGAACAAGGGGAGAAAACCCTCGCATACATACCCATACGAAGTGATTTAATTCTCTTTTTCCCGCCTGAAATACTATGAAGGAAACTACTACTACTACTAATAACAATAATATACGATGAAGGTGAGAATATTGACTGTCATCTTTTTTTAGCATCGATCATTTCGGAAGAAAAACAAACGAAAAGTCAGTATTTAAGGTAAATAATTGGTTGCTACCTTAATTGAGACAAAATCTATTTTTCTCTTCGTTCATCACGAACAGGAAAAAAAAAAAAAAAAAAAAAAATCACCAGCTCATCCTTTTGTTCTCATTCCGCATTTTTGGTGTGCTTTGATGTTGTTTTATTTGTTTCTTCAGACATTACAAGGTTTACAATCCTTTTTCACTTTCTTTTGTGATATACATGCACTCCCTCACTGTTTGGTGTGCGTTTCTCTTCCACGTGTTTACAATACATTATCATAAGAATTATGTGCGCTTTAATTTGGTACTTCATCTGTTTTACAGCAAGTTATACATGTCACTATTTTAGTTGAAAAGAACAGTAGCAAATTTGTATCCTTATTATTTAAATTTCATCTTGAATGTAGAATGATATCCCTATTATTCGATATGTGTTTCACACCTTTCTATTAAGTAGGATCCGTTTGCAGAGACCGTCAAATATCTCCTTTTAACTGACTTTTATACTTTCCACCTTACAATATTCTAATTCTGCGAAGGGATAGATAGATAGATAGATAGATAGATAGATAGATAGATAGATAGATAGATAGATAGATAGATAGATAGATAGATAGACATACAGACAGACAGATAGATAGATAGATAGATAGATAGATAGATAGATAGATAGATAGATAGATAGATAGATAGATAGATAGATAGATAGATAGATAGACATACAGACAGACAGATAGATAGATAGATAGATAGATAGATAGATAGATAGATAGATAGATAGATAGATAGATAGACAAACAGACAGACAGACAGATAGATAGATAGATAGATAGATAGATAGATAGATAGATAGATAGATAGATAGATAGATAGATAGATAGATAGATAGATAGATAAATAGATAGATAAATAGATAGATAGATAGACAGACAGACAGACAGACAAACAGACAGACAGATAGATAGATACATAGATAGATAGATAGATAGATAGATAGATAGATAGATAGATAGATAGATAGATAGATAGATAGATAGATAGATAGGAAGGTAGGTAGGTAGGTAGGTAGGTAGGTAGATAGATAGATAGATAGATAGATAGATAGATAGATAGATAGATAGATAGATAGATAGATAGATAGATAACACAGTGTCATATAAACTTTCTTCTTTGTTCTTTCCATAGTTTGCGATACTGATAACAAAAACGGCCGTAAAACAGTATTACAAAATGTTATAATGCACAAAAAAGGCTGAGTGGCAGATGGCAAAACTTTCTAAATTAAGACGACATACAACGATACATACATACTTACTTATATTCATACCTACGTTCGTACATACATATATACATGCATACATACGGACACACGGAGATAGTTTTGTCGCAGCCAGTTTTTATCTCTTGGATTTTCCAGGTATAATAATAGAATTATTTTTATTAATAACTTTCATGTAATTGCTGCATTTATCCTTTACAAGTATCTTGTTCAAATTTATTTTATTGTCTTTTTATTGATAGCCATATAATGCTTCCGATTTTATTCTTTCAAATACTTGACAAAACTTCTCCTACATATACACTGTAATTTGAATCCAGACAACCAGTTGAGTCAATGCCGTAATACAGCTAGTAGTTCTTTTCTTCTTTTCAGGATAAACACGGTAGGATAAGCGTGATGCTTACAGTGTTCGTCCCTGGCTTCAGTTTCACTACCATCTATACTCGCGTATAAACCGCTACCAACTGCAAACTGAATTGACTCAGATCTGCTTGCGCATAATGCGCTGGCAGATCTGGGTCTATGCAGTTTGTAAGGACTAATCAGTAAAACAAACAACATAGACCCTGATCTACCGGCGCATTATGCGACGGCAGATCAGGATCTATGTTGTTTGCATTTGGACACGTATTATACGCGAGTATAGACAGTAACATATCAAATTTTCTTTCTCAAATAGAGATTTTTAAAAATATATTTCTTATTGCTTTGTTGGCTGCAATGATTTTGTTTCACTAAGCATTCAGCAGCATTATTACAATATCTAATATCACGAATACTCCTGAAAAGTTTCATAAAAATAGATAATGTAACTTTTCAGTTTGAGGACAGATTTGAGAAATGTATCGAAATTGAGACCTGGTCAATAGAAAACTCACTATCATTGAATATTGATACAAAAATAACATATAATACATAACCACAACGAATTTAGGGTGAATTTTTATTTAGAACACACGGCACAAGCAAATATCCACATAACAAATTGGAAAGACTTAATAAAATACAAAACTGCAATAAAACAAAACCTTGGATAACACCAAGACCTAATGCATCAAGCATATGATGAAACAAGTATACCAATTTTAGCACATGTTTTGAGCGAGATATACAGGTAATTTATATCTATATATGAAGTCTTCTCATATTTTATACTTCCAGTATGAAAGATTTATTTTGATGATCTAATACAAAAAGATATAAATATTCACTGATCGTACAAAAATAGCAATAACTTGTATTTGCATGGGTGTGTCATGAAAGTTGTGAAAGGTCATAATTGTATGTAATTCGAACAAATTGAATTAAAGGTTTGGGTAGGTTTTTTTGTGAAAACGTTTATCACCAAACTTCTTCGTAAGAAATGAATCTATATTTTGAAAGAACATATTTACAAGAAAGTAAACAAATGCAGAAAGCATGAGACAAGCCAAAATTCATGCAGGTACCATCACTGAACCGCCATTTTATCGTGAGCTTTGATATACAACAACCCCTCCCTTTACTGTCCGTTTTCTGTGTACGCTGGTAATGAATCTGAAAAGGAGAAATCGCTAGAGCATGAGGCATGTGAATTAGATTACACCATTTAAAACAAAATGTAAAACAGAGACATCATTAGAAAGACGAACAGGGATGATGAGGACAGTATACATCCATCTTTTCCAGCGTCACTGCCACTGCCACTGAAGGTGAGGGTTGGATCGTACAAGGCAGAGCTGTTGAATTTCTCGAAGCGGAATGTAAAAATCTGCTTCTCGCCGGTTGTTGTCATCTTGGGATAACCATTGGACATATTGGTCCAGTCTTTGTCATCATATTTGACCTAAAATAATAATAACAAAAGAAGTTGATTAGAAATGACCATTTGCTGTCAAACATTTGTTGCAAGTAAAATGTTTTATATCTTTGGCATTTTCTCATTTGGTGGAGTGAACAGAAGCTAGTGCAAAGAATATAATATGCAAACGGTTGTAAAGCGAGTTTATATATAAAAAAGACAGACAACAAGTCACCAAAATACTTACTATGTTATCACCTTAGCATGTTTATCTCAGACGAAGTAATTTACGTATTAAACATCTAAAACAAATGATATCGCACTCACTTTGACTTAACTTGTCTGTTACACAGGAAAGCCATACCTTTGACTTAACTTGTCTGTTACACAGGAAAGCCATACCATAATGGCAAGCCGGTATCAATGACTAAAATATATCATTTGAAAAGAAACAGAATGGTCGAAATAAGTGTGTTATGTATGATGTTTATATAATATTATAGATATTTTAGGAAATTATAAATGTTTCTTGACTTTAATATTTGCTTAAATCGTAATGTTGTTATCAGAAAAAACATGTTTAACTAGTGTCCTTGAATTAGGTTGTTTACTTCAGATTTGAGCTAAAGGATAGTTTTGATCAACAAAATGTTTTCCCAATTTGAGGTCAAGGTTGATTTTGTTTACAGATAAAACTGGAAATACCTTAGGAGTTACCTGTAATTGGACACACACACATTTATTATTCTAGAATGTTCTGTCATGTGACCAGTCTTTATATATACCATGTTTAGTGGACAGTTTTTCAGTTTCGACATTACTATCAGTCTTGTAAAGACCTATTACAGTTGTAGAAAGTCATTCCAAATTCTAAGAGAGGAATTATTTAAATATTCATTGGATTAAAACAGTTCTCATAGACTTTTGGATTCTGGATTTTTAATTGATGATTTTTTAATTTATGTGAACTTATTCAGAGATATTTTGGAGTACTTCATTTTGACATCAGCACATTAAAGACTACTAGTACATCAGGACTTTGAAGACCTTTGGCACTTCATAACATTCAAGGACACAGCCGTGAATTCGGAATATTCTATATTTAGGACTTGTGATTAGAACACTAATTCTTATTGGATTATTTGGATTTTAATACACATTACTGTAAGTGTCTTTTTGATTTTTCATTTTAATTATCTATAAATAAATTGCTTGTTGATTTTTACTTGATTTGTTGGTTTCACTTTCTTTCTGTTACATTTTTCTAGACCATAGAGTCGTAACAAGTGCTTTACGTCTACACAATGGCGTATGCACCCGGTTCTCACACATCACCATTGTAGATGAAAGCAATATGTCTTTAAAATAATACTTTCTCGCCGATCGCAAATAAATCCACGTGACACTAAAAAACTATAATTAGACCTACACATTCTTTCTCCATAGAAATATCTACATAATGGTCTCGTTAAAAAAAAAAAAACAATCGTCAAAAGATGGTATCAAGGAAAACGGTATTTTTTTTATTGTACATAGTTGTAATGAATTTTTACCCCCCAAAAATTTGACATTTTCAGGACCTTGAATCGAAATGTGTCACATTCTTTGATTATATTTTACCAAAAGAAATTTCAAAGTGTATTGAAATTCCAATTATTCAGCATAATATGTATTTTAATATTTTCCAATTCATATATCAGCGTCCTACTGTTTTCTCACAAATTTATTGAGAAAACGCTCTTCTTCTTTTTCAGCGGTAAGTCTGATTAAATTTTGAACAAAAAATCATGGACTTCATCAAGGATTTCAACACATGAGATTGAGAGAACGCTATAAATGTACATTCAGTCGCGGGCTATCAGGACGTATACATGATACTGCTTAGTGAAAGGTTTGTAAGAAGCTCTTCTTTTCATTACCAGAATTGTCTAAAATAAAATTTAAAAAAGGCAATTTTAAAATAAGTACAAATCTTCATACATGATTTGACGCTATTGAAAGTTAGGTTGGTTTGCTCTTTCCATCTGTACTAGTTTATAGGTCAAGTCACGCTGCAAACTGCAGAGACCCAGATCTGCTGTCGCATAATGCGCCGGCAGATCTGGGTCTCTGCAGTTTGTTAGAAGTAATGAGTGGAACAAACAACATGAACCCTGATCTGCCGGTGCATTATGCGACGGCAGATCAGGGTGTATGTTGTTTGCAGTTGGACTCGACTTATAAGCGAGTACGATGGTATTTATCTTTCAGTTTAGTTTCAGGTTTTTCAAATTTTGTAGGACTTTTTAGATTGATACTAAACACTAATTTCGAAAATTGAATCAGACCAATAATTTAGTTAAGGGGGGGGGGGCCTCATTTTCAGAGATCATGGTTGTCTCTGCGGGTACAGTTGTTATATATCTATACGTAATATATCCTTCTCAGTCTAAAACAGACATTACAATTGAAAGAAATGTTGTGCACTACATACTTGCTGTTTCTTTTATATTATTAGTATCATTATTATTATTAATATATATATATATATATATATATATATATATATATATATATATATATATATATATATATATATTACGAATTAAAATTCTCTAACCTGTATGATAAGTATGATAATATTATATATATATATATATATATATATATATATATGTTGTGTGTGTGTGTGTGTGTGTGTGTGTGTGTGTGTGTGTGTGTGTGTTCAAATAGCTGAAGGACTTCCTTTCCCACATAATACAGAGTTTAGGTCACGGGCAGACAATTTTATGACTCAGTAGTCATACATCTACCCGTGTGTAGTGCAAGTTGGTAAATGGTCCCATGTAAGTCAAACTTTGCGGTTTTCACCAAGTCATAGTGATACAAAGTCTATTAAAAAAAATAATAATATAATCATTGACAAAATAATTGTTCTTTGAAGATTCTGTTGATGAATATTTTATAATATTCGAAGAATTTATTTTCAACTTTCAATCGGTATATCCGCTATATCATCAATGGTAAAATCTATCAACTGTAATCCAAAATGCCCACCAATTACATCATTCTGACAAAAAAGGAATCTGTTGTCTTCTTTAAGTAACACTAAGTCCATATAGTCATCCATAGTAGTAACACTTAGTCCATTTAGTCACTGTTTCACCCTTTTGCCCCCCCCCCCCAAAAAAAAAAAAATAAATAAATTTTTAAACAAAATAAAATTTAAATAAATAAATACAACATACTACCAGTTCATTGCGGGCTCATTCAGAAACACTAATAATTGTTCTGTTAAAGTGAGAAACAGACCAATGATAGCAGCATTACGTGATAACCAATATGTTAAATTGATATTATCAAATGCTTTCAAACTGAAGGCGACCGATTTTGGCATTAGTGGCGATAATGCACAAGAAATTGCAGTGGCTCGGAAATCGCTGTTCGGTGAGCAAAAGTTCTGAAAACGTAGTACCCAAAAAATCAGAAGTTACACCCAGTTTCCGGCTAAATTAACGGTGGATAGTAACACAGTCAGAGATGTTTTTCCAGACTGGCACATAATCATTAGACGCACCAGATTGGGCAACATTAGCATGTCCCGTAGCCTTTGCTAACTGTCTATGATGAGATAGAGTCGAAAGGGACACAAGCATCCCAGGCAGTGGAGATACATTCTGATACAAGCGACGTTAACGACGACGATGATGATGATGATGATGATGACAAACAACAAGTTGTTGCTACAGGCCCTATTTTAACCAAAGCTGTTTGATCTGAAGACAGCATTGCAGAAGGTGATGCCGATATGGAGCAGATGACCCCTCTACCCATTGTTTATGCTATAGAAAAGGATCCCGGAACGATATTGTCGAAAGAACCTATGGATAAACCGCCAGAGAATTCGGAAGGTGACCCTGACGACCACCCCGCATCATATGCCAATTAGGAGTACGCGGAGTGTTCAAGGGATGATTGTATTGAAGAGCTCATACCAAAAAAAAATTAAAATTTTTAAAAAAAAATCTGAAGTTTGTCAAACAAAGCTATTAATTGCGCATCTCTGAATGCTTGCGGTCTTAAACGTAAAACCTTTTACCCCGACTTCTGAGAACTCATCCAAAAAATATTATATTTTTGTTGGTGTTTGTGAAACAAAGCTTGATTATTTTGATATAATTGAATTACAGGTATATATCTTTTGGTCTAAAATTGAAAACAAAGTCAATACCACAAGAGTGGCGAGTTGGGAGTTATTGTAAACAATTATATTTCTCATTTTTTCTCATTCAATCTGAGTCAGATTACATACTTTGGTTTAAAGTCAGGAAAACCTGACGATGACGTTTGTTATGTAGTCGTCAATGTTCCTCCATCAGATTCAAAGTTTTATACTAAAGATGAAATTGACATGTTTGTGACGACAATTACTAAAATGTGTACTTCGATTTCAATAAATCTGATTTTAATGGGAGACATTAATGCCAAAACTCATAACAGAAATAATTATTGCAAATATAGATGAGTTTCCTTGGTGCCAGTTACGTTCAGATTTTCAATTATACTGCGAAAATTCTCGATAAAGAAACCTAAGAAACGAGCAACACTTGATCAGAAAATCAATAACACTAGGAAAACACAGATATACATATGTAGAAATAATAAAACACAGATATGATCCACTTTCTACAGATGGTAAATCCTTGTTAATTACTAGTTTTTGTTTCTAAAAAAAAAAATAACAACCCAAGAAACGTTTTACTTGTTGATAATAAAACATCACCACAAAATCAGAGACGGCAAGAAGGTGGAAATGTTGATCTTAAAAAAATATCGATACCGGTAAACTTGAAGAGATAATAAAGAAGATTTAGTACGCACAGAACAGTATAGAATCCACAGACAAAATTGATGTCAACAGTCTATATCCATCTAGAATCCACAGACAAAATTGACGTCAACAGTCTAAACCATCGGTCTCAGCATTATATAATGGTTCTGCTTCAAAATGTTTTGCAATAAATATTTGTAATACAAATAACAAATGATGGTTTGGAACTAAATGTTTTCCCGCCGAAAATATCATCTAGCGAGACAGATACATAACAATAACCCAATACAAAAAAAATATAAAAAAAAAACAGAACAAATCTTGTGAACGCAAGTAAATATATAAAAAAAGAACAATTAATTTTTACATAAACAGGGAAAAAAGTTTAACGCAAAACAGTTGCTAAAATGAAAATTCAAAAACCTAGTGATTATTGGACAATACTAAATAACCTAGGATATAAAAGTTAAACTCGAAAAATTATATGAATTTTTAAAAATTAGGAATATTGGCAACGTAAAGGAAGAAGATAATTCTGAAGATGATATAAATATTACAATAGATAATAATGGTTAAATTTTTTGTTCTACAATTACTGTGTCAGAAATTATTCATTGAATTAGAAGTCTTAAGAATAATAAAACTCCGTCGTATGATAATGTATTAAACGAAGACATCAAATGTACTTCTGAAACGCTAATGTATTTGTATGTCTCTTTTTTCAATATATAATTTGACACTGATCTGATTCCGGACGCATGGGTTAAAAGACTAATTAGACCAATATATAAGGGGAAAGGGGACCCAAGCTTACCTGCAAATAATATACCTATAACAATTTTGAGTAATTGAAAAAGACTTCAGAAGTATTTAGATTCTCATGACAACAAAAACCAAACTGGATTCCGGCCTGCCTATTCAAATACAGATCATATATTTTGTCTTCACGCTCTTACTAAAATTTTAAAAACTTGCAAGATTAAACTATTTTGTGTCTTTATTGATTTTAGTAACGCTTTTGACATCGTTCTGAGGACAGGGCTGTGGATTAAACTATCAGATAACAATGTCAATTTGAAAATATTAAGAATAATATATAGGATGTATCATAAAATCAAATCTTGTGTCAGTCTTGCTGGGGATCAATCCGCTTTCTATTAATGTAGTAAGGGTGTGAGTCAAGGTGAAAGTTTTTTGCCAGTTTTATTCATTATGTATCTGAATGACTTAGAAAATAATCTGTTACAAAATCAGTGCACTGGTGTACATTTACAATTTTCTGACCACTCTATGTCCTTTTTCTTTCGAATTTTTATACTCCTATACGCCTATGACACTGTGATTTGTGGTACTGATGAAAAGAAAAATCTTTCCAATATAATTTAAATGTGCTTTACGAATAAGCAAAGCTAGGGAAATTTGTTTATTTCACAAAGACAAAGATTTTTATTTTTGGTACACGAAAAGACGATAAATATGGATACACAACTGGTGAAAGTCTAACAGGCATTTGTGCTGCATTTTAATATTTAGGTGTTATTGTTTCTAAAATCGAAGGTTCGTTAAATCAATTAAATACAATGTTGACAAAGCTAGCAAGGCCTTGCATCTACTTTGCCGAAAAATTAGATACGTACATTTTCCCACAGACCTGCATTTGCATCTTTTATATCATACTATATTACCCATTTTATTTTATGGATGTGAAATTTGGGGATTTCAAAATATCAAAATTTTTGAAAATTTGCTTAACGAATTTATAAGAAACATTTTCAAATTGAGCAAAAGTACTCCCATTTACATGAAATATTCTGAACTAGAAAGGAAATTTATCGATATAATTATCAGATCCGGAATGATAGGATTTTTGATCTCTATAATTAATCGTAAATGGGCTAAACTATCCATACTCCTTGATGAAATCCTTTATTACGAGACCAGTGCTTACGCCAATACCTACAAATGGATGAATAGCATAATGAAGACTTTGATAACTTACAAATGGATGAATAGCATAATGAAGACTTTGATAACTTATAAATGGATGAATAGCATAATGAAGACTTTGATAACTGTTGCGAGACCAGACCTCCTATATTATGAACTACCGTCTATACTCGCGTATAAACCAATACCAACTGAAAACTGCACAGACCCAGATCTGCCATCGCATAATGCGCCGGCAGATCAGGGTCTACGTTGTTTGCATTTGGATGAGCATTATACGCGAGTATATACGGTAATACAAAAATCCTAAAGTAACAAAAGGCATGATAATTGAAACATAAAAAAATATTAATTTATTAATTTGCCCTAAATTTCATAAAGAAATAAGGAAGTTTCTAAAATCGTTCGATTACCGCAAACACTGTATTGCAAAATTACAAAACTTATTTTCCACTAATAATTGAAAAATTCTCCAAACCTTTGCCAAATTTGTTATTGTTATAATAAATACAATATCATAAACTGTATACTATTAGCTTAATTAGAAATTTCTCATACTTCATAATGATATACTATTTCTTCTCTTTTTTAATTTTTTTAATCACTCAAGGATGGTTATAATATCCATTACTCTCCTGTAATTTTTTTACTCCTGGTTTGTGATGTTACTTTGTAAAATTGTAGCAGTTGTGGTATTCTCATACGTCACCTGCCTGAGACTTACTTTCATTAATTAAAGTTTTGTTCAGTTCTGTACTAATTGACTATTGTATTGATTGGCCTATTGTAAACATGCCACATACATAAAACTGAGTATAGATAAGTCATGATGTAAGACAATAAACTTCCATCAAGAGAGTCGCCTTTTCAAGTAGCTCACGATGCGTGAGAGGACGTGATGTTACAATGAGATCAACAGTAATAAACCAACGCCCATTCTTTACAATCAATGCAATCATAAAATCAATAGGTATCACTACACGATGAGCTGTTATGACATACAGTTGTAATCCATAAGAAAATCATTCATATTTTTTTCTCTGATGTTTTCTGGAGATTTTCGAACCAGTGAAAAGTGTTGCTTGCGTTCAACAGGAAGCAGCATGCATGCATGCCTTGAAAAAATGTTTATTCAGTTCAGCCTGTTGAATTTTGTGTAGGATTACAAAGCAAACTGGTGTAAAAAGTCACTTACACTAAAAATTAATTCAAATGCAACTGTTATTAGAAATACAATATTACCTATGCTGATTTTTTTTTTATATGCCGTGTCCAAGTTAGTGTCTATTATAATTAGGACAGTCTTGTTGCATCTGTATTTATAACTAATGCACTGGACTTCATCAAAAATGTAGAGAAATTAAGGAAATATATAAACTTAATTAGTATAGTGACACCTGAAATGTTTTTCTGGGGGTTGGGGTGGATGGGGTAGGGGTGGGGTGCGGTTAACGGCACTTTAAACACATTAATGGCTATATAATACCGAGGAATGGGAGCTAAGGGACTTTCCCAACGACACACTGAGGCAGCCGACTCGGGCTGGCCTGGGCGAGTATCGAACCTGTGACCTTGGAGTACGAGTCCGACGTTCTACAAACTTAGCTATAGTAGATACTTTAAATGGCATAAAGGGTAAAATTCATGATTAATCCACTGTTTTAATAATTAAGCATCTTAAGTAAATAAATCAGTTATTTGGTGCATACTTGAAGAATTCGATGTTGAAAAATATAGCTCCTTTCTTCTTAAAGATTTACTACTAGACACATTAATTTGTCACATGGATGCTGAGCTTTTAATTTACTTGAAACTTCATTTAGATGCAAAGAAAGCTTTCAAGTATAGTTGTCACTCTGATGTCTTTACTTCACCCATGGGATACTGCTACAGTGTGAATAGGACACATGCGGGTGGTTCGGTTCTCCTGAAGAGATCATGATAATGTTTTCAACTGGGTCAAAATTGATCCAGTGGTTTTAGGAAAAATGTTTAAATCAGCAATTGTTGACAGACGAACGGCGCACGAAACACGACGTACGACGCACGCAGGACCATATCATAAGCCCACTTGGCTTAACAAGCGAGCTGTTAACACTGAGTAGTACCAACATAAGCATTCACAGATTTGTCTTAAAATGAAATATAATTCCATAGGTCAGAAGTCCGGATTCGCTTTTTTTTTAGATGTGTAACCCTGGGCAAAATACGAAATTGTGGAGTGGAACCTTAATGTGCAAAACGGAAAATATATCCCTAAATCACACGGCTACCTCCCTAAAACCCATTCCCGCACTTCATACTGACCAGTCCATAAGCTTAAATTGTACAGAATATTGCTACCACGCACCCACCCCAAGAAACAATAATTTAGTGACAATTCCTTGCAGCCGATAAACAATCCTAATGCAATCCAAATGTATGCAAACAAAAGAAACGGCAAGTAAGTCACAGTCATCCAAAATCGTCACACTGGATACGCTTTCTAATGTAAATGATTTCTGACGATGCCACTTCAGCATGGTTTATTTACGTTTATACATGGTGGTTTGCTATACATAATTTCACTTTTACGACATTACTGGCTTTGAATCAATCAGAAACCACTAGTACGACTGGCATGCTTATTCGATCAGATGAATTATTATTTTTTTAAAGATCTTTTCATGTTTCTTTTGCTTTAATGATGGATCAAATCTACCTAAACTCTCATTTTCATTGCATGACTAAAGTGTCATCGCAAATAGAATATTAGTGTTTATTTCTAAAATCTTCGATTATAATTTTTTTAAAATTCTACAACAATAGCATTTGAAATTGTAATGAACGATGCACGAATAGAACCCAAGGAAATCCAATGTTTCCAACTACAGGAAACATGGCTCTAGTCCATATATTAAAATTCTGAGTAAATCTGATGTTGTGAAGGGTAAGGGATATGGAAAATGGTAGCAAAGCAAAAGTCGGCAAGGCCACAGTAAGAAACCTACTTTCTTGGATAGGATGATTCCCGCACCTCCTCCTAGATCATACTCCTCTCCATCCGAGACCCGTTTACTTGCTTTGGATGCAGATCCCTTCCCCTTGATGACGATAACAAAATCTATGTATTTCCCTACTTCATCTGTTTGTCCTTGTTTGCAGGTAACACCAGATAATTCACAGAATTTCCAGCCCATTATCTCGATGTTGAACTTCACGTTTCCAGCCTTGAAAAAGAAGATCACCAATGAATGGAACCCAATAAATTGCTCTTATCTTTCAATAAATGGCGTGTGTTTACTTTGTGATTTTTTGACTGGTTCTTTGCTTCAGTAGCTTTGCACATGAGCACAATTTCTGATACAGGGAACCAAAATAGTACATATACGCTATCTGAAGTAATAGTGTGTGTGTGTGTGTGTGTTCCACGAAGACCCAGAAATTTCTTACATATGAGTGCTCTTTACGAATGTTTAGGACAAGAGTCAACAAATAATAAAAACTAGGAGGGTGGTGGGAGTGGCCTTTGCAAGTAAAACACAAATTCTTTGATTCCTTTCATGACTTTCATTTGGAATGAGCGCAAATGTAAGAAATTACGCCTACAATTAGCTGAGAGAGAGAGAGAGAGAGAGAGAGAGAGAGAGAGAGAGAGAGAGAGAGAGAGAGGGAGAGAGAGAGAGATCTGTGTGTAACACGTATAACACCTCACTATTGACGTCATGACGGTGTTAGACAAAGGCGTAATTATGGAGGTGTCCGAATTAAAGTCATTCACTAATTTTCCGGAGTTTCGTCAAATAAAATCATTATTTTCCATGGAATAAATATAATCTTATATTGATAACCAGTTTTTAAACTAGATACCTTTAATACTATCCGTATTCTCCTGACTTGGTACACCATGAAACTCGTAAACCAAAATATATTCCGGCATTATTTTAATTTTGTCATCAAACTCCTTTTTGGTATTATCCATTTCACCTTTCAATATTCTAATTCTAACAACGCAATATTATACAACTGGTAGTACGAGTTCGCAGAACAAGTTTGAAAGGTTTTCCCCAGCGGTCATAGATTGATATAATTTCAACAAATATGTTCACAATTTGGTTTTTTGAAATTATGAAACATTTTTGTTTTTCTTCAACTTTTGCAAAATTAAACAAAGTCTAAAGTGTGCGGAAATATGCGCAGAAGATATGCACAATGTACAACATTCTTTACCTTGATGTCTGTGCTCTCGTTGGCAACAGTTATGTTGCCGTCCTCTGTGAATATATAAACACTTGTTACCAGGGTAGCACTGACTGTTGTAAGACTGGCAGTGAAGTTAAACATCTTGGCACTGATGTTTTGATACTCTACATCTACTAAGTTGGTGAAACTGAAAGACTGGCTCGCAAAGGTGTTGAAGCTATGTTTCGTGTTTCCACTCTTTCCAACCTCGTTTCCGCTAGCGTCCTTCTCCTTTATTTCGTCGAACTCTATTTTCACAGAATTTGGATCCTCAGCTGGATTTTGTCTTTGGCCCACCATTATTTTTCCAGACTGCCCCAGAACCTTGATATAGACGCCACTGCTATTCGCTTCTTTGTCAGCGAAGACAAAAGCAATGGCGGTCAGCAGCAGAACAACACAGCCACCTTGGAAGATCATGTTGTTGAGTTTCTAGATCCTTCGCATATTTCAGTCAACACGAATCTCGCATCTAACAAATGTAATCAAAACTGATGTTTCAGGATCTCGAATATGTATGTATGTATATCCAGTACTTCCGCAGAATCAATAATTACCAGCTTTAGGGAATTCTGAAAATAGATAATTTCATACTGGTTATCTACACGTTGAACACACATACACGTGTAGAAGCAATCAATGTTCAAAAGCTTCCCCGAATCTTTATAAACAACAGTCCAAATCTTTATATTGAATACTCTTTACGATGAAAATTAAATTTGCTGAAGTTGTCTTTGACGTAGATGAAAGCGATAAAAAAAAAAAAAAAAAAAAAAAAAATACATATAAAGCAAAACAAAAAAGAGACAGCTAGACGAGTACTATCTTGCACACATGGCAAAGATCATGCTTCGGATGAGCAAAAGAAGGATGTGTATACGTACATACATATCTGAGTACCATTGAAGCCCCAATATTATCGGTCGACCACAATAATATACCATTGTGAAATCTCCCATTACAATAATATACCATTGTGAAGTCTCCCATTACAATAATATACCATTGTGAAGTCTCCCATTACAATAATATACCATCGTGAAATCTCCCATTACAATAATATACCACTGTGAAGTCTCCCATTACAATAATATACCATCGTGAAGTCTCCCATTACAATAATATACCATCGTGAAGTCTTCCATTACAATAATATACCATCGTGAAGTCTCCCATTGTGACTAAGTTTCGATTTAGCCTTACGATAAAAAACAAAATCTCACCCTCACAACTAGTCTTAACTCAAAATTATGACGTCTGATTGACTAATGTCAAATGATCTACAAATTAAACTTTACAATCTTTTAATTGATTCTGAGATTCAGCATGTGATTTTTTTAAAAATCTCACGGCCTCGTTGTTTAATGCACGGCGTTTCTCATCCGAATATTATGCGCATCGTGCGCAATCTGAACTGAGAGTGACGCTGCAGTCTATACATCGATATAAACAGGTGTATACATCCATGTAATTATTGTGTCCCTTATGTTCTTAACTTTTATGCACACACTCTCCTGTATGTGGACAATAATTTCCAATCCTATCTATACTAAACAGTAAGTCGAGTCCTTTCGGTTATTTATGTAGCAACTCTTCTTTGTGAATAGTGTAATATCCGATACATTTGATGATTTCGCTGTATGACTCACACAGGGCAGCAGGTGTCTGACGGAGATTAGGGATTCGCGGTTATCTGGTCTAACTTAACAAGCAAGTCTTCTTTTGTGAGTAGAGTGCTCTACTAACTAGTAAATCTGCGTCTCCCGACCGGTTTGCCAGTGATAGTTTGGGAAATTCCCCCTGAACTGCAGTGATTGGTTGATAGCGTCTACTCAGCGCGGTGCATCGTGGGAAACAAATACGGAGATTCCGTATTTTCACTGAAGATCGAAGCTGATAACAATCTGAACATTTTCGTCTCTTCCCGATGCGAGTTGAATAACTTCTGAAAAGAGGCTCAGAGGTAATCGTAGTGATAATTCCCAAATTTGTACGTTTTGGGCGGACGAACATTCGGCTATATGATCCGGCTAGAAGACGATTAGGTTGATAGTTTTTTGCAACCACAAGAGCACCGGGTGTGTGGTGTAGTTGTCAGCGAAGATTAGGAATACTTACATGCATATTGAATTGCACTTATCCTCGGGACTAAAAGATGAAGACAAATTTAGAAGGGACAAGACACGGAGATTTTGTGTTGATGATGACCACAACCGTCCTTATCCGCTTGCCCGGTTAAATGTACAATCATCAGCACATATACATGTACTTACGGTCCCACTTACCTTTAAATCGAAAATAAAAGAGGTGGATAATACATAAACTCGTAAAATAAACTCCACTGTACCATTAGTGGACTAGTTATAACCAAATAAGTGTTATAAAAAGAACTTTATATAAGTTACAACTTCTCAATCCTTTGCAATACACACTTCATCCACCTGGACAACTTGGAGGTTAAGTACAAAGGAAACGCTTAAACACCTTTGAGAGCTCACCTTGCAGGGTCACAAGCTGTTGAAATATAAGGAAAGATGCATCAAAGCCCGTTACGAGAAAAATGATAAATATTTTATTGAACATTGTTTAGATTATATACTTGCTAGCATTTTCCTTTGTCACTGCACTGATAAATGAGCGACAAAATCAATGCTGTTATGGCAACTGCAAAATACTCGCTTGACAACAGGTGAATTTGTTTTTGTTGGTTTTAACGGCACTTTTAACAAATTATTGTGTGTATCATCACGAGGAAATGGGAGCTAAGTGTCTTTCCCAAAGATACACCTAAGCAGCCGACCTGGGCTGCCCTGGACGGGTATAGAACCCGCGACCCTTGGACTATGAGTCCGACGCTCTACCAACTGAGCTACCGCGGCTCCCCCATCAACAAAAAGAAATACAATGACATCGGAGTTAATGTTTTGTTTGGTTTGTATCACTGTTGCACTAGAAAAGATGCATTTGGATTTGATTCCTGAAATGCAATTTAGCTGAGGTTAAGCTTTAGACAACGAAGTTACGTAGGGATGCCAGTATCTGGAAACATTATATTTTAAATATTGCATGCAATCAAATTTGGCCAGGTCCTTCCTATCCTGTTCACCTGCTCATTGGTCTGCCGTAAGTAAGTAAAAAATATATTTTAACATGATCGAAATCAAATTAGCATAGACTGTGAAGACTTTTTATTTCAATGAAGAGTACATACAAATAAAAAACGCAGAACCGTCCAACAATTTCTGAGAGATAAGACCTACTTCATAACAGAGCAATTAAATACAAGGCTGTCTAAATTAGCTGCTTTTCATTTAAAATAGAGATAGTTTGCTTCAAACAAGTGAAATTATGGAAGACAGTCATTTAAAGGTTGTAAGCTTTTCACCGATTCCTTTAAATATTATTTTTTTGGCGTACAAAAGTAATATATTTTACTGATTAATATATATATATATATATATATATATATATATATATATATATATATATATATATATATATATATATATATATTACTATTTAATGCCAAAATTTTTAGTGCAAGCAGTGAATGTTGATGCTGTCGCTAAAAGCCTCATTTGAAGCGTTCCTCTCACAACAATAATTTTTAAAAACATAGTGTTTAACGCTTACTTCGTATCAAATTAGCAATATGTGTATCTCTCTTATGTATGCTTACTTTTAGGAATTGTAGGAAATCTCATTCAACCTGTAATTAAGACCTTTCCAGTGGAAAGTTCATCCATATTTGCCTTCCGCTGGCCACTGTGTCCTAAATGCGTCCTTCATGAAGTTACTGATTACGGGTGCTGATTTGTTATGTGTCTGACTTGAGAAGGACGGAATAAAAAAGCCACCATGCAAACACTCCCGCAGTTTTCTTTACTATTAATAAATGTTATTTCCGCAGAAAAATTCGAATTACCGTCTATACTCGCGTATAACCCGATACCAATTGCAAACTGCATAGACCCAGATCTGGGTCTATGCAGTTTGTAAGGACTAATCAGCAGAGCAAACAACATAGACGCATTGTGCGACGGCAGATCAGGATCTATGTTGTTTGCATTTAGACTCGCATTATACGCGAGTATAGACGGTAGTACTTTGAAACACTAGAGTAAATAGGAACATCGGAGTACAAGTAAAAAAAGTCAGTGCTGTGTAGTCATGTGTAATAACATCTACAATAGTTATGAGAGACTGGAATGCAATATGTAGGGTAGTTCAATGATGTTAGCGTCGGATCCTAGTATAAGATGGATTCTAATACAACTGTAACGCGCTTTCTGATTTGTCAAATGTCAACTGTAACGCGCTTTCTGATTTGTCAAATGTCAAAATTTGCGTCAGTAAACTCGACTGTATATTAAATTTTTCTCTTCGATATCACATCCACAAAATCACACAGAATGTTCATAATCCCCTATACAGAAGTGTCTCACTTTCTGATGGTCTGTTTGCGTCGACTGTGTTCTGATCACATAATTCACATACAGTTTGATAAATGTGCTCATCTGAACGCACGGGAGATATTAAGGGTCAAGCATTGATGTAGTTTAGTAAATCCAACATATAACTAAATCAGATGACTCCATAATTTTACGGATTGACGATGATGATGATTATGATGATGATGATGACGAGTTGTGTAATCAATGAATGCGATACAAATTGTATACGTATTTATCAACATGTACCTATCTGTCAATTTGGTGTCTGTATCATCAATGCATTAAATAAAAATGACAACTCTGTCTGCATGTATGTCTGTCTCCTTTGTGCATGTGCGTAGGATCAACTCGATCTTCTTTTTATGATACACAATCACAAAAGTATCGACTATACGACGTTGACAAATTGAAACTAAGTAAATCTTCTAAGTGTTCAAAGTTTTACGACTACATCGAGGACTTAGGAGTTAATAAACGTGGGGAGTGATCATATCGGTTTGTGAATGGAATCAGAAGATGAAATGAACACATTTTCACACAATATTTACGTGGTATAAATTAATGAAGTAGTAATAAATTATACAATTAACTTTCAAGATAAATATCACGCAAATAAAAAGACTTTAAAGAATTGAGAAACAAATTATTTTTATTATGTAATAAAATTTATTTGACAGAGATTCAATCCATTAGCAGTTTAAATATTTTTAAGCTGATTCATTAATCTAATTTAGTTTTGACTTAACGAAATTTGTGGGTAATTGACCATTTTTTCAATTACCCTTCACTAATTTAATAAAAAATGTTTTCTCTGTTTTAAACAAGCTATGATGACGTCATATAAATGGTGTTTTCCATGGGTCTGAACTTCGCAGCTGGAAAACGAAATCTCTTATTGTTTTCTTCGGAAGTTAATAAATTCCAAAGATCTTGATAAAGTTACGTGCCATTCTCTTACAGTACTAGCGTAAACATTAAATACCACGAAAATAGGAGGGTCCGTTAGATTTACTAATCCAAATGACTTTTATAACTATAGTCTTAAGATAAATTACAACCTCTCAAAACTTTATAACACGCGTTCAACCCAACTCATAACCTGAAGGTTAAGTATGAAAAAGACACTTAAACACCATCAAGAATTAAACCTTCGCGGATAACAGCTCACCTGTTGAGAATCTGGGATGGTGATATAAAAAAAGATGTAAACTGTCTACATGCCAATTACCAGAAAATTAATAAATAGTATATGAAATTTCAAACCATATACTTATTAACATCTTTGAAAGACTTTAAATTATACTGAAAAACAACCGCAAATAATTGATGCTGCCTTAGCAACTTACATACCACATACCCCCCCCCCCGCATTCTCTCTCTCTCTCTCTCTCGCTCTCATCGATGCTTCCTTAGCAACTTAGATACCACCTACCCACCCCGCCCCCGCATTCTCTCTCTCTCTCTCTCTCTCTCTCTCTCTCTCTCTCTCTCTCTCTCTCTCTCACTCTCTCTCTCTCTCTCTCTCTCTCTCTCTCTCTCTCTCTCTCTCTCTCTCTCTCTCTCTCACACACACACACACACACATTTGCCTTAAAATGCAAGTAAGATACTTGTACATCGTTACACCGATACATTTATATCCCAGCTGACGTTTTTGTTCGTTTATCGACTGTTTCCACTGACAAGTTATAATTGGATTCGATTCAAGCGTGACATGCGATGAAGATACGCTAGACTTTAGAAAATAAAGTCTCTTACGTTAAAAATATATAGGACCGTGGTATTTTAAATATTGCATAAAATAAAACCGGGCAAGTTTCTACCACCCTATCTGCTCATAAGTATGTAGGACGAAAGTATATATGAATATGAATTATGTATTTAATAAGTATGTAGGACGAAAGTATATATGAATATGAATCATGTATTTAATAAGTATGTAGGACGAAAGTATATATGAATATGAATTATGTATATAATAACTGAGCAGATTAAAATAAAACACGCCGAGCTCTTCACAAAATTCTGAGACAAGAGACATAAATACTTTACTTTAAAAATAAACACACAGATCACTAATTTATCAGTCTTTTTATATAATATAAAGCTAATTTTCCTCTTAGTTTTGTAACTGTGGGAGACAGTCAATATTGGATTGTAATCTTTTCACTGAATCCTCTCCATTTATGGTTCGAATTATGTAAAAAAAAAATTGTTCTATTGATAAAAGTATATTATTGATACGTTTTAAACTGATGCCACTCTGCTGATAAAAAATATGATGTTGTTGTTGGTTTTTAACCGCCCTTTCAGTAAATTCTCATGCAGAGGAAATGGGAGCTAAGTGCCTTTCCCAAGGAAACACTGAAGCAGCCGACCCGGGTCGGCCTGGTCGGATATCGAACCCACGACCTTTGGATTAGAAGTCCGACCTTCTTCTAACCGAGCTACTACAGCCTCCAAGAGATATGCACATTCTGTGACATTAACATTACTGATAAAACAGGCCGAGTGATCAAAAGACCATTCTCGTATTCATACTTAGACTCAACTCATAACATGTCACGACTGATTGATCAGTGACTTCACACCAGCCAATCAAATGCCAGAATTTTAAGCTGAGTCTGACTTTGAGCATGTGGATGTTCTTTTGATCACTGGGTTTGATTTTGTTAGTAATATTAATGGCACAAAAGAAGGTGCACATTTCTCAGACGCAATATCAGTGATAGAGTAAGCTGGAGGAGGATTTGGTGAAAAGATTACAACCCAGTATTGACTGTCTCCCACAATTTGTTAACTTTTTTAAAATCAAATTTTAAACTGAATCTTTGTTCACAAGGAACTAACAGTACTGCAATAGCTCTAAACGTTATTTGCATTGTTTATGGATATCTTTCTTATGTAGCTACTTTTGGTAATATAATGAAACATCATTCAGCTTGTATTAAAATCCAGTCAATACTGTGCAGTCGTGCAATGCACGGAAGAATCAAATTGGTGTCTGATGGGTAATATAAGATGCATATGGGACAAAAAATGTACAGTTAGTTACACGGCCTTTCACGGTATATATGTTTGCGCGTTAGGCGGAGAGACAGAGAGAGCGAGAGCGAGAGAGCGATGCGTATTATGCACAAAGAATCGATACATTCCATCAAAAAAAAAAAAAAAGTTAACTGATACAAGGTGCGATGATTTCCCGTGATGCCCCACATACCGGTTACACTCTAAATACTGACAGGATCCTGGTGGAATCCAGGCCTAAAAAATCCCAAACTTGCGCACATACTTAACTCAGAATGTTGCCCCCTCACCCCCCAACTCTGTAAAATGTTCATAACGTCCCATTCAGGGGTGGATCCAGAAATATCATTTAGGAGGAATTTAGGAGGATTGTAAGCAAGAGGGGTCTGTGTGATGGAACGCCCAGTTGGGGCCCAAGGGCGAAGTCCTCGAAAGCTCCTGCATTTTAGGCGTTCCAGAGTATACTTGTAACAATCGAACTGTAAAGAAAACTTACTCTAGGAAAAGTTCCAGTTGGCAAAGGGGGGAGGGGTGCAGCGTCTTCCCCCACCCCAACCCCTGCCATTTAATGTCAGTATCTAAATGATAAAAAAAACATTGTTTCTAAGACGTAGTTTCAATGCAGTGGTCCTATTGTAGTTTACAGAAAAATCAACATGCAAAGGTTTGATCCGAGATTCTACTCAGAGCTGAGACGTTTTTAGAAACCGGGAACAGGCCTTGGTTTTACCAACATAATTTAAGCCTGGACTTAAACTTGATAAATGGAATCCAGTAATCTGGTTGGTTGAATTTAAGTCTGACCTAAACTTGATAAATTAGATGTCTTAAGTCGGGACTTAAACTTAAGACTGGTGTGAGTGAAATTGAGTCCATCGTCCTAGCTACAATTACAAAAAGGTGATTAAATTATCTTTGACAAATAAATCATTATTTAGCATACTGAAGTACCTTTCAGTTTCAACATGGTGATAAAGGATTCATAAAAATTATTTTCAAACAATACACTTATCAGCAACATTTCAAGATTTGCTACTGCACTGAAAATATTAAACGAGTTAATCTTACAACAGCAACTTACCCGTAAAGCACAAGCTCGTTCCAGCTTTTGCCTCAGAAATGATCAAGAAACTTCCTATCATCAACTGAAATACATTTTCATTCAAAGATGGTGTTTTGCTTAGTTGATTGACCGTTGCTATAGTAAATGTTAGACTGAATTTGGTTCCTTTGAATATTCCGTCTATATACTCTTGAACCTTGGATCTTTAAATATTGTATGACATTTAAAGCGAGCACGGTGGCTCCACCCTTGTTTATGGCACGCCTCTGCCATAAGCAAGTCATATCACAACAAGTGTTTTTCTTTTTTTAAACAGCTTGAATATATTTTAAGAAATAATAAATACATGTTCAGGGGTTTATTTTTTAACTATATAGTTTTCATCAAATATATAATGTATTCAATCCACATACATGGCAAATCTTAAATGAAAAATTTGTATTCGATGTAAACCATAATATGTTCGTTTGTGTGTGCGTATGTGTGTGTGTGTGTGTGTGTGTGTGTGTGTGTGTGTGTGTGTGTGTGTGTGTGTGTGAATCGATATTATTCAATCGCAGACAATGGTTGAGGTGAGTATAGTTTTATGAACCAGTCATCCCCCCCCCCCCCATTGAATGAGGTAATTCAGAGGTTAATATGAACCAGTCACCCTCAGTTGACCGTCGTAAATTCGCGGTTGATACGAACAAGTCTCCCTTACACTTACCGACGTAAATCAGAGGTTGCTATGAACCAGACTCTCTCACATCAACCGACGTAAATCAGACGTTATTATTAACCAGTCTCCCTCACATTGACCAACGTAAATCAGAGGTTAATATGAATCACTCTCCCTCACACTGATCGACGTAAATCAGAGGATAATGTGATCCAGTCTACCTCACACTGACCGACGCAAATCAGGGGTTAATATGAAGATTGGCTGTTTCATGTAAACTTAATATTCAGAGAAACAAATATATGTAATTGAATAACTAAGTTGAATAAGTTATCTACACATATAAGCATTTTGAAAAGAGCTGGAAATTCAACGCTGAATTAAAGAAAAGAACATATCGGGGGTAGGGTGGGTGGGTTCCAAGCATTTAATACAGTCAAACTGAAAATAGTTGGCAGACTTAGGGACCGACCATTTAATTTTCGCAGGGACTTTCTTTATTCTTTTCTTTTATCTCAAGATAAGTTATTTTTTCAACTAATATAATGAATCTAATCAGTTCTATTTTTTTTTACTAATCAGAGCATGACTTTTTTTTTAAGCGAGAAATTTTTTTCCACTAAAAGCACACACACACCCCTTCCCGGAAATGAAATGGCCTGTCCCATAGCATAGTCCAATATATCACCACACAAACACACATGTGTACACACGAACACATACTAACAACCACACAGAGATTAAATAATAAAGACCAAGTGTCTATATTTCAAACCAATTATACCATGGAATACAATCTTAACTAGGTGCAGTCTTGACTCCGCTCAATAGTTCGGAGGCGGAGGGGTGGGGGATTGAAGATGAAACAAGTGTTATTAGAGTTCATCTTTGCACTGACTAGAGACTGGATGGCACTGGTGTTCAAACCTGCGCGAAGATATTATTGACTTTGTCTCAGCATATAAAAAGGTCTTCTTGCATCTGCACTGCTGTGATGGAGTGTCAAGCATGCAAATGGCCACACTAGTTACAATGTTTAAACATGTTAGTTACTTTAGGATTGAGCTCTGCATTCATGCATTATCCAAATGCTGGCTATTATTATTAGGTCGACGGACCGTATACTCAAGAATGACTAATCTCGGTATGGTGTTTGTAGTATGTACGAAGAATAAAATGCCCCCCCCCCCCCCCCGCTACTGCGCTTCATAAAGTCAAACTCCAGCAAACAGGAGTTGTACAATTTTATTTTGCTGGGCTTTGCTCGCTTCGCTGATAGTTCATCCTTTCCAGAATAACATCTGCGTTTTGAAATTTTGACTTTAGAAACGAATCACACTGTTTCAACTACCGTAAAATCTGACTTCAAAGAAACATTACCGTTAAGTAAATTGTGCAAGGGTTGTTGACTTTTAACCATCTCTCTGACAATCAACTGTATAAAACCGTTCGTTCGCGATAGTATTCCATGAGCATTAAGCACGAATGTTTACTGTCTATACAGGTTACGGGCATATATCGTGGTGTAGAAAAGTCTCTCTCTCTCTCTCTCTCTCTCTCTCTCTCTCTCTCTCTCTCTCTCTCTCTCTCTCAGATGACTGAATTGAAAATCGTGTTTTTAGACACACGACCGTGTCGGGGGCTTTGGGAGTCAAAATTGTGTTTTTCGCGTGACACGTTATGTTATGGCAGGTTTGAGTTTGTTGGTTTTTTTTTCATCTTCTTCCCTTCGTCTTTTCTTCTTCTTTAAAAAAAACTGCAAGATGTAATACAGTGTAGAAAGGATATTGGCTTTTCCATTGTGTACGGTTACATGCTAAAGATGCATAACATTACACACTAAATCTTGAGCTTCTGGACTGACAAAATCGATGGCTATTTAATGGGTTATGCCCCTTTTATTATACAGAGTATTCTTTTGACTATGGATCTTAGAATATTCATTTTAATTCTCACAGACACAGCCACATACAATCTCTATCTCACTGTGAGACAAAATTTAATTAGTATGCAAAACAGCTCATCTACAGGTTTAGTGTTTAAATACAATATACAAAATAGGAAGACGACAGTCACGTGTTCAATAGTATTCAATTAATAAGTATTAATAGTGTTCAATAGTATTAAATTAATAAGTTCAATTAAAATTACAAACAAATAAAGAAATACAATAACGGTGGTACTTTTAACCAGTTATCTCTCTCTCTCTCTCTCTCTCTCTCTCTCTCTCTCTGATAACAAATTGGTATGTTTAATATTTGTCGAACAAAATTGAAAAGAAAACAATAACAACAACAACAAAACCTCAACAGCCAAAAAAAAAAAAAAAACAAGCATGAATTATATGAGAACTCTCATTTGTGGTTCATGTATGTCGTGTAAGTCTCTAAATCAGGGTTGTCCAACATACGGCCAACGGGCTAGAATCCGGCCCGCCAAAGGGACATGGGATTAGGAGCAGTTTTGTTACAGGAGCAAGAAGGGGTAAGGTTACTCATAGTTTATGCAAATAGGAAATTGCTGCCTCGGGAGTAATACTACTCTGTGATCGAAAAGGAGTGTTTACCACTGGTGTGGGGGATAGGAAAATTTCACACGTACCTTTTCAGAAGGGAATTTGTCCATTTTTGAATCAATATTTTTCAATATCACTATATGAGTGAGATCACAAATTTTATATCGCTACATGAGTGAAAATCAATAATACATACATTCTACTTGTGGATGAAACATTCATTATTCATATTTTTGTACAAATTCTATACTTTGATCACCCTTGGTGATGAAACATACATTATTCATATTTGTGTATCAATCCTATACTTTGATCACCCTGGGTGATAGAATCATACATTGTCCATATTTGTGTATAAATTCTATACTTTGATACCCTTGGTGATAGAATCATACATTGTCCACATTTGTGTATAAATTCTATACTTTGATCACCCTCGGTGATGAAACATACATTATTCATATTTGTGTATCAATCCTATACTTTGATACCCTTGGTGATAGAATCATACATTGTCCACATTTGTGTATAAATTCTATATATTGATCGTCCATGGTGATACATCCATATATCAAACAAATTCGTTTATAAGTTTCATACGTTGATTCCCGTCTGATTACTCGCTGAAGTTACTTGTTCTGATTAGTTCCATTTAGGAACGATCTCATTTCCTTATATCAGTTGTTGAACTCGGTGCGCCTCATTCTGTTAAATCCATTGTTGGACTTTATGCGCACTAGTATTGTGTCAGTTTCATTCATCATTCAATTACATTATAAACAAACATCTCATTCACGAAACTGCTTTCAGTGTTATCGTTAAACCCAATTCCAACCCAGCTTCATTCTGTTACATAACTTGTTACATAACCGTTCATAACTTGTGCATTATCTGGTGCCTTCTAATGCCTTATCTTTTCGAAATTTGATCACCGGCCCCTTGAGTGAGAAAAAAAATTGCAATATGACCCCTCCCCTGCTCTAAATCAATCTGTACAAAGTCTCTAATAAATTTGTATTGAACGTTCTAAATGTTCGTTAGCTCCTTTCTGATTCGACTTCTTCTGTCTTGCCATTCTCTCTATACTTAAAATAAATAAATAAATAAATAAATGTACACGGCCATAAGTACACGGCCCATCAATCGTCCAGTGAGAATGGATCTACCTCTCCTTCTTGAGTTCATTAAGGTAACAAACAAAACCATAATGCAGTCTTCTTATGTCTTAACTCACAACGATTTTATTTCGTGAAACAGACTTCTGTCTTCTTTTGATAAGACAGAAAAATAGCAATGATTTGGATTCTGCCTTTCCTGGAAAAAGAACTAGTTTGATATGGCGTAGGGATATGGCTTCAAGCCGACGTGTACTTCTACGCCATGTCAGACGAGTTCTTTTCCCCAACTCGGAACAAAACAGGAATGCAGTTTTGTATCTGTTACATAATCTTTTAGGCTTTGCTAATTTTTACCTTTATTGTGTGAATGGAATTCAAAACTAATTGGGATTGATAACGGTTCAATCAGGTGCATCAAAGACAATCGATGTTAGTGAAAACATTTTAACAGTTCCAGTCTGGGTGTGCGATACAGCAATACGGATTGAACATACGTCTCAAACGCCAGATTAATGGGTATGTTATTAGATGGATTACGTAATGTCAGAAAAAGCGTACGTCATAATACGTCATATAACGTCATAGACTAAATTTGAAGTGCATAGCTTTATGTGACAAAATGAATCTCAAACTCGTGTTAATTTACATAAAATTCATCAAACCCGTTGAATTATACATTATCCCACCTCAAATTAATTTCGGTCATTTTCACTAGTGAAAGTGTGTCACACAAAGGTGTAACAACCAATAAGACGTTATATTTTTAGTTGAGTCTGATTATTTATTTATTTATTTATTTTTGTTTCTTTTTTTAAATCTCGGGGCTATGTCAGTGTTGATATAACCTCACGAATGGCATTTGATTCACTAAATCGTTCAAGGTTTCTCGGACATGCCTCCACATGAAAATCATATAAAAACAACGCAAAGAGAGGGGTTTTTTTTTTTTTTGGTCTTATATAATAATAATAATGACTAAATTATCTGCTATTTTAAATGTAATAAGGACTAAACTATGTACTTATATATATACATAATAGTTTTTTTTACTTTTGTTTCAATATATTTTGTTGTTTTTTTAAAGTGTTACATAAACAGGACAGATGAAATATCACCATGTAAAGCAACCATAAACACATGACAAGACCTAGGTTTACAATTTATGATTAAAAGTCTACTATGTACACAATATACATAGACATAAAATGTAAAAACTTAAATATCTTGGAAACAGTATCCAATCAGTTGTTTTAATTGTCATATTTGAATTCAGCACACCAAAATCCCTAATAAAAATAGCACATTTTATCTCTGAAGCAGACGACTTCTAAAAAATTGTAGACAAGTGTAATTAGAACAATATTTCTCAACAAGCATATTACAATGGACTTCATTTTTTAATAAATCGGTGTATAAAATAAATAAATAAATAATACTGTTGGATGTTGTGGTCTTCCCCGAATTACACTGGGCTCGCAAGCTGGCCCCGTTGAACTTCGGTCTCACCTACAATATCTAACAGTACAAACACTATACTCCATCATTATTATACGCCAGTCGCGTAACGTTCTATACAAATATGTTCCAGTGGATAATTTAGTAACTTTTCCTAGTATTGGACGTTGTCAGGAAATGTTTGGGTGCTGTTAAGCACAGGTAGGACCCAATTAGTTTCTTGTCACGTAACATGACGTAAATTACGTCTCTCATGACGCAACAGTACGTAAACACAAGTCATTTCATACAATGTATAATTTATGCACTATTCAATGATTGAAGAAAAAAAAAGCAAAAAATAAAAATAAAAAAATAAATAAATAAAATTATCATCCGATGAACGTCCTTCTCTTTAAAATATTAAAAAAACTTGTCTAATTAGGTCATCTTCTTTTAAGAATTTTAACTGAACGCTGGCTCCATCTTTCTGTATATTCTTTGTGCCGATTAGGTATCATTTGATCGTAAAGTTATTTCAGACATGTTTACTAGCACGAAATTCCCTTTGCTTTTCTGTTTTTTGTTTCTGTTTGTTTCTTTGTTTGTTTTAAATTTATTTTTTCTCTCTGTTTCTTTGTCTTTTTGGCGCTCTCTTTTACAAAGTTATTATTCTTTCCTCCAGCCTTTCCGAAGAACTCTATATTCGATATTTGACGTGTGTTTGGGGTCGGGGGGGGGGGTGAGGGGGAGAGGGGTAGCCACACTCATTTTAAGATACGGTAAGAGGAGAGAGAGAGAGAGGGACGGGGAGATGGATAGTCACACTCGCGAGGAGGGGGGCACTGGAGGTTTTGGAGCCTACCCTGTTCCTGACAGGTTATAATACACCATTACAAATAGACGCTTCGATTTTTAATACCTGTTGTCAGTGAGGTATGAACTCTGTCGACAGAAACACCTAGGGAATATTGTTGATAAGGAATTAATGTTAATACATTGTGTCTTAATCTCTTTTTATTTCATCGTTTTCATTCTGGCTTAAATTTACCTGACTAAAAAGATGTTTTGCTATTGATTTTTACATAAACAGGAACCTCTATGCAGAATTTTGGTTGTAGATTATAATCCCCTTATAGACAGATATTGAACCCCTGGTAGTCCTGATTGTGGAAATATCCATACTACCTCTAATGCAGAATGTGCCACCCCACCCCCACCATCCTTTGACCGCATGTAGTCACTAAAAGTGCTGCTTTGTCACATCATGTACACCGGCTCTTAAAATAATAGCATCTGATAAACATTGAATGCATAAAAGGTGTTTATTTGTGCTTTGGAAAGATGTAAATAGTGTGAGAAATAGGATAAAACCCAGACTGCTACATGACCGTATTCCTACCAGGAGTGTACTGGGTAAGCAACTCGGCCCTGGACTTATCTGCCGGGACAGGCCCGGGGTTTTGCTCACACCAGTAAAACACCGGTAAAAACGGATTTTTTTGCGGCGGCCCACCGGGATTTGTCTCGGTATGCCCAATGGCCAGTTCACCACTGATTCCTACTGTAAATATTCGAACGTATTACCAAGCGTAATTTCCGAAGTATTAAAATATCATTCGTGAACGACGACAAAACGTCTAAGACAAGGACAGATCAGTGTCGGATCGGATGGTGGAGAAGTTGCCCCTACCCCACCCAAGAAAAAAGAAAAACAAACAAACAACCGGAACTTTTCCTAGGGTAAGTTTTCTTTATAGTTAGATGTTTAAAATTATGCCCTAAAAACGCTTAAAATGCATGAGCTTCCGGGAGCTTCGCCCCCTGGACCCCACCAGATGTTGAATCCCACAGACCCCTTGCCTACTCGTTTAGCCCCCCACCACGCAAGAAATTACGAAAATACTCTTTACAGGTCTGATCTACTTTTGAAAGCATAATGTATGTTAAGGGAAAATACGACAAAATAAAGAAGTAAAGTAACATCTCTGCATACACCAGACAAATTGTGCTGAATTAATTGCAAAAACCACAACGTTTTTATCACAATTAAATTTTCGGTGACCAGAGTGATTGTATTGTTTCATGGACTACGATGATTTTTCTGCAAAATATAAGACTTAAAGGATATCAAAGGCAACACTTACCTTTGACGGGCATTTAGCCACGTGTTTGGAATGTATTGCGCGTAGTCATTGTATCCGCAACGTCTATAGCTATCCCGGGTGAACTAAGTTTAATAATAAGTATTTGATTGGCTGTATATCGAATATTTGGGGATGAAGACTTGGTTTCGCTTTTTCAGTCAGACATACAATTTCACCAAGTTCAAAATTTCCCTATAGTAATGTTGTAATGTATTTTACGTGGCATTCTTTAATCCAATACGACTCCGCTTCTGACAAGTGAATTTGCTAAAACATCCCTACGGCAGAATACACAATAAGCGGCAAATTTAAACCTCTCATGCCTTTACAACACGCATGCGCATTCCACTCTACCCATAGCTGGAAGGTGCAGTATGAAAGAGACAATATATAAATATTCCACAGTTAACTTCAGCGGGTATCAACCTACCTGGTGAAGATAAACAATGGCATCAAGCCCTTGGCGCCTTTATTTAAGATAGAAGTATACTAATTAATATGCAACCAGTTTTTGTCCACAGAAAATAATTATATACATAAACAGATCAATAAATGTAATAGTTACCTCTATTAAGGGCGTGTTTAAGTTAATGAAGTCATTTTCCAACATACCATTAAATGGTGTAAATTTTGTGTGGTTTTCAGACTACACATCAGTTGGACACAAACATCTGCCACAACACAATCAGGTTTGATACAGCTTGTAAATCTGTTCAATGAACTTATTCATTTTTAAAATCAAGTGATACATCGGGGCACGTTTACTTGACACAGTTAGGAACATATTCCAAACTGCGTCTTTGACTTCAATTACGTTCAGTATACTTTTAATGATGTTTTTGCATGAAACAAGTTGCTGTAGGTTTATTTAAAGCACGAAGGCCTATGAATATTATTTCGTTTTTCAAAAGCGAAAATTATTCAAAATATCTTTGCTTAGTATTTTGTAGAAACGTCTCATTTAGGGGTAAAAGACGGTCATATTACATTGTTGCGCACATTGGCAAAACTAGTTTGGTGACCACTCACCTTTTACACCTTTTACATCCTAGACTAGAAATCTCCAGAAATTCTTATATATCTTCCACAATAAAGGTTTGGAACACTCTGCAGGATCCAGTAAAACATGAAACAGATTATCTAATATTTAAACGTAAAATTTCACCTATACATGTACTTCAAATATTATGTTTTGCTTAGTTGATCGACCGTTGCTATAAATAAAGTTTAAACTGAACATGAGTCAAGCATCATACGTAATGGCGATGAAGCGATTCTTTTGAATACTACATGTATACACTCTCGAACCTTGGTATTTTAAATATTGTATGGCATTTAAAGCCGGCACGGTCGTTCCACCCTTGTTTACCTGCTATAAGCAAGTCATATTACGACATTTTTTAAAATTATTTTGTTTAATGAAACTTAAATATGTTTTGAGTAATAAAAATAAGTATTCGAGTTTGAATTTTTTTTAACTATATAGTTTTCTTCCAATACATAATGTATTTAATCCATATACACCGCACAATTTGAATGAGATATTTTTTCAACTTAATGTTTAAATCACAGCGTGATAATATAACTCTCGACGTTAGAACTCACTCAAAATTGTCCCAAGTTCATCTGTAAATTTGTATTCCTTATTCATTCGCAAAAATCTTAAGACTGACATTTGTTCGGGTCTTTTGTGTTGGAATGGGAGCACTATTACGATTGTGTGGATCTTTTGTGTTGAAATGGGAGCACCATTGCGATTGTGCGGATCTTTTGTGTTGGAATGGGAGCACTATTACGATTGTGTGGATCTTTTGTGTTGAAATGGGAGCACCATTGCGATTGTGCTATATGCTGAAAATTTTGACTTTTTCTTAAGCTGTTACAGAAAAACGATATTTGCAGTGACCGCACACAGAGGTGAATACAATTTTTCTTGGGTTGATAAATCCTTGTAGCAACTGATACCAAAAGTCAATAATAGCTGTATGATATTGCTTTTAATTTTTGATATTAGGTTTCCTTAATCTAATGAGATAACACTTTATAATCTTTTTGTAATAAAAAAAAAATGCAATAAAAGATGGACTTTTCAGTTCATTAGGTAAAATACTGATATAAATTCATTTGATCAATATCATAAATTTAAAAAAAAAAACAGTAAACGTTCCCAAAAAATAAAATAATGCATGAAGCACACTTAAGCTGAATTACATTCTCTGATTAATTACATTAACGATATTTGGCTCCATAATAACGCAACTGTCTGATAACAAAAATTGAAACCCAAACTCAAATCTCAACAATTTAAGAATCATACGTAGAGCCGCTCAATCTCGTTAGCATTCGACATGTATGTAGAGAAATTAGATAATCCTGAAGTTTTCGTGATTCTGACCCTTTTCAGAGCTAAAATCAAAAGTTCTGAAATTTGAGCAGGAGTTCAAATTGTGTTCTCAGCCATTTTCTTTGAGTTCCGATTTTGTGTTCAACAGATTCGTGACACCGGGATCGGGTTAGCTGTTGGAAACCTATAGCACCCTCGTGTGCACACGTTTATATATCTAAAAGAGGTAAGAATCACGAAAATTTCCGGATTATCTAATTTCATGTGCTATAACATTTTATCAAAGACAGCTGGTAGCAATTTAACAACCGGAATTCAGCAAACTTCGAATTCATATATAGAATGGTATTCATAACTCTCATCATGGGAGCATGATGCTTTCAATATCACAACATGATGTTGCATGCATGTCAGTAATTAAGAGTCATCGTGATAGAACGAAACTAAATTTATATGAATCATTCATTTTAAAAAATGCTAAGCAAATGGGTGAGAAAAATAACCAATGTAGAGGTTGGCATCGATAAAAAGAAATCATAGTTCTGAAGTTACATTATTTATCAATTGCTCGGCTTGGATTACCTTGCTGTCACGTGTTGATCAGGATCGATACACAGTGTGCTGTAGTATGCTCCATGATGTGGCAATAATAATTAATTAATGTAGATGACAAATAAAATGACTTGCATTACAACAATAATATTGTTAATATTAAAAAAAAAATGTTTTATCAACCAATTGCTGTATTATCAGAATAATAATTTAATATTATTACATACTTTAAACCAATTCCCATGTATTTTGCAGTGTTGTAACTATTCAATGTTTTCCCGTTTTTGAACGCCGCCAAGGCCTTAGTTATCATTGCCAAACACGCGACGTAGATCACATGTTTTTTTACAGGGGAAAACAGAGTCGTAAGTTAATGGTGGCTGCAGTGATCAAATTCAAGATCTTTAGGACGTCAGAAGAAATTTTCACTGCGGTTTAGATATCGGCAGCATAGATGCAACTTGGAATATTAGAGTGGGCCGCGGCTATTAAAATAGCCAGCATAGCAGTTTCAGTTGCACTGACAAGAAAACTAAACTGGTTGAACTCGCGCTTGGAAGGACGAAGATAATTTTTTTTTTTTTTAGCATCTAGAGTTCATTTTGTATGAAGCGCTGCTTTAAAAGCAGAGATTCGCTACTTAAACTTAAAGCAGTATGTTGAAATAACGTCACCACGTTATTATTACAGAAACTGAGATGCTTCATAGACTGTTTTTTTTTTTTCCGTCATGAAACCTAAGTAATTAGTGTGTCAGACTCAAAATCAGTAGGTTACGGGTTCGAACCTCGTCCTGATAAGCTTGAATCGGCTATCGTGATATGTCTCCAAGCAAGACACTTTATTCACATTGGTTTGGACTTAAACAGTATGTATTGCCCTGATATGCCGTTAAATACCAACTATTCACCACAAGCCATATACATTTTACCGAAAACGCGTCTTAATAGTTCCATTCACGTTACCACTGTAATTTGTCGTCATAAGCAAGCTAGTATGAAAGGAAATTTGGTATAGCAATTTTGTCAGAGCTTAATTTTTGTTTACATTCATCTACTCTATAATAAATGACCAAATACATATTTTGTCCGGGTTTAATTTTGAATCAAACTGGTTATAGAATTTTTTCTTAATATTATAGTTTTCTAATAAATTATTGAGAATTTTAAACATACAGTTGTAGTTATAAGATTAGTTTGCGAGCAATACAAAATCAGACAGCCTAACCAAATTTTCCTTATATTAAGAATATTAAGAGAGGCAAATCAAACTACCAGGTCATTATGGTAATTTTTATAGTTACCTCCCCTAACACACAAAAAAGAAGACAGCATTTATGAGTGAAGATGTCAAAATGGATGCATTTGAGAGAGAAAGTTAATTGACGAGAAACACAAACAAGGAATAGCAGATTCAAATGTTATTGCAGAATCTTGGAGCATCTTCTGTGCACTGTGTACAGAGTTGCGCAGAATATCCAGACTGGAGAGGGAATATAACCCCAAAACGAGCAGGGAGTCCTTGGAAATTCAGCTTAACATATCGCTGGCGACTTAGTTAAATTGTAAGAAGTGTTGAAATCTTTAGACAGGAGATTATTAGTATTGGACGTCCTGTAGTTTCTAATTAGACAATGAGAATATAGTTGCATCGATTACATTGGGAGAAAAGGAAGGAAATTCCATCGCCTATGTTGATAGAGGAGCAAAAAGGGAAGCGTTTGAATTGGTGTTTAGAGCATCAGCATGGCAGCTGGGAAGTAGCTTCTTCATTAATGAACGTTCTGTCGGGCTTTATCCTAATAACATTAAAATCTCGACAAAAATACTAAAAGAACCAATGTATCAATGTCCAAAACACTGCCATAAGTTTAGTATGTAGGGTGTTATATCGACGTGCTATTATATCGTCACACAAGGTACTTTATTTTCTGCTTAATATTGGATTATTTCACGAACTATCTTTCTTATTTTTTTCTAAAGTCAAAGATATGATTCTCAATAATTTCTGAGAATACTATATTTCTGTGCACATATTGTTTGCGATTTGTCTCGAAAGGTCGTCGGCCACTGCTAAAATTATTCGTTCACACGAATATTCTTAGTACAGATTCAATAAACTCGATACTAAATCATTTAATAACACTTCACTGCGTCATATATGAGCCCATGACGTAATACAAAGCAGGGCTTAAAGACAAATTGCACTATTATTTATGAGCATACTGATGCGCAACATAAAATTGCGTCGGACTTCAAATGTCACGAGTCAACTACTCATCGGATGTTCGAGCATAGCCGTGTCCACTTTGGCCAACGACGTGCAAAGTTTTCATCTTTAATTACAAACATTAAAAAGAAAAAGATCTCAGTAGACAAATGGCGGCTCATTATTTATTGTGCAATTTGTGACATGGATAGACAAAGAGAGAAGAATTATTCACCTAACCTGCTTTTGAATCGGTGTGAGAATCAGAGTCTTAGAAAGGAAGCCCCTGGAGTTTAACAACTCATTCTTATGTTCAAACTTATCATCAGCTCAAAATTATGACGTCGTATTAGCTCCTTTATCAAGACTGGCCAATCATACTTCAGAATATTGATTTGAGTCTGGGTCGGCGCAGAAGAATGTATTTATATTATCCATGCTTGTTTGCACAAGGAGAGAGAGAGAGAGAGAGAGAGAGAGAGAGAGAGAGAGAGAGAGAGAAAAAAAAAAAAAAAAGAACGAAAGAGATCATTAAAGTTTTACAGATCAAATAAACGATCAGTTTTCCTTTCCTCTTTCCAATATATTATTTCCCCTTTCTATCTTTCTAGCTTGCCATGTCAGTTTCTTTTTCCTTCTTTTTTATTGTCTTCCTTTTGCAATTCAGCAATCAATTGCAAAAAAACAGAGAAAGGAGTACAATTAAGTTAGTTTCATTAAAATTCCTACCTTTAAAAAACATAATTACACTATGCTTAATGTGAATATTGTGAAGACACCATCATCTTAATTTTCTTAAATCTTAATATTTGTCATTTTTTCTGAGTTACCTTAAATACCAAATAGATATCCCGTGTTGCTAGGATGGGGACTGCCTGAATCTTTAGTTATAATTTAGACCATTGACCCATTCGTTCTGGGTCAATTGTACTCCTGTGGGACGTTAGTGAGGAAAGTTGACAACATATTTCGTTTGAAAGCTGATGATATAAATAATGTAACACACACACACACACACACACACACACACACACACACACACACACACACACACACACACTTTTGCCGGCCGATCTTTACCACAAAGGTCAAGGTCAGATATAAGACCCTAAGGTCAATGTTACATCTACACTCACTGTTTTACATTTCCATCAAGATCAATATACTTGTTCCTGTTTTGACTGCACGTTTGGTGAGCAAAAGTCAAGGTCATTATAGTTGCTCTAGTAAATAGAGGTCCACGGAGGAAACGTCTTACTGCATAAAGGACCGACCATTTACTTTATGTGTGTGGGTGTGGAGGAGGGGGGGGGGGGCTGGGATTTTCTTTAAAACTAGAATAACAATTTTCATTTACCTCAAGATAATTTATTGTTTCAACTAATATAATGGATATAATACGTTCTTTTTTCTATAATTCAGAGGAGGATTTTTGTTTCAAATTATTTGGGGGCCGAAAATGTATTTTCGCCCCAGAAAATAAATGGTCGGTCCCTAAACAGGTGTAGCATATTAATAGTTACATGGACGTCAAGTAACCTCTTAGGAATGCTGTAAATCCCATTCCCATTCTCATGAAAAAACAAAGCAGAGATGATTTGAAGGCGAAAGGAGTTCTTCGATATAAAGAGTTACAGAGTTATGGCAAAAATATTATCATGTATATCTGAGTATTAAATTGAACTGAGTGGTATTACGATGCGTGGATTGAACGTGATATCTTTTAATTCACCCAAAACCATGAGGAAAATATTGTCCCACAACCACGAGGAACGTCTCACAAACTAACCAAATAAAAAGGGTATTATTGCTCAAACAGTGGTGCTGCAGGCATTCCTTGAATGGTTAGTCTGTGCTGAACATTTAACGGTTGTGTACATGCAACAGAGAAACCTAATGATTATGTAGGTACAGATGATTAGGAAACAATTAAAATCTTGTACATTTCATTGGAATTAAAGGAAGGATCTGCAAACCTCATGGATGAGTTACATGAAATGAAGATTGGACAGTTCTTATATCATTGGGTTTTTATATCATGGTGATTCCCTGCCACCTGTCAAATAATAACAGCCACTAGAGATGGTTGATATAACATTTACCTTGTAAGCATTCAAAATATGTGAGTACTATTTTGAATGAAAGCTCCACTACTCGTGGATGGTCCATTCTATATCACAGTAATGAAGACTCTTGAAAGATCTGATATATGCAGTATCAAGCAATGACCAGATATAAATTTTGTTGTTAATAGGTTACGAATGACATTATATGTAAAACAAACCAGATCATCCATATAACACTTAAAAAGGTGAATGAAAGTTCTGGTGATCTACTACTATTTGGAATCATTTTGAATCTCACAGCACGTACCGGATTTTTCCTATTACGGTGGATCTGGGTCCTAAAGCCATTTCCAGATAGAACACATGGGCTTCATGGAATTTATGTACAAGGAAAAGCAAAATAACATAAGATGCCACAAACTTTACTTAAAGGCTAGAAATGAAGGTAAAGAAATCGAAAATTATAATAACAAACGTTGTATGTGTGTGTGTAAAACAACATGGAGATAATTTTCTAGTCAGAGCGAAAACAAAAATTAAAATAAAATAAATAAAATAATAATTAAAAAACCCAAAGAACGAAACAAATAGCTGGTCCTTGTAGCTAGATTAAAATGTTACAAGCTTACGAAAAGAAATGTAGGGATAATGTATAGATGTGAAGATAGTACAAGTAGAAAGTGAAGAGAATACAAGTATATTAATGCTAATTAATGTTTTTGAGAAAGAGTACCCAAAGATAAGACTGAATAGAGCCATTACATGACATTTGAATTGGGTACTTTATAAAATTTGAGAAAAAAAAATGTTGTGAAAGGTGTTCTATTTTGTTTCCTGGTTTACGCGTGTAAATCTGTATTGGTACATTCAATGTTTAATGCAATGCAATGATGTTTAGAGAATATTCCCTCCCCCCCCCCCAAAAAAAAAGAAAAAGTTGTACTTGAACTTTTCTTCGGACAGCAGTGGCAATGAGCTAACAAACATGTGGTAGGTCTGTTGCAGCTTCCAGTGAGAGCACCTTATGAGCCATCTAACTTCTTCTGGTCAAAGTGACCTTGACTTTTCAACCCAGTTGAACTTCAAAGGCAACTTCATCATATATTTTAATGAAGGTATAGACAGTAGGACTCAGTAAATCAATTGAAGACATTTTTGCGCCATCTTGGTTCATAATGAATTTGACCTTTTGTTTGTAGACATAGCAATGGAGAAACTTCTCTTTACCTTCATAGGCATCATATCTGCAAGGGCTGGTGAAGCCATCTTCAGTTGAAATCAGAAATCATGTATTCATGTCTGGTCATAGTGACCTTGATACGTAACATTTTGACCTCAAAACAACCATTGTTCTTTGATTTGTTCATACCTACCTACTTGTAAAATCTGGCGAACTTGAAGTAGAACTTAAGTTGTTGAATGGAAACTAAAAATCAAAGTATGGACTGACGGGAAAATCTATAGTATCATAAGTCGCACCATAGACCGGCGACTAAAACTGGAAGGCAATGTTGGTATTTAATTTTCTTACATTATTGAAGTTACTCAGTTATGTTTTGAACAAATTCATTTGTTTACACCAACAGAAGTGCTACTGCAATAGAGATTTTATTAATCAGAGTTTAGCTTAACCCTTTACCTTGATCATGATCCCGACCTTGATGAGAACAGATGGAAATATTGTTGCTTTTTTTATTGTTGTTTTAAATATCTCATAGTCTTAGCTTTAAAATGATGTATGCTGCTAACGTTCTTCATTTCATTCCCACGGAAAGCAAGTGCATAACAACTGGCACTGGACGAGATACTGAAAAAACAAAAATTGTCACACCCAATAGCAGTATCAACATGCCACAAAAAGTATAGCAACGTACTAAAATTAAACAGTAAAACCAAAACAGCAATGAACTGAATAGAAGAATAGAAAATAAGGCCAGCACTAACACTACAATTAAACAAAGGGAAGGGCTCAGGGGGATACTGTTCCAACAGTTTTCAGAGAGTCTTGTATTGTATTACAATAAATAATGGAATGAATGATTAAGCATATATGATATGCTTAGAGATGCCTAGCAACCACATGTACTAGTTATTTAATTATATAGCCAAAAGATTGCTTAAACATGCCATGTAGTTGTACAATTGCAAGTGCTCCCCGAAATGTTAATAAAAAAAACATGATCCAGTATAGAACTTGCACACCTCTATTCCTGTACCTGTATAAAGTAAATAAAAGACTTTTATCACTCTAAAAACTGGCTGACTACAACAAATATTAAAGCAATAATTAATGTGGGGAATAATACGTGTTGTACAATATTTGCCTAGTATGCAGACGGCAAGTTTAAAAAATAGTGTTGACATTAAGAAATAGAAGGTGCAGCATTAACTAAGTAAACAAATATCAACAAATATGAAAAAGAAACAGAACAGAAAAGCAGTCAAAGGATGATACTCCTATAACTCTAATGGAAGTCAGTGTCAGGTGTGTAAACATCAAAATTAAAGAAGAAGAAAAGAAAAAACTGCACACATGCACTACACAGTTCTAGTTCGTATATTATACTACAAATATTTTTTTTTAAAAATCCATAGTATGTCTACTGGCAGGGCCGCATCATATTACTCTAAGGACAGGTTATTCACATATACGAACATGTATGCATCTATTTAGTTCGGAATATTAGGATATGGAATATTAGGAGATGTGTTCAAGCAGACGACTATAGGGAAATATGCTCAAGCAGACGACTATAGGGAGATGTGCTTAAGCAGACGACTATAGGGAGATGTTCTCAAGCAGACGAATACAGGGAGATGTGCTAAAGCAGACGACTATTGGGAGATGTGCTAAGGCAGACAAGTATAGGGAGATGTTCTCAAGCAGACGATTATAGGAAGACGTGCTCAAGCAGACGAATATAGAGAGACGTGCTCAAGCAGACGAATATAGAGAGATGTGCTCAAGCAGACGAATATAGAGAGATGTGCTCAAGCAGACGAATATCGGGAGGTGTTCTTAACTTGTAACTGAAACATACGAACTATATCTAAGTGATTTTCCTGAAAGACATGCTGTTTTTAAGGACCTAAATCATACAGTTTCCAGGTAATACGGCTTTTTATTAATCGCTACTACAATAATGTAATTCAGTACTGCATCTATCAGTTTACCCCCTATTTTTTCTGCATGTACACAGAAACTGTAGCTGTGTAGCAGGGATTAGGTTGAATATCATATGAATTGAAATGAAATATAAGTCAGTATAAGTTCTTTTTCGACTGTTGGGAAAACACCGCACACTCCTCACATCTATTACTCTTTCAGAATATCAAACCAAAGGGGTCTAGTTACTTCCCTTTGATAAACAAAACCAAATGCTATAATCGATTCACATTTTACGAATTTAAACAGATATTCGTTATAACAATTTAACAAAATTAAAACAAAAGCTAATATCACTGACACAGATGAGTTTATTGTGTAATTTACAAATATACTCCATTGATTTAGTCAGATCATCAGAAAACCAAATTTATTTCGCTCAGGGACTTTTCGTACTAGAGACAGTTCACATTTTGGCATCAGACTGTTTTGTACCAAGCCTTCGATGTTTCATCCCCTTTCTTGAATGTGTCTCTTGGCTAAGTTATTACATGCACAAAGGTAAAGACGCATTATAACTATGGAATAGAGTAAAACCGTAAAATGTGGTGTTTTTTAAATTATTTTGTTCGGTTTTTATCCTCAAAAAAAAAAAAAAAAAAAAATCTTGAATTTTCATGTCTCTTGCTTCATCTATTATTGTAGCGTGAAAGACGTGGCAACAAAAGGAAAACTGATAGACAATGCTACCAAATACACTAACATCAATAACACAAACAAAGGGAGTAGCAAAGAAAGAGTATATCCTGGGTCAGTTGATATATTTTAATACCCATTTGAATAATAATAATAAAAATTGGTTGATTTTTAAAACATTTGACTTAGAACACTGTTTAAAAAACCTTCTCAACTAAATTATAATTGTTACACTCAATCCTAACCTTTCGGACTAATTTTTCTGTTTTCGGGTCGATTTAAACAAAAACATTGATCAGAAGCACTATTTAAGATACCTTCTAAACTAAATTCTACTTTTGACACTAAATCCTAACTTTCTTTACTATTTTATTTGGTTTAAGGTAGATTTTAACAAATTTGCCCAAAACACTGTTTTAAAACACCTTATCAACTAAATTCTACTTTTTACACTAAATCCTAACTTTTGACTCATTATTGCTTTGTGGTAGATTTTGAAACTTTTGACTCATTATTGCTTTGTGGTAGATTTTGAAACATTTGACTCATTATTGCTTTGTGGTAGATTTTGAAACTTTTGGATAATAAATACTGTGGCTTCCTTCACATTTTTTGTAAAAAAAAAAAACACACTGGTTCAGGCCCTTGTTTCCTTTGAATTATTCAGTCATAAAAAAGCAGATGAGTAGCCTTGTATCCCCAATTGTATTAGTCCATACATGTATTCGTTATGAAAATTTTATGTAAATAAATCATGCAATCTAGAATATAAAAAGGAAAACCAGCACACTGTACTCTTGTCCTCAAACCAGTTTAAATGTACCAGCTGACATAGGAATAGTAGACCTATTAGACGAGATAAAAATATATTATACAGAAAAAAACTATTTTACATACAAGAAATTAAATATTTTTAAAAAATACTCTTCTAAAGTTGACGATGATGATGATGATTCATTGAATAGACATAAAGCAACATGTGATATGAAACGTTGGCAAAATTAAACTGTGCAGTATGGTGTACAACAGCAGGATGTGGAACAAGTTATAGGAATTTATATCTTGGGGATGGGTTAATAACATCAAGATGTAAGTTTCACGTGTACATTTAGATAAGATAACTCCTGTCTGAATGATCAATGCCATTACCATATAACAAAGCATTAAAAATTACAAACAGCAATATAGATCTAGCGAAACGTCAATCAATTTATAATAGCTTTAATATCGCACATCACTGTGATTGGAGGTATCTAAGAAAGAAGAGTTTAGCCGCTGTTTCTACTACATCTAGTGTAAATCTAATAACATATTACAAAGATGTTGATATGATTACAATTGAATTAGATACAGTTTTGAAACCAAATGTTTTTATTTATTTATTATTATTTTTTTTTTATCACCTATAGGGGAATAGAGCAGGCATGTGTAACTTCCAGCATGGCGCGGGCCGGATAGAGATTTTGTAAATGTACCCGTGTGATGCAAATGTAAACGGATAGAACTAAATCGCGGATCGGTTGTTGCCGGCGGGCCGTAGGATGCTCATGCCTGGAACAGAGGATGGTTTGCCCAGCCCGAGTATGAGTTTTATAACACACATTTAATACAAGAAGCATGGGTATGCTTATTTTTACGAGTTAGCAGCGGACTAATAGAGTCTAAATTCAGAGTATTAGCGAGTATAGAATAGCTAATTTAGGTGGTCAGGTACAAAATAGAAAATCTATTACGGAGTCTGAATATATTTTACAAGACACAGTAAAAATAATTGCTTTAAAAATAAATTTTAGGTGAACAAGGCTATGACTCGGATCAATACATTACAACAAGATTTCAATAATATGTTTCAGCTTCCAAAGTTAGGCTAAACTGTGCAGTTGGAGGGGATGGCGTATTTTTGATACCCAGTGATACGGTGATGGAAAATAAAAATGTAAAATAAATTGTCAAAGAATAAACAACGATGAAGGGAAAAAGAATGATAAGAAAGATGAAGGTGAGAATGATAACAATGATACCATCAGTAATAAAGATCATGAGACACACAAACATGCGTTCATACGTATGTCTATGGCAGTAGGAACTGCTATAATTTACCCTTCTTTAACCAACAAAATTTCATTATCAGCTGTTAAAGAAATATTTTTTTCAGCTGATGATACAAAGCCAGCTTATTACACTACCAATGATACCAGGGAATGATACTGTTTCTTTCTTAGCTAAATTAATAAATATTCAGTAATATTTTTCAACCTTTTAAAATTAATCTTTTAATCCGCTATCGCTGCTGCCCTTACATCCACCGGCACCACCGCCGCCTCCCCCACCGTTATAGAGGGGGATTACCGTAGTGATTAAAAGTATTCAATGCCCATCTGTTGTCATAATGAAACATTACTGTAATGCCCCATTATGACAACAGATGGCTCTGTTACATCTCTCACTAAAAAAGGGCTAACTACCCCAGGTCCTTTATATATATATATATATATATATATATATATATATATATATATATATATATATATATATATATATATATATATAACAGATTCTAAGCGTGGAAGATATATCCATTGATCTCCGATTCCACTCACAAGCACTGGTTAACTTGCCGTATCTCGCAAGAGAAAGAAAAAATAATAATGAAAATCCTCATTTATCGCTCTAGCAATCTCAGTCCAACTATATTGGCACAATGGCATATACTTTCTTTTAAAACTTATTTATTTATTTAACAGGCTAATAGGGAATCAGGGATTGTTAATCGATAATCTCACCAACGCCGAATAATCAAGTGGAGCATGATCTAGAACACCTTTCACTTTCAGGAGATTAAATGATGTCCTCCTTCTGTCCATCCGTCCGCCCTCCAGTCCGCTCGTTCTGTCGATCCGTCCGCCCTCCAGTCCGCTCGTTCTGTCCATCCGTCCGCCCTCCAGTCCGCTCGTTCTGTCCATCCGTCCGCCCTCCAGTCCGCTCCTTCTGTCCATCCGTCCGCCCTCCAGTCCGCTCGTTCTGTCGATCCGTCCACCCTCCAGTCCGCTCGTTCTGTCCATCCGTCCGCCCTCCAGTCCGCTCGTTCTGTCCATCCGTCCGCTCTCCAGTCCGCTCCTTCTGTCCATCCGTCCGCTCTCCAGTCCGCTCCTTCTGTCCATCCGTCCGCCCTCCAGTCCGCTCGTTCTGTCCATCCGTCCGCCCTCCAGTCCGCTCGTTCTGTCCATCCGTCCGCCCTCCAGTCCGCTCGTTCTGTCGATAAATACAGCTCATCCTAAATCACTAGCTGGAAATTTACTAAACTCATTTCATATGTAAGAGGGCTAAAGATATTTGGCTTTCTCTCCATGGAATCAGGGAGGAAGTAGGATATTTGTTTAGCCAGTCTTTATATATTTTATATATCTAGTACTTCGAGGAAGACGCTCAATATACACATATAATCTTTAACAAATCAACATTGATTCTTAAATTTAATTTCTAAAATAAATGTCCTGCTAAATATAAAACGTTTACAAGAAGTACATTAAAAATAATAACAAGGTCCTAATTCCGTATGATAATCGTATTATTGAGTAAGAAGATTTTTTTATAGCTGTGAACACAGAATGACAAATATACGAATAATGCGAGATGATCACTTATTCTCATAAACTGAATAAACATCCTTGTGTCATAAATGTTTTCCAAATGCTTCTTATAACAATGCTCTCTTGTGAACTTATTCACGTAATAAGTCCCAGTGGATTTCCACGGTATGTTTGGTTTTAAACGGAAAATTTACAGTATGTATAGGCAAATAAAGTTAAAAGACTGTTTCGCAAGGCAAGCACAAGATTATATAAATAAAATCCTACGTTTCTGACCGAATACCTTTGATCAGTATTGTAGTTATACTGACCATTATTTCAGCAAGGGCTCATATTGCAAATATATGAAAATATAAGAGAGAGAGAGAGAGAGAGAGAGAGAGAGAGAGAGAGAGAGAGAGAGAGAGAGAGAGAGAGAGATCACTTGGAAGATTGGGGGAGAGCGTTTAACTTTTTTAAAAGAGTCTTCTTTATTTTAAAATCCCCAGATAACAAATCTGCGTTATGATCGTCAATTTAAAACATCGGTGTTACAACAACAACAGCAGCAAAAACAAAAACATATCAATAATAAGAAAAGCCTGATAATTATGCTGAAAACACTAAGGAATGATGAAGGTGAAGAATCGTTACTTCACCTGTAGAGGAAGTACACACACACACACACACACACACACACACACACACACACACACACACACACACACACACACACAAGACGAATACTCGGGAAGAAAGAAGCATTTATATTGTCTTATTTGACCATCTACCTTGCTGACGAAACACTGCAGTCCGGTTCCGTATATCAATCCTCCGTGATTAGACCGTGCAATATACCACACCCACGGTCATTATTTTCAGTCAGCATCACGGCGCCTTCTGTTGTCATAATTTAACATTAATTAATAGCAACTTGCGTCATGCTAACAACTAATTTGTAACTTTTATTGTGCAACATTTGTAAATTCCAGGATGTTAAACGTTTTAACAGTAGGATACCTAACAGTGTGTTATAAAATGAAATTCGTCAATTGCAAAGAGGAAATTTAGAGTTAGAAATACACAATTAAGAATGTTAACGTGTGTAAAAATTAACAATGTGCATAGAATCACTCACATAGAATCTGAAGACACGAAATTGCAGTATTGTAATAGCATACTTAACAAATTCAGTAATAAATATTGGCAGTGATAAAGATGGAACACAGAATGTACATCCTATACACATAGAAAATGCAAGCATAGAATACTGCAACATATTATATACATCGTACACTAATAGAAACTATATACATAGAATTATGGCGGTGATCCCCCTCCATACACCACCTCCTCCAGGCTGTTGTGTACCTATTGTTAATCCTTTCGCAAAATTTGCTATTGTTATACCAAGAGTTGTTGTTATCATAACAATAGCTGCAGATTATTACGCCATTTTTCTTAAGCAGTTGTTTTGACCTTTCATCTAATGGTAACTTTTCTTGCTAATGCCAGTCACAGAAAGGCTCTAGGTAAATTAAGGGTTTCATCACACCCATTAAGTATCGCAACTGGTAGACATGTAATAAACGAACGGCATGAAAGGAAATGTGAACTTTGTGTAAATAATACGGTCGAAGATGAATACCATTTTGTCTTATTCAGTCCTCTATACCTATCACTTAAAAATATCTTATATTGATCCTTATTATTGGCAGAAACCAAGCATGTATAAACTACTACAATTACTTAAAAATAAAGATTTAACAACTGTAAAACACCTAGGCAAATATGTGTATAATGCATTCCAACTTAGATTATTCTCTCTCTCTCTCTCTCTCTCTCTCTCTCTCCTAGAATTTATGTGTACACAGGTTTCTATGACCAATATTCATTCATTATTCATTCATTTATTTATTCATTTATGCAACAATGTATGGCATATGAATTACGTATTGTACTTATTATGCGCTCTTTTACATAAGTCAAATCAATAAAGTTCTGGTCTGTTTCTTTAACGTTTGACTCAATGTTATTAATATTTTCTCTTAAGTTATTTTCTATTTCTGTTAAATGGCCAACTATTTGTGCTCTTTGACTTTCTTACCTTTGTAAATAAATCGTTTCATTTAGCTATTTTAACTGGATTTTGTTATTTAGTAATATGATATTTTTTTTCATTTACATAAAGGTAGTATGTTTTCATTGATAATATTTTTGAATTTACAACATCAACAGCAGTCACATCGCCTCATAATTTTCTTCCTTTTTTTATAAGTAAGCAATCTATGATCATTTTCCTTCTCTACTCAATAGATCTTTCAAGGTAAGTTTTTAATCGTTCAATTTCAAAAATTTTTTTAAAAAATATTCCTATCTTTAAAAGTATTGTGTAATTCGTTTACATCATTTAAAATTTCTTCTGACAAATTTGTTTCAAAAACACTATATATCTCTTGCCTAATTGTATTATCTTTAAATATAGTCATTTCTAATGGCAGAATTCATTCTGGCTTTGGTCCATTTGTTTTCTATTCTTTTCCATCCCATTAATTCTAAAAAATGTACTTCCCCCTGTTTTACTAGATACAGTGTTAAACTATAACATTCTTTTTGTGTACATTTTCCGAAATTTTAACAACAGGTGTTCCAAGTTTTTCGTAGCACTGTGCTTCGTCTATAATTTTAAAATTAGGATTATTTAACTTATACTCTTCTTTACTTACCTCAAAATTATGTTTGATATATTATTTGTATATAATTAGTAACTTTGGATATATTCTTTGTATATGATAAGCAACTTTGAATGTATTCTTTGTATATGATTAGTAACTTGTTGCTGAATTCTTGTAGCAGTATCAGGAGTAGAATAAGGAGGACGATCTGTAATAGGATCATCATCAGCCTGACTCACATTACCTATAAATACGTAAATAGGCAAGCAAGACATTACTTATAAATAAGCAAAGAAGAAAACAAGTTTAGCGGGTACATTAATGTACAGAGGGTGACGCAGTGTCTAGGGTGTGGAAAACTGGAAAAAGCTTACTGAATAAATTATATGCGTTCTGATTGGCTGATCCGTCGGGTTGTTCCGAAGAGACGTTTCTGACTCGCTAAATACAAGTATCTTTTTTAAAATGTGCCAAAAGCCCAGTGCAATAAAACTCAGTCAGATATAGAAATGTCAAGGCGAATCCGACATTTATGTCAGAGATGGCGTCATACCCTAATATAGTGCTTCAGACACCTACATTTATCCGGTATAACAAAATTTTGAAAAGTCTATTATATTTCTCTTTCTTTTTCTATCATCAAAACAGGCTCACTATCTTTCATCAATATGTTCCTTCATTCGTTCTGTCAATTATATTTATGTATTTATTTTTTTATTCTGTGCTCGCTTTTTCATGTATCCGCCTATCCATCCATCTTACATGAACACATTAATAAATAAGCTATCACTGAATAAGAAAAAATACAAAAAGAAAGAAAGAAAAAGAAGCAAAGAGAAATAAAAAGGAAGGATTGAGAGAAAAGAAAGAAGAGAATTGCAAAGTATGCCACTATGCTTTAGTTGAGATAAATTATTTATACATTTCTAAGGCATCGTTTGTTTCACATTATCATGCACACCAACAGATTTTAGCACGAAAGAAAATATGTTCTCATTTAAATTTCTTTTTTCTGAGAAAACAACATTTGTTCTATACATTTTATGTTTAAAATCGAAGTTTTAATATAATGTATGAATATTTGAAACATTGTCGAATATATGATATTTGATAATCCATACCCCCGACCCCCTGTTAATAAATATTAATGACAATCAAAATTACACCAAAATCTTTGGTCTTGTTTTTTGAATATAGATACAGAACTAATCACCTGATTCGATATGTGTAATGATAACCACGCATATCAGCTTCTGGTGAAAGTCCGTCAAAGCACAAGGTACGGAAAACATACCGTATATACTCACATGTAAGTCGAGTACAACCGCAAACTGCACAGACTAAGATCTGGGTCTATGCAGTTTGTTAGGAGTAATCAGTAGAACAAATAATATAAACCCTGATCTGCAGGCGTATTGCGAGCTGGCAGATCAGGATCTATGCTTGCAGTTGGACTTATAAGCGAGTATATATGGAGATAATAACATATAATATATTCACTAACATTGCTTCATATCGACAATGAGAGGTTTTATATTCACGTTAATGGAAATATTTATTGTATTGAGCTGAGAAGGAGATATCTTCATCCCTGTACTTTTCTGCATCAAAAATGTTGCAAAGTTATTGATATACTGAAAGAAAAAAACTGAAGAGGTCCGGTAGAAATGGAGAAATAAGGGGCGCGAGAAGAATAGGAGAAATAGGGGCGCGAGAAGCACAGGAGATATAGAGGCAAGAGAAGAATATGACATATAGAGGCAAGAGAAGAATAGGAGAAATAGGGGCGCGAGATGAATAGGAGAAATAGGGCGCGAGACGAATAGGAGAAAAAAGGGCGCGAGAAGACTAGAAGAAAAAGGGACGCGAGAAGAATAGGACAAATGGGAGCGCAAGAAGAAAAGAATAGATACAAAGACAGCGTTCCATTCTTTAAACCAGTGTTTCCTCGAACGAAACTGTTTCTTAGGTAAGAATATACAATTTCATGACATAGAACAAATCTGTATTTTATGAAAACGAGACATCAATGACGTAGGTACCAAACTAATTAAGAATTATTGCACGGAAGCAAAAAATAAATTCTTTAGAGTCAAATTTTTATTTTCAGAAGAAAAAATTATTTTGTGGAAGATGAATTTTCATTTTGTGGAATAATTTTGAGGCGAAAGATTTCGTTTGGAAACAAATTAATATACCACGGGACCGTCTATCTACCTACCTACCTAATTAACAAAATAGTAAATGAACACATTTTAATTGACTAACAAAAATAAAACGGAAAAAAACAACTAAAAACAAGCAAGCAAACAAACAAACAAACATACCTACAATAACCGTTGAGTTGTATTGTACAAATCCTTTCAAAATATATAATAAAAATTTTTAAACAAAATGCACTGTATTTTTTATTGTACAAAAAGGTTTATAAACGGATAAAATATTTATATGACGTGAAGAAAAAAGTGTCTTTTTGACTGTATATTGTTTGTGTAGATATATCTTTTCATTTTCGATGTGCGGATGTTAAATATAAAATACAATATACCAGTATTTCATCCTGCAAGTGTATCTCAACTTACCCCAGTCCAAAAAGCACAGTATATATGTTTGGAACGATATAGGTCCCAATATCGTTGTTGTGAAATGTTTGTTCCTATTAATTAGATATATACGATTGACACCGATCGACTGACTGGCTTAATAAAGTATTACATAACTAAATAAAATATTGGATAAATGAACGATAAAAATGTTTTCTGTAGGTAGGTATCTTATTTCATATGCTTAAACCTGCGCTTTGTTTCACATGACTCTCAGCTTCATTTTACAACTAGCATCCTGGTATTGTGCCTTTCAAGTTATGAATTGTTTTTATAAAAAAAAATTAATTCGTTTTATATTTTTTTTATATTTTGGGGGGAGCGTGGGTGGGTGGGAGGGGCATGGCCGATATTATCCGATAATTGAATATTAAATTAACTTCATAAAATGATTACGTGTTATTCACTTCTGTTCTTACTTCAGGAAGGTATTCTGAAATTCAGAATATTAAACTTCCTTGTGCTACTTGTGCAATTTTCTTTTGGGTTAGCGTGTAGGGGCGGAGAGGATTTTGCTAAAACATAAAGAGAAAATAAAGCGATGCCTCTCATGTCATATTAAGCCAATATTAGTTATCATGTATGCCCCTCCCATCCAACCAATGAATTTAGGGGCAGTTCTGAGAGCGGGGGCGGAGAGGGCGCCCCTCCTCCACCCTATAAGAAAAATAAAAATTAGCTCGAAACAACTGGAACGTTTCCTATCCTAGAGTAAGATTTATTTGCAGTTAGATGTTTAAAATTAAGTTCTAGCAACACTTAAAATGCAGGAGCTTCCTAGAGCTTAGCCCCCTGGGCCCCCACAATGGGTTCCATCCCAAAGACCCCTTGCCTACTTGCATCTCCATATTATTAATCTCGTAAATTAATGAACAGTATAAAATACGAACTTAGTTACAGTTGTCATGATCAGGTTACTAAATGTGTGAAAATTCTTTAGTATTTGTCTATGTATCTATATATTTGTAAAAACTAACATGCATCTAATCCTGAGACAATTGTTATATATCAATTTGTCCACAAATGCATGCACCATAACACATTTCAAACATATTGTTAACATATTTATTTATATTAAATTATGTATTTTTCAAACAGTTAATCTTTTCCTACTTATATATAAAGAGAGAGAGAGAGAGAGAGAGAGAGAGAGAGAGAGAGAGAGAGAGAGAGAGAGAGAATTAAAATATACACAAAATAAAAGGGAAAGTGCTATCCCTGGATCTAACAGAAGAATGCTTGAACATTAGCGGAATTTTTAAATACGAATAAATAATATTATCATACATCTTAAAGAATTTTTGATTCGTACTCTAAGGAGATTCGAACACGGGTCTGCAGGTTACGGCATCCATCGCCTTGCCTGTAAGCACCAACCCTATACCATCTCGACCATGCACACCTCACCAAAAAGCGATGCTACAAAGTCATTGGTATAGGCATTCGTGCGTATATAGAAGTTATTATAGAGAATTACAAATATACACCAAACAGAGCGGAAAGTTCTATCCCTGGCGATGGGTACCGTAACCCGCGGACCCTGGTTCGAATTAAAAATTCTCTAACCTGTATGATTATATATATATATATATATATATATATATATATATATATATATATATGTGTGTGTGTGTGTGTGTGTGTGTAAACAAAAACATTTATCATTATTTACAGATATCAACTACTCCGCTTTCATAGTTACTGCTCTTTCCCCATAAAATATTTTTACACATGATTCCGTTTAGTAAATAATTTGTGTACTTTTGGATCTCTCCAATTCGACTTATTAGCTTCAAATTTAGACTGAAATATCAAATCATTTGGATCTCTCCAATTCGACTTATTAGCTTCAAATTTAGACTGAAATATCAAATCAAAGTAGAGCTCATTAAGATTGGGGTTTTTTTGTTTTGAAAATTCGATCTGAATATAATCGATTTTGCTAGTAACCGTAAAAAAGTGTAATCTGGGGTGAACAATCATATAACTCACAAAACCTTTCATATGATAAATATAAACATCGCTCGTGAAAGAAATGATATACACACTTTACCCCCTTCGACAACCACGACGTATACAACATTGGTATGTGATTAATCGTTATATTATTTATTTTTCAGACACCCTCGTGTGAAATTACAAAGAAGTCTGCTTTTTTCGATTGTCATAAAATCTGCCCATACTAAATATACATCCTTCTATATTTTGGTATAATTCCCACATTTGCAAACCATTTTAATGAGAAAATAAAATGTGTAACATGATAACTCATATTTATTGAGAAAGTAATCAATTCAGAATGAATTATCAACATACGCTTTATCTAAGATAGTTTTTTTTAAAAGATTTTATAAAATATTATAAATGTTTCATACGCAATCCACATTCTTCTAATTTATTCATAATTGTTGTTCTACTTATTTTATCAGGACCGTTATTCCATAAACTTATAAAACATTTTTTCGATTCTTTTTATAACCCTTGCTGTTGGATTTGACAACATGAAGAATAAATGTATCATATTAGATAATGCCATTGATTTTAGAAAAATAATTTCCTCATATATTGCTAATTTTCTTCGATTCCATTCCCCTAAAAGTGTTTATATATCTTGTATTTTGTTTTCAAAATTAATTTCCACAATCTGTTCTGTATTATAGATAATTCATCAACTCCTAATAAAGAGAATTAAGAAAGCCAATCAAATCATAAATGTTTACACATCTGCGTTTGGAAAGTCTTCAATGCCCCTGTTTTCATTGCTTCTGTTTTGTTGATATTCACCTTTTATCCCGACATTGAGGCAACTAAATCCGATGTTTCTACTGATCCATACAAGAAGTTCTCTAATCCATTTAAAATAAAAGACGTGTCATCAAAATGCTGTACTGCTTTATTTTCAAATCCATCTATGCATATGCCTTTAATATCCTTTTTGTTCCAAACCATATAGTATCGAACCCTGCTGATTTATTTCGTTCAATGATTGAACAGTCTTTTTTATTTCCTCTGGTGAAATATCTATATCTAAATCACCATCGGTTATTTCACTATCTACACAGACTGGCTTTTCTATTTACACAGAGTGGCTTTTCTATTTACACAGAGTGGCTTTTCTATCTACACAGACTGGCTTTTCTATTTACACAGACTGGCTTTTCTATCTATACAGACTTGCTTTTCTATCTACACAGACTGGCTTTTCGTCTTGAGAATGATGACGTATTAATTCAAATTCATGTGAACAATAAATGGTTTAAAAATGATAAAAAAACTCATTTGCGTATAATTCACCAGATGGCTTACTTTTCTTTTGATAGTATTTATTACCGTATGTACTCGCGTATACGATGGGTTCAAATGCAAACAACATAGACCCTGATCTGCCGTCGCATAATGCGTAGGCAGATCAGGGTCTATGTTGTTTGTTCTTCTGATTAGTCCTTACAAACTGCATAGACCCAGATTTGTCGGCTCATTATGCGACGGTAGATCTGGGTCTGTGCAGTTTGCATTTGGTATCGTCTTATACGCGAGTGTACCGTAATCTCTCTTCAAAAGCCTTTAGGGTTAGATTTATTCTTATTGATTATTGCGATACCCTCATTAACCTTATGTTTCTTCTTCGCAATCTTCTTAGATTTAATATACCTTAATCGAGCTTCAACATAATCATTAAAATTTTTTATCGTTTTATTCTGATAATAGCCGTTTCTGTTAACGTTAAATTCAGTTTGTGCTTTTTAACAACTTTCATAAAACCAAACATTTGGTTTCATGAGCTTTTGTTGATACTTTCCTTCCAAGCGATGGAAGTGCGTATTCTAAAATAATATTTAAAAGAAAAACAACTGTCAACAATATCATTTAATGCATCAGGGTTCTCTACACTGTCGATACGTGAAGTTAGGTCAAGCACCACTTCCTATATATCATACAAACATTATACAAAAGAATCTTTATGATCCTCATTCCATATTAGTTTCTCACTAAATTAATTCTCGTTGTTAGCGGTTACTGCCAATACTGAAACAGTATTGTCTCTTATTTGTTTTTTGTTGTTTTTTGTTTGCAGATTTTACATTTAAATACAGTGGTGTATGCTCAGATAATTCACCGAAAGGCAATACACAAAACTGCGCTACGAACACGAAATCTTGATATAATGAAAGGAAAAAATCCACTACACTCCATTATTGGAGGGGAAGGTGTATTCGCATATTAAATCATTGGAGCGTACCCACCCATTGGCCAAAGCCAATCCTGAGACGATTAGCTTTTGATTATTCTTGTACATGATATTTGTTTACTCAATTATTAATCCTGTGACCTGACCTAGTTCGAGTAACTTTCACTTCCATTTATCTAACACGTGATTTTTGTTTATTCTATTAGGAACATTTGAAACATGACAAATATCAGTATTCAGGTACTTACTGAGTAATAAATAAATAATATTTATAGCCTGAATGTGAACAGTGTTAACATAATGTGCTTATTACAACAAATGTATTTACAAACATGGATATATATATATATATATATATATATATATATATATATATATATATATATATATATATATATATATATATATATATAAAGTTACAAACAAAGACAACAGTGATCAAAATAGTATGCTATTTCTTAATTTCATTGAAAAATGAATGTATTTATCTTGTTTAATAATTTTATCTTTTGACTGAGAAGATACAATAGATTCAAATCTGCCTATGTAGGACAAAAGCAAGAGTGCCTAGGTAAATATTTGTTTTCGAAGGTCACGATACAAAAGATACACAAGGAAGAAGCGATACTCTGTTTGAACTATATTTTGATTACATAATAAACAAAACCTCTCTCTTCTGGATATGTTTCTATAACGACCAAATTCTAAAGCAAAGGTTATGTGATACTGTCCTAAAGCAAGTAGGAGCCATTCTAAATGTATCATATGTAATTATATACAGGTGTGCTTCCAGCTCAAAACTGTTTTATACATAGCATAATAAGTCAATTTACTAAAAGCGGCTAGGGACTCCTTTCATGATTGACTAAACTGGTCATATAACCTTCGTTTAATTAGACTATGGTGTATTACGACGTTATACTAATTAAGCCATAAATATGACAGTCCTGATACATAAATTATAGTTTAATTTGGTAAGACCAATTTTCGCCATTTTACATTATAACAGAGTCAACATAATTTGCAACATTAAATAAATTTCTGAAAGCAAGGAATTACTGCTTGATAAAATCCAGGACCAAAATTGTACTATTCCTATTTTTTTTTTTTTTCATTATATGAACTGTTACTCTACCAAGCTTTCCATATAATGGATCCAAATTTGTATATTTCCTAACTTTCAAGATATTTCTATAGAATTTAAAATGCACATTTCCCACATGCTTTGCATGGCGAAATTCCCGTACATCAGCACCAAAATAAATTACAGAAACGTCAAACGCATAAAAAAATAATACATCTTTCGGCGATTGGTAGAGACACATCATATAAAATATTATACAACATTTGCAAAGAAAATGAACCGTATATACTTAAACGTCGATAAAGTATCATAAAAGAAAGGAAAAGTCAGCATAAATCCGTATGATCAAATGCATTGTGGTGAGAGAAAAGCGAACTGTGCATACTAGATCTTCATTAAAATTCCAACCATGTTGAAATGAAAATGTTAACAGGCATTTAATCATTAGATTACTCATTTTAATTCAAGACCATATAATGGACCAACACTACGGTCATTATTTCATATAAAATATTCTGTTGGTTCAAAATTTTCGAGGAATGCGGTGCCAAATTCTGCAAGAACACAGAACTGAGAGCGAAAACACGTTCATATTTGATAGTAAATAGATGAGGGAACAATGTTTCAACTTAAATGGCATTGTAAGTCTTTGAACAAAGGTGACCTGTCAATCATTGGCTTGGCACTTTCTGTATATTTGGCCTAGGTCTATTACTTCTAAAACAATTGACTCCAAGTGCAATAAAAAAGCAGCTGCGCTGGCATCTCCTTACCATATATATATATATATATATATATATATATATATATATATATATATATATATATATACGCAAAAACCTACTACATGAAGGAGAGGATGAGAGGATAAGTTTGAAGAAATCTATGAATGAAATTATTTTCCACTAGAATTTATGAATGATAAACTTATACGGTAAATTAATTTTTTCTCCTTCTTCTATTCACTTACTTTCTGATCGTACAATCATCCCTTTTACTTTGTCTTTTTTTATTTCTTCAAAGCCGACTTTTAAAATTTTCAAGTACATCCAAACTCAATATATTGTAATTGTTCTCTTAACACATTTTCCAAATGTTCAATTTCCTTTACCAATTCCTTTTCTTCTTTTTTCCTTTTCCTTTTCATCATCAAAAACTTGTTACACAAATATCCTATGTCTCAAGTTTGACGACAATTTTTCCGTACACATTTACCACACAAGTTCTTAAACTTTAAAGCCTGAAGTTTGTATGCAATTTTTGAACAGCGATATCTCAGACATCCGTCCCTATTTAAGCTTATATATGGTAGCTAGAAGCCTATTTCAGGGAACTGTGTCCCATTTTTTGTGCATTTTGCTTCCTTGCAGAGCTATCAAACAGATATATAAAAACTTTAAAACACCGAAGTTTCCTTTACCTGGCAACACTTAAAAGCAACCTGGACAAAATGCAATGTATTTAATCTAAAATCACTGACACCGATACTTTAAAGATAGAATTCTCTCTATGATGCCGGTTGTTTGATTAAAATCCGTTTTCAAATAACAGGATGTCGATTGTTCCAAGTTTAGATGCCTGGAGTCTTTTGTTGTGGAAATAAAGCCTAGTCATTCGACCTTAATTACTATCAATATGTACCATTTGATTGGTTGAAAATTACTACCAACCGATCCGCTCAAAAATACCCATTTCTCCTCTGTGCGGAGGCGTGGCAAAATTTTCATCTGTGAGTGACGATACGATAATGTTGTGTCGTTTTTGTGTGCATTGTTGCCCCCGCCCATGTATATCACCTGCCACTACAAACGGTAGGCCAATCTGATATTTGGTTACCGCATGGTGAATATGGGGAGCCTGCAAAGGAAGAAAGGGACTAGTTAAAACTAGTGGAACTAGGTTTGCCTAATAAATGAAATCTTTCCTTTAGTAAATGAAACATTACTACTACTGCTACTACTACTAATAATAATAACAATAACAAAAATATAATTATCCTAATCGTCGTGGTCGTGTTTAGTAATTAATTCAAATTGTCTTTAACTTTATAAATCAAGGAGAGTAACTGCTTTTAATCAACCGATTAGGAATTTCTGATGGTAGGTTTATATTCTTAAAGGTCTGTTAATAATCATTACTTGACATTAAGTTTTCTCTCAGTATTGATGGTATCAAGCCGTTTGTTTCTCCGTTCGAGTAATAGAGTAAATGATCGGTCGAAATATTAGTCTGTTTGTAGAATGATTGTGATTAAATCACTCGTATTGAAAGTTTATTTGACTATGCATTTATTATATGTTTTTTTTTTTTTTTCATCAAGTAATTTTATCCTGGGCTTGAAAATGAGTTATATACAATGAACCAGTCACCTTTGAATTTATTTGTTTATTGCTTGATTCTTTTGCCATACCAACTCCGTTATACGGAGGCATACTTTCAATTTCAGTATGCAACAAGTGTTTTAATATTATAATAAATTATAATCGTTAGGACACTAATGTAACAACCCAAAGGTATGTGCTATTTGTATTTACGTCTCAGCTTATAGCTTTGTTAGATTTTAGTGATTACTTGTTTGACTATGGGGGAGTCAGTGTTGGGAAGATATTTCTCAAAACTAGTAATTAACCAAGTACTAGGGACGGACATCATAATATACAGCATTCTCGAGACTTTATGGTAGCATGGATTATTTTTGTAAAATGGACCCTCCTTAATTGATTAACATTAGAAATCATTCGGATATTCTCATGTATAACTGTTTGATCATTTCAGATGGGAGTAATTCAGTGTATTAGGCGTTTGGGTCCTGTTTTATTGTACGTGGCATGAAATACCTATCTACGACTTAGAAAAGCGTACTAATAAATCATAAGAATGTGAAGCAAGAAAATAAAAATGTAAATGTGAAATCTAAGTCTCATATATGTGTGATCGTTAGTTGATTACACGAAGATTATTTGTAATATTAGCGCGTTTAAGAAACCTTTAGCTGACAACAACTGTTGTCTCTAGGTCCTTGAAAATAGGGGAAACATCGACTTCAAGCCAGCCTCACGCAGGTGTTCCTTGAGGTACTGTCAGACCTCTTGCGTGTTACACTAAAATATCAAAGACCTTGATGATAAATGATCAGTCGATTAGGGGAAATAGGGATTAAAGATCACTAATCATATCTGTCTGAAACCTAATCATGAACGGAGAGTGTTGTTCACCTTTTTCAAATTTGAATCATAGGGACTTCTGTAGAAATCAGTGGCGGCGCGAGGATTCGAGACGCCCGGGGGCAATGTTCTTTAGTGGCGCCCCTACTTTGCCACAGAAAACTGTTTTTATATCAGTTGCCAACCTTCCGCCTCCCCCCTCATAAATATAAGTTTTGTGAAGAATTCCCCCGTTACACTAAGGTGAGGTGAAATACTATAAAAATTTCAGCTGCAAAAAAAAAAACAAAAAAAACAACAACTCCCGAGCACCCTCCCCCTCTTCGCATGGCGCCTGGGGGAAATTGCCCCACCCCCACCCCCTCGCACCGCCACTAGTATAAATTGCCACAAATATTCTCTTTTTTTCCAGTTACGACATTTGAATCATTGCTTGTATTGCTTATATTCAGCTCAATAATGCTACAGAAGTTGAAAATTGTCTTTCACTATGTTTCTTGTAATGTAAAATTTAAATCAGATCAGCAATTGTGGTGCTCTCATGTGCCACCTGCGTATGGCCTGAGAGATTTGTCATAAATAAAGATATGCTCAGTTATATATTTTCTGCTGGACGAGACGGATTAGCGAGATTCGCTTATTTGTATGAACAAGATGACCCTCTAATGGGCCTAAGGAAGCCGCTTAGGGGACAATAAAACACCGATACCCCAATGACACGGTTTTCAGGTTTACCACTTTTCCTTTGCTCGTACGTTGGTCATGATATGCAAATGCAACCTCAACATGGAGGAATATAAAAGGTGGCATTGAGAAGCAAAGTTAAAACCCAAGTCAAGATCAAACTATATTGAATAGAAGCGACACATAATTTAAATTCAATAACTGCAATTTTCTCTCTATAAATTCCTGATTTCAAACTTATAATACTACTGCACATATATAATTTCTTTCTGTGTGCACTTGTACATGTATATATATATATATATATATATATATATATATATATATATATATATATATATATATATATAATCTCTGTTTTTGACCAAATGTAGCGAATTCCTTGACACGTGACATTCTGTGTACTATCATCGACACTGTTACTTTTGTGAGATATAATAAAATCTTTCATTTAGTATATTGTAATAAACTTTTGCTAATGTACTAATAAGTGTAATACCCATTAGTTTTCAACTTCAACACTATTACCTTTTTATGAATATGTAATATTACAAATTTATTCCATAAATCTAGGTATTGGCCACTTCAGAAAATAACATTAGAAAGCTTTACAAGAAAATTAGTAATAACATCAACAGAGTCAACACTAATTTCGGACGGTATAGTATCGAACCCTGCTGATTTATTTCGTTCAATGATTTAACAGTCTTTTTTATTTCCTCTGGTGAAAAAATATCTATATCTAAATCACCATCGATTATTTCACTATCTACACAGACTGGCTTTTCTATCTACACAGACTGGCTTTTCTATCTACACAGACTGGCTTTTCTATCTACACACACTGGCTTTTTGTCTTGAGAATGATGAAGTATTAATTCATGTGAACAATAAATGGTTTAAAAATAATCAAAAAACTCATTCGCGCATAATTCACTAGATGGCTTACTTTTCTTTTGATAGTATTTATTACCGTATATACTCGCGTATATTATGCGTCCAAATGCAAACAACATAGACCCTGATCTGCCGTCGCATAATGCGTAGGCAGATCAGGGTCTATCTTTGTTTGTTCTACTGATTAGTCCTTACAAACTGCATAGACCCAGATCTGACGGCTCATTATGCGACGGTAGATCTGGGTCTATGCAGTTTGCATTTGGTATCGTCTTATACGCGAGTATAGACCATAATCTCTCTTCAAAAGCCTTTAGGGCTAGATTTAGTCATATTATTGCGATACCCTCATTAAACTTATGTTTCTTCTTCACAATCTTCTTAGATTTAATATACCTTAATCGAGCTTCAACATAATCATTACAATTTTGTATCGTTTTATTCTAAAGATTCCCGTTTCTGTTAACGTTAAATTCAGTTTGTGCTTTTTGACAACGTTCATAAAACCAAACATTTGGTTTGATGAGCTTTTGTTGATACTTTCCTTCCAAGCGATGGAAGTGCGTATTCTAAAATAATATTTAAAAGAAAAACAACTGTCAACGATATCATTTAACGCATCAGGGTTCTCTACACTGTCGATAAGTGAAGTTAGGTCACTCACCACTTCGTATATATGATACAAACATGATACAAAAGAATCTTTATGATCATCATTCCATATTAGTTTCTCACTAAATTAATTCTCGTTGTTAGCGGTTACTGCCAATACTGAAACAGTATTGTCTCTTATTTGTTTTTTTTTTGTTTTTTTTTTGTTTATTTTGTTTTTTGTTTACAAATTTTACATTTAGTTACAGTGGTGTATGATCTGATAATTCACAGAAAGGCAATACACAAAACTGCTCTACGAACACGAAATCTTGATATAATGAAATAATCACTACACTCTCTCCATTATTGGAGGGGAAGGTGTATTCGCATATTAAATCATTGGAGCGTACCCACCCATTGGCCAAAGCCAATCCTGTGACGATTAGCTTTTGATTATTCTAGTACATGATATTTGTTTACTCAATTAGGAATCCTGTGACCTGACCTAGTTCGAGTGACTTTCACTTCCATTTATCATTTGTTTACTGTATTAGGAACATGCAAAACATGACAAATATCAGTATTCAGGTACTTACTGAATAATAAATACGTAATATTTATAACCTGAATGTGAACAGTGTTAACATAATGTGATTATACAACAAATGTATTTACAAATATGGATATGTATAAAAAAAATATATATAAAGTTACAAACAAAGACAACAGTGATCAAAATAGTATGCTATTTCTTAATTTCATTGAAAAATGAATGTATTTATCTTGTTTAATAATTTTATCTTTTGACTGAGAAGATACAATAGATTCAAATCTGCCTATGTAGGACAAAAGCAAGAGTGCCTAGTTAAATATTTGTTTTCGAAGGTCACGATACAAAAGATACACAAGGAAGAAGCGATAATTTGTTTGAACTATATTTTGATTACATAATAAACAAAACCTCTCTCTTCTGGATATGTTTCTATAACGACCAAATTCTAAAGCAAAGGTTATGTGATACTGCCCTAAAGCAAGTTGGGGTATTACGACGTTATACTAATTAAGTCATAAATATGACAGTCCTGATACATAAATTATAGTTTAATTTGGTAAGACCAATTTTCGCCATTTTACATTATAACAGAGTCAACATAATTTTCAACATTAAATATATTTCTGAAAGCAAGGAATTACTGCTTGATAAAATACAGGACCAAAATTGTACTATTCCTATTTTATTTTTTTTCATTATATGAACTGGTACTCTACCAAGCTTTCCATATAATGGATCCAAATTTGTATATTTCCTAACTTTCAAGATATTTCTATAGAATTTAAAATGCACATTTTCTACATGCTTTGCATGGTGAAATTCCCGTACATCAGCACCAAAATAAATTACAGAAACGCCAAACGGATAAAAAAATAATACATTTTTCTGCGATTGGTATAGACACATCATATAAAATATTATACAACATTTGCAAAGAAAATGAACCGTATATACTTAAACGTTGCTAGAGTATCATAAAAGAATGGAAAAGTCATCATAAATCCGTATGATCAAATGCATTGTGGTGAGAGAAAAGCGAACTGTGCATACTAGATCTTCCCTAAAATTCCAACCATGTTGAAATGAAAATGTTAACAGGCATTTAATCATTAGATTACTCATTTAATTCAAGACCATATAATGGACCAACACTACGGTCATTATTTCATATAAAATATTCTGTTGGTTCAAAATTTTCGAGGAATGCGGTGCCAAATTCTGCAAGAACACAGAACTGAGAGCGAAAACACGTTCACATTTGATAGTAAATACACGAGGGAACAATGTTTCAACTTAAATGGCATTGTAAGTCTTTGAACAAAGGTGACCTGTCAATCATTGGCTTGGCACTTTCTGTATATTTGGCCTTGGTCTGTTACTTTTAAAACAATTGACTCCAAGTGCAATAAAAAAGCAGCTGCGCTGGCCATCTCCTTACCATATATATATATATATATATATATATATATATATATATATATATATATATATATATATACAAACACACACACACAAACTACTAGATGAAATAGTGGATGAGAGTGAAAGTTTGAAGAAATCTATGAATGAAATTCTTTTCCACCAGAATTTATGAATGATAAACTTATACGGTGAATTGTTTGAATACGAAGTTCGATAAATTGCCTGATATAATAATAATAATAATAATAATAATACTAATACTAATAATAATTCCCAACTGTTTTGAATTGACCGAGTTTTCTGCAGTGTGATTGGATATAAACGGTCATTTGATACTGATCTGGAATTCTTTACACATCGATAAATTCTGGGGACCTTCTTTCGGTTACAAATCAGTTTCCAATGCACTTTAGCTCCAGTTTTGTATATACCAACTTCTTACAACACAATAATAACAACAACAACGCCCTCTCGCCCTCCCTCCATCCCCACCCCCGGCCCCCGTGACTTCAGATCAAAATCTGAAACCCCAGATAAAATCTCCGATTATACGTTCAAATAACGTAATCGCAGGCCGGGTTCTTTCTGTACTCCAGCACTCACCTCTGTACCCAAACAAAGCACATGGCAGGCCTTACGAGTCAGTCTACATTCATAAATTACTGCATTTTCGCTTCGACAATGTTTAACCAGCTATTATTGAAGGTCATGGTTATATGACTTATGAGCAGATGATCTCACTAAGAATGGACACAATTTAGATCGAAATGCGTGGAAAGCAAGAACAACGCATGCTAAAACAACAGGTACTGAACGCAAGCTTAATGTTGAAAAAAGGAATAGCCTGGTTTAAAAAAAAAAAAAACAATTAACAAAATCACATCGAGTTACAAAAGGTCCTCAGATCACTGCTATGATCCGCTCTAACACTCTACCCTATCTGTATTACTATATAAGAGTCGACGACCCTTGGCTACCCAAGATGCGGCCAGGTATTCTGGCGCTGTGTGAAATAGGACAATGAAAGAAAACTACGTGCTACCTAAAATCGAATGTTTTTATTTGTTGACGGAATCTGCTGATTTGACGATATAAAGTAGGAAAATTGTAATTATAAGCCTTAAATGATCATTGAAGGGTATTTATCGAAGTGTACATTTTACCTAATCATTCACACGGTTAACATAAAGTCCTTCGGACTTGATTTACTTTGTGGGTGAGTAGGTAAAATTTACACATCGATAAATGCCTAATCATGATCATTTGATCCTATAATAATAATAATAATAATAATAATAATAATAATAATAATAATAATAATATTCAGTGCATGGCATTTGTTCAAGAACCTAGTTTGAAAGGTGAACCTGCATTCAAAGGTCACCTGTGTAAAAAAGTCAGATTGGCCTGTTCCCATCGGTGGCTGCTATTTAGAGGTTATATACTGAGTTATTCCTTTATTTGACATTTCACTTGCTTTTGCCCTGTCGTATCACGGCATGTAGTCCTGTCAATATTAATCCGCCGAACTTGATATGTTCCGGTATCATCTTTCCTTCCTTCGTAATAATCATCTAAATATAAAGAAAAGTACTTTAAATAAGCTAAATATCATAAACACGGCCTCACTTTGTTCCTTAATGGTACATATATCCATTCGCTGTTAACGAAGAGAACTATTATTCATGTAGGATGTGTTTCCGCCACTGCGTGAGAAGGCACTTCCCTCAAGACAAAAGTGTGGTTCAAGAAAAGAAAATCGTTACAGTTGTAAAATTAACGAACTGATTAGGTAAGATGCATGGAGTTGTTGCATATTTTAGAAGAAGACCATTCCTTCAGCTAGGTCGGACTTTACGATTGTCACTAATCGTGAATTATAAACTGTAAGAGTAGCATAACATGCTAGGTAAAGGCGAGAATTACATGTGTACATGTATATGTTCCAGTGTTTTCTATAGTGAATTCTACAATGTGTGTCAACCAGGCCACATATAGGGAAACTGTTGAAATTTATTGTTTGAATTCTGTATATATCTCGACCCACTAACTCGGTAACGATAGTGTGGGGAAAATGATATTGAAATGAAAATTTAGTTTCTTTCTTGACAGTGTATGTCAAAATTGGGCTACTTACATTACATTTTTGCTTGCCCAACAATGATGTTTACTTGTCCGGGCAACTTGGGGATGGGAATTGGGCCACATATTAACCTCAAGGGCCAGTGTTAGTCGCATTGTTAAATTTGTCATTTCATGTTCAATAAGTCAATATATGACTATGAGCTGGGAATCTTACAAGTTTCTAAGTTACTAACCAATGACCAACATCCCTGGGGATCATTTCTCGACACTCCAGTCATTGGTTACATGTACAAGTTCTCAGAAATGTGAGACACACCTCAGGAGTTACAGGACATTTAAGTAATGCTACCCCATTCCCCACTAGCCCCACGTTCAGGGGCACGATTTAAATTCAAAAAGTGTTGGAGCATTCTATACTCATAAAACTATCACTGTCCTAAGTTTAAATTGTATAGCTTAAATTGTATAGCTTAAATGATCCAGGCGGAAACAATATCTTGTTTAATTGTAAAAGCTTGTGGATATATATGGACTGACGTGTCAAGCAAGCCATTGAAGGCTCGCTATACAAAAAATTATTATAAAAAACTCAAACTTCTTGTTCCTTACATTTGTTTTGACTATTTTACAAACGGTAGTACAATATTTTAGGATTTTCCTCCCAATCCAACCCCTGTTTTTTTCCATAAGCTTTTCATGGTCACTTAAAATCCCATAACATAAAATTCATCACAGATATAATGTTTGTTTTTGGGATGAGTTTTGCACATACATTGTTTCACCAAAAAGAAACCCACAGGGAAAGTATAAGACCACTCTCTTACATCTTGTACATTTTGCCTTGAACCCATTACAAGAACACCAAAGAAGTGGTTAGAGAGTTGTACGCAACACTCATGAATCTGAACAGTGTGGACAATTACATCTCCATTTGTGCTCAAGAAGTTTCACCTTACATTATGTGAAGAGTTATACACAGCCAGGCAGGCATATATATATATATATATATATATATATATATATATATATATATATATATAGATATATATATATATATAAAGATAGAATTACAGCGTGAAGAAAAAGCTATATCAACAGAGATTATCACAATATAATATTGACGGTACCACCCGTGACTGTTGACAAAGATTTGACAGCTACACCTGGCTCCCTCTGGAAAGTCCTTTCCGCTGGAGCAGACGGCCGAGCAGATATGTTTATCTCCCGGCTGTGAAGGCAGATGGCAAGAGCCGTGTGGACAGCGCAGGGCATCAGCTCAGGTGCAGTAGGAACTGATGGACATCCACTGCATCCACACTGCATCCAGACGTGTCTCTAGACGCTTCCACATTGTGGTGCCACTGGATCCAGACAGGCCTGGACGAGAGAGTGAGTGCGACTCTGCGCAGTTTTCTCTCACTTAAATCCAAGATCAAGTGTTTTGTATCTTTAGGGATTTTTTCCCTTTGAAACATCATTAATAGCCTTAATGAAATCCAGTTCATCTTGTCTTAAGACCTCATCAAGGACAATGTTATACTCAAATACCATAGGACAATGGTGGATTTTAAACAATATTTACCTTAATCACAAGTCAATAAGTCAGGTACAGGTGGAAGCTGACAAATGTTCCCACTAGCAATAACTTGTACACCTCCAAACTACAAATCTCAATGTTTAATCATTCTATACGCATATTCAATTTGATCAAACAATTTCAATCACAGCATAGAAATTTCATCAATAATCAAAAAGTCTGTTTTCATACGTTTTTTGCATAGTTCATAACTGTCATATCTTCCATCACTAATCCCAGACCAGGAATGCGCTGCGCATCCTTTCACATTCAGTGCTGCAATGCCTGTTGTGCCAGTTACAATGACATTTTTACCTGCTACAGACAATTTGTTTTGAATTTGTTTCACCACAAAACTTTTCCCTGTCCCACTTTGGCATAACAAAATGATATTGTAGCCTTCTAAAGCCATTTCAACAGCAAATAACTGTGTTTTATTCATTTTCCATTCATATTACACACAGTGCTTAAAAAAGTGAAGTTTACCTAAATAAAATACCTATCATTTAGAAAGAGTAACGTTTAACATATTCAAACCCACTTATGAAGGCTGGTGCTGTGGATTTATCTCAACATGTTACAACATGTATACATTTTGAATATAATATTGTGTTTGGGTATGCAAACTAGTGAAAAATAATTACACAAGTATTAACCAAATTAAATCTCTTGTTTTGTTGACAGTGTAAATCTTATATGAGATTCAACAAGTTTATAGTATTTAACATTAACAACAAGCTATACAAAGCAATTGTGTACAGTTTGTAGGTTACATCTCAGTCGAAATTGGGGTAATTACTTACTTATGGACTAAATAAGTATATAATGAAAAATGTTCTTTTTTCACACACAACCCGAGCTCAACTAGATAACTATGTTGAAAGCATTAAGAAAAAAAATAAATCGAGGTTGTTCCGATTGCATATTGACGGGCAACGATTTAATTCGCTACATCTCGGAGACTCCCGTATTTGCCGGTTAGGCAGAGATGTAGCGATTGGCACCGATATTTGAAAAGACTCGACGAAGCAAATGACCAATCACTGCAGCAATCACGATCTAGTACATTCACTCCGATCCAGACCGGAAGTGTACTGTTCGAAAACCGTGACAAGACACGAAGCAACGGATAAACTTCGCGTAAAAGTGGCCATTCAAAATCAGTAAGGTACTTAAATGGTACATGGGGGAAAAGTTTGGAATGTCTTCTTTACGGTCGTGTAAGTTATGGGTGACTAAGTGCGGAGATAGTATAGGAAAATTTGAACGGAGTCATCGAGGGGTCAGATTGTGAACTGCGAGAGTTAGTTACCTTGTGTTTATTGGGAGTAGGGGAGGATGCTATCGTTAGTTTCCCCGTTTCGATTGATAGAATCAAGTGTCTGTGATGGTATGCCATGGATTAATGTGTAAATCCATCCTCGGTGTCAGCCTCGTTTGTCACATTTGGAACAGTTCCGTAGTTATCTCGCTTAATGGTCGCTTACGGTATCATCCATTTTAAAGCTAAACATTTTTAAAAATATATTGCAAATTTTGACCATTTAGACATATAGTCGCTGTATGCGCACTTAGCTAATACACGAATTAATCTAGGTTTTTAATCACAATTATTAGTTGAGGTGTGGTTTTGTTGTTACCAGTAGCAATGTACGGTTGCCTCTGAGAGCGTGCGCTTGCAGAATTTTCCCAGCAGTTTACTATCCAGCGAATGGCAGAATGTTCCCTGACAGGCACAGAATTCTGCAGAGTTCCGCGGGGAGTATAAAAGGGCTTGTCAGCGTCTGTGCTAGGACCTGGTCGAGTTTCCGAGGGTCGTGCTAAGAGTTCTGTGTGCTCAGACAGTGCGTGAGAACGTTGTTTTACTATTTTCTACGAAGTCCATATAAGTCAGTGCGCAAAGAAAAGGTAACTCTTTTGTTTACTATTTTTCCGCGAATCAGCAATTTACAGTTTTTTCACGATGTCTTTATAAATATTTGCCAGGAAAATAGCGTTTTTATAGTACATTTTGGACATGTCTAAAAGTACGTTCTATATAAACTAAACCTTTCTGGACAGTTATTATTTCATTTTTATGTTTTAAAAATCAGCAACTTTAATTTAAATATTTGCCTAATCAGTTAATTTGCACGCAGATAGTATTTGTCATGATCTTGTGAGGTCAAGTCAAGTGTTTCTTGTAGACCTTATTAAAATAATAATACTTATTACAGTTCAGTAGAAATAGGAAATTGCGGAATAATAATAATAATAGTTTGCTTACGAAGCCACTGAGTGTTTCTCAAGGCTCTATTCATAAGTTATTCGTTATATTGTAAAACTTTTGAGTGTTTCTCAAGGCCATGTACATAAGTTGTCAGTTATTATTGTTCTAGCTATTCAGTGTTTCTCAAGGCTCTGTTTGAAGTTAACTCATATGAATATAATTAAACGTTAGCCAATGTTTCTAAGTCTCTCACTAAATAATAAATTAATATAGAATCTGAACATTACAACTTTGATATTTGTAAATGTTTATATCAAATTCTATCATAATAAACTGTTATTTAAATTTAGTATATTTGTCCAAATGAACACTACCACTGTGATATCAAGTCAATGAGTCATTATATAGAAGTGATGCACCTGATATTTGAATCTTGAATTTTTACTGCCATATGATTTCATGACTGTTAATAAACCAGATGAAACTTCAGTTTGAGTCTGCATTTCATCCCTGGTCCTATTCGTATAGCTAGGATTGCCTACTTCATCAGGTCTATGCTTAACTGGACCTTTATTCTAAGGAGAGTTTATCGGTTGCAAAGAGTACAGCGAGTCATTTAGTGGTCACCAAGTTATCGGCCAGAGCTATCCCGTAACAATACTTTGGATATGGAGAAAAAAATTTACTATACACCTGAAGCATACACATTTTTGAAAATATATTATATTTTTCTTTCTATTTCTATTATTAAAATATGCTCATTATCATTCATTCATTTGTCTGTGTTTGATTTCGTCTATCCATCCATCCTTCCCTCTAGCATGAATGAACGAATGAATTAACTAATTGATCAATTGGTTGATTAATTAATTATTAAGTAATTATTAATTAAGTATTTAATCTATTGCTGAATAAAAATAGAAAAAGTTTCAAAGAATGATCAATAAAAAGACACGAATTGCAAATAATGTAAATTTGTTTTAGTTGAGATAAATTAATGTCCCATTTATGCGGTAGAAGTGTTTGATATTCCTTATCATGCAACTCAAGAGATCTTCGAGAGAAGATTTTATATTCTCATTACAATTTCTTTTTCGAAGGAAAATCTTCTATACCTTATCTTATTAAAGTTGTTTTTTTTTTTTTTAAAAGTCGGAATATTTGAAATAGTGTTAAATAAGTACAGCAATAGATAAAATGTGGAAAAACACTTTTGGGATCAACTGACCCGACATAAAATATCTAACCGTTTTTAAAATTCTATTTTCTTACCTACATTTATAAAGAGTGTTTCAAAGTGGTTGGACTCGGACAAAGTATTATCAATAAGAAAACCTGAAAGTTTGGCACATTTAGCAGATTCAGTTTTTGTACCATTTACTTCTAAGTACAATTATCTACATTTGGCTGATCGTTGTGCTGGGCAGATAAGCATTAACTGGGTTTCTTTAGATTTAAGCTAAGTTTATTGTCATCCATTCATTTCATAACACATTGTAAATCTTCTTTTAGTTTGCTCTCAACAATGGTAATATCTTTATCGCTAACATATTGTGATGTGTCATCCACAAACATAGACACTGAAGAATGTTTCAAGCACTTTGGAAAATCATTTGTAATAAAGCCCAGTTTATACTGTACACCATATTGCAATAAAGCCCACCTTAAATTGTATACCATATTGCAATAAAGCCCACCTTAAAATGTATACCATATTGCAATCAATCTGATTTCTAAGACCCACATAAGTATCGTTCTATGGAGGCGGTAATAATAGACTGGTGACTAATAATTTAAACATATAATATTTTTTATTGCTGAACAGAAAAACGTTCCAAAACCAGACACCGTCGGAAAACAAATATAATGGCCGTTTAATTATGGTGGCTTATATGCAAAGGTTTTAATTAGTTTTAGAATGGCCATATTTTTGGTCAGTCACAGAGGGGTCAGCTGCTGGAAGTTTAATTGCATTTATTATTTATTAATCACGACGGGCTGCGCCATCCATTGATGTATTAGTGTACAATAGTGAACAATGGCGTCAGAAGAATGATGCGAACCTCTCTTGTATACGCTATACATCCCTTGTAGAATGAACCACGTGTTGATATACAGAACATTCACAGCGCCATTTCATGCCATCATAGGAGCACACATTGTATGACGCTATCCCGTTAAGAACATGAACTCAAGAATTATGACATATACATCACTTTTGTCATTATGATAAATAATAAGGGACAAAATATTTTGGGCATCGATACTTTCCACCACAGGTGCTGGTGAACACTTTTTATAAAAACTAAAGATGACTTCTGCCACTCTCAAATAATTCAAAAAATGTGTCCAAACGGTCGACGCCCATATACAAAATAAATCGATTTTATTTGAGTTCAGTAATCAAGTTCACGTGTGATAATGTCCTCCAAGTACTCTCGGTGCTTTCTAGGCTCACTACACGTTTATTTTCTTACATATTCTCTACTTCTGTTTTCCAATACTGAATATTCCAGTATGTCCAAATACAAATATGTCAATTAAAAGAATATTCCTAGACAAACTTACAGTGAAGTTCTTGTCATAGGTTATCCAACATTTGTTGGAGATGCTGAACTGTAAACAAAGCAACATGCCATGGGTCACAGATTTCACTTCCGGGACAACATCAATGTTTAATTACTCACTATGCCAAAATACACAGAGACAAACCTCATATTCTTGAAGAATATACAATTCCCTTTAAATCAGTACCAAGAAATGTCAAAATCTAAGCCAAGAATCATTACCAAGAAAAAAAAAGCTAAAAATACTCTAAAAATACATAGAGACTACCTTTATGGGTACTGACCCGGAAGTAATAATCGTGATCTGAGTCCTTCTGAAAATTGAATCGGAAGGCTACACAGTTAGAGATATTTTTTGACAAAATGACTATCAGATGTTGGGGTAATGCGTAAAAAGAGAGATTCGTCTTGCAAAGGGCACTTAGCGACATAGGCCACCCTAATTTAAAAGTTCTGCTTGATTTCCAAAGGCCACGATCGTAAAGTCATTGTCTGCAGCAAATGCATTTTCTTTGAAAAGCAGGAACGCTCATTCAAGTGCCTGTGAGTGTATCAAACTACTTCTAGTTTAAATAAAGTCACCTCGTGATTGGATATTTACAGGAATGTAAATCTTTATATCATCTGTGTGAAAGTTGCAAGGATTTCTTACGGCGTACAATTGTTTTCTTTAAAAGGAAATCATTGCTGATTTTTTTTTGTCCTTTAACATTTATGGATTAAAATGATTTATTACTTTTTTCATAAGATTCACCCAGCCAGCCGTGGTTGGTTGCCTCTGTATGTTCTTATGAAAGGCACTTAACTACCATTTCTTCGGCCTAATATAGCTAAAAATGTTTTAAACGTGTCGCGTCCCCCCCCCCTCAAATAAAAAAAAAATAAACAAACAAACGCATCCACAGGATTCAATAGAAAGAAAAACTGGAAACGCTGAGAATATAATTAAAATATTATGGTTATATACATATTTTATCGCCTTATTATGAAACATGTGGGACTGTGTTACAAGTTGCTCAACTCAGATACTGACACAAAGCCCATCCCGCTATATATATATATATATATATATATATATATATATATATATATATATATATATATATATATATATATATACGACCATGAGTGAAGAAAACATGCGTATAATATATGGCCCCCAAACAAAATATATACACATACACAATTATACCATCTTTATTATGAAATTTTTCCTTACTATTTGATGAAATCTTGTACAGATTTAAATACAATCAGAGAGGGGGTGGGGTGGACCACGAGTGAAAAAAACATGTGTACAATATATGTCCCCCGCCCCAACAAAAGTATGTACACACACAATTATAACATCTTTATTCCTTTTTATTTCATGAAATCTTGTACAGATTTAAATACAATCAGAGAGGGGGTGGGGTGGACCACGAGTGAAGAAAACATGTGTACAATATATGCCCCCCCCCCAACAAAAATACGTACACACACAATTATAACATCTTTATTCCTTTTTATTTCATGAAATCTTGTACAGATTTAAATACAATACAATCCGCATGATAGAAAATGAGTGACGGATCAAAAAAGAAGCAATTCAACTGATACTGGAAGTGATAATTGATTAACATTTGGCTAGTTTGAAATAGACCAGATACCGGTTACACTCTGAGAAATAATTTGATGCGGTAGCAGGTGCCTCGCTATAATTACACACAGGTGATTCATATATGTGACTGACAAATAAATCGTTATTCGGTACTGCAACTCTTTTAAATCTTTGTAAGGAGGACTAAGAATTTTCTAGCACAACATGTGTGGAGTAGTAACGGGTCATCTTTATGATATGCTATTATTTTAATTCCGAAATAGTTCGGGAAAGTCTTATGTTTTGAGAAAAGTTGTTCCACTGGTATACACATAAATTAATAAAGGTGTTTGGCGTTTTACGGCACAGCAACACAAGTAGGTTATTTAGTTCCGAGACAATTGGAGCAAAGTGACTTGCTTTCAGTCGCGAGTCCGGCACGCGACCACTGAGTCACCGTGGTTCCTGTCAAATTAATAAAAGACCTTATAATAATTTGTTTGTTTTGGTTTTGTTGGGTTTAATGCTATTTATTAGCACACGATAGGCTATACTTGGCGGTCAGTATATTTGGTGCGGGACGAACCTGGGAAGATCCCGGAAAGAACCACCGACCCACGGGAAGCTACTGACAAGCTTTCTCACATACCACGTTGGTCGAGTCCTTGGTCACCAGGGGCCCCTCGAATAATTTGTTATCTAAGTTTGTAATAATTTGAAAGACGAAAATTAAAACGGTTTCTAATGTTATATTTTGTTTGTTAAAAAATTTATTGCGGTAGCAAATCATATAGATAGCCTGGGCAGTGACTATTTCATTATTTGTTTTAAAAATAAAAGTACACATTTTATGAAATTTGCTTCTGCCACCAGACTCCTTACTGGTATTAGTTTTCTGTTCATATAATCTAGTGAGTCCATAAAAAGTGAACGTTCTTCGAATTTAATCAGCTTTCCCAAAAAATATTGATGACGAGCTTTCGGAATATATCAGAGTAACAAAGTAGTGAACTAATGTGCTGCATGAGTCATACCAACGCTACTTTCTTTTCATATCAAATCAACAAATTTTCTCTATACAGACAAAAAAAGTTTCTGTCAAAATATCTGGTGACATTTGTATGCAATTGTGACACCACACACCAAACAATTCTAAAAACTGTCTAGTTAGATAGCTTTGATAAAGGAAAACTTTATCATGACACTGGTAACTAAAATGTGATTCCTGCTGTGATAGGCGTGCCAGGGCATCCATAGAAGCTTCTTGGAACTTGGCTTGGTGTACCTGTATTACTCCACACATGTAGATCAATTTACTTTGGTATTGGGTTTTAAGACAATCGACAAAACCAAATGTATAAGATATGTATGTATGTATGTTAGCGTTTAACGGCACATCAGTACAAGTATGTATGTATGTATGTATGTATTTATGTATGTTAGCGTTTAACGGCGCCTCAGGAAAATAATTGCTTTGTGATGTCAAATAAAAGTAAAGTTCTATAAATGTAACAGTGAATTGCACAACAAATTTAGGAAGATAATCCCTTCCAAATAAACGTAAACATGAAGTACTACAAAATAAAATATAAAAGGTCCAGGTCTTAAATTTCCGTAAAATGTATATAAAACAAAATAGAAAGGCAACAAATATAAAATCCCTATCTATAGTTCAAATTTGTTATATAAACCAATTCGCCTCAAAACGTCCAAGATCTTTTTTCTTGTGGTACAGCATCATAATGTTCCGTAATCGCAAAAAATACGTTGGCATCACAAGCACTGAAAACTGTATCTAGCATTTTTAGATATCAACAAATATTTGGAAGATTACATGTACATGATATATTCAAAATATTTGATGCTATGGTGAAACCAGTATTATGTTATTGTTCTGAAATATGGGGGTATGAATATTCACCAGAAATCGAAGCAATTCAGCACACATTTTGCAAAAGATATCTTAACGTACCAATTACAGTGAATAACTATGTTAGTCTTGGTGAATGTGGGCGATACCCTCTAAGTACAACTTATATGTTCAGATGTGTAAAGTATTGGACTAAAATTATACACATGCCGACAAACCGATATCCCTCCCAATGTTATAATATGTTAAAAAACCTGGATGATGCAGGCAAAATCACATGGGCTATTAAAAGTATAAAACCTCTTATTCTCCCATGGTTTTGGTTATGCATGGCTAGCACAAGAAATAGGTTACAGAAACATTTTCCTATCTGTGTTCGGACAACGCTTATTTGATTCCTCGTTTCAGATCTGGTCAAGTAAAATTAGCGAATCTATAAAAAATGTTTATTATAACCAGTACAAGTCATTATTGGATATTGAGAAATATTTAACATTAGATTTACCTTTCATTTTCAGAAAAGAATTGCCATCTTTCCGATGCTCTAAACATGATTTAATGATCGGACGAGGAAGACACTCTAAAATTGGAAGAGACCTAAGAGTTTGCAAATTATGTCTTAAAGATAATAACAAGGTTGTAGAAGATGAGTACCACTTTGTAGGTATATGTAATTCTTATACCGAGTTAAGACGGAAATATTTCGTCGAAATGTATTATATGAACCCGTCTGTAGATACATTTATGTCTAATGTCCACTCAGAAAATAAGCGTTATTACGAATATATCAAAATTTCTGTATTTTGCTTTTAAACTAAGAGATGAATTGTTAGAAAGTATCAATCTCAACACCTAAATAAGTGTATTTTATAATATTGTTTATGGCGCACTGTGTATCTCACTCTGTTCTCTTCGATATGTATTATGGACCGGAGGCCTAAAGTACTGAATAAACATTCTGTTCTGTTCTGTAATCGAATTTAGATGAAAACGAAAAAACCTTCTGTCTCACAGGGTGGAAGTCGATACACTTGACCAGAATGTGTTCCACTGTCCGTGGATACTGACAGGGTATGCACGCAGGTCTAGGTTTACCCTTCAGGAGATATGCATGAGTCAGGTATTTGTGTCGTATACGCGATCGCGATCGGCACAATACCACTTCATCCCTGCAATTTGTTCTATATTAGGGATGGCATTCTCATCCAGTTCGACAGAGAAATCTGGCTGATTTGCTAAGCTCATTTTTTTTTTTATATCACTTTTTTTTTATATCTCGGTCCGGTTGTCTCAGCCGGGTTGCCTCAGTCATGTTGTCCATGCGCTAGCCATAGCACTTGCAGGAACAACTTTTCCAATAGTTACAAGTTATCCTTATAACAAAATTTATTGTTATTTTCATATGACATCCATTGATTAAATGTGCTAAATATAGCAATACTATCAAATGTTTTTTTATTTTTTGTAATTTTTATTTTCTCATGCGAAGAACTTGTGTACTTTGGATCAGCCATTCGCACCGCTGCCTTCATTAACATATTCGTATTAATGATCTGTGTTCACAAAACAAAGAGCACGTAATTCGAATGATGCAATAAAAACAACACATACAAATTATGTTTTTTTTAATGTAAGAGCGGCAGATATAATATGATCTTACTTATATAATTATTTGAAGTTTCATAAAACTTTGTAAGACCAAATGACCTATACAAAAAGGTGAGGAAATGATAGTACCTGATGAATACTGTTTGTATTGAATGTGATAAGCTATATTGCAAAAATGAAGGGTTATTTTAATTTGAAAACAATAAATTGGGTGAGAAAAAAATCTATGTTAATGCAAAATCAAAACATTGATTCTGCTACTCGACAATTACGGGTTTGATGTTATGAAGCTTGTTTGTGGCATTTTAATTCCACATGTTTTGCCAAGTATAGAATACATTTTTTCTAGATTATAGGAACAAATAATGTTCTGTAAGATTTGAGATTTTAACGGGTTTCCAAATTTAAAGTTTTGCAAGGCATTCAGTGTGGAAAGGAAATCCGAAAAGATAATTAAATTTCTTTTTTGAGAGGTTTCAACGTAATTAAAATATTTGAGTGTGGCTGTAATTTTGGTGGTGAGAATGGAGGTTTGAGCATGTAACCGACTTGAGACGGTGCCATGGGGTATTGCAAATGCAGTTCCAGCCTTGTCTCCATCTTTCGAACCGTCTGTATACAGGGACGTATAATCACGATAGGATGCTATGATTTCATTGAATTTGCTCTGAAAAAGGATAGGATTTATTGAGGACTTGTTGAATTGGCAAAGATTAGATATTATCTTGTGGATTTTGATAGTCAAGATGGTGATTTTGGAACATAAAAGTTTGCAGTATTTCAAGGACAATCAGAAATGATGACCCTTTCTTCCCCAACCAAATGTATGTAATCCCCGAGGCCACGAAACTGGGTCTTATAAAACTGCTCCCCAGGTTGTGTTCTCGCTTCTGTCGAAACGCAACGAAACCATAAGTTGATTTCTGCAAGAATGAGACAAAAATGTATATTCTTGTTTTTTTACCTGTTTGTCTACAGAGTTCGCAAAGAAAAAGCAACGAAAATTATATCAGTTTTAAGGCTGAAGCCTGAAAATCTAGCACTTCCCTGTTTCATTTCTGAAGATTTCTTTCGTGAAAATGCAATTAAAAATAAGACTTCAATAACATCTCAAAACAAGGCTGCCCATGGGATCAAATTGTATGTGTACGTTGCGGAGTTATTTACCATTATCTGGGGTACATCTAGGGAGTCTAACACTAGCGTTTGAAATTCTAACCGGCTCAAAATCTGCAATTTTAAGAATGGATCAGTAACTTTTCCCCTGGAAAGGATTTTTTCTGTTAGTTTCAACAGTTATCGACCCGAAGTCCATCTAGTTCTGGAAGTTAATTTCAATTACTGATCTTACATATATGTTCATTCTAAAGTCTAACACAATCTGTGAAGCAGATACAATTAACATTTAAGATAAAATACCCCCCCCAAAAAAATAAAAATAAAAAAAAATAAAATAAAAATAATAATAATAAACAAATAAATAAAAACAAAATAAAAAGAATATACCAGCTTAATCCTGTCCGGGTATGAAGAAAAGTTTTTATCTGTTGAGAAATAATACGGAATATAAAATTAAACTTTTTGGGGGATGGGTACGTTGCGTGGCGCTGTGTTCCACTTTATATTATTCCTGTGTATCTACTAGTATTTTCATATCAGAAAAGAATATTCATGCATTCTTTTTTCACCCTGTATACGTCAGCATGCATGGACAAATTTAGAGAATCACAAAGGCCCAGTCTTTTCTTTGAAATCTCTATTTACAGTTAACAGAAGAAAAAAAATCACGCTACCCGCACGTGTTGAATTGGCTGTTTTTTGTGATCTGTTTATAATTAGCTGCAAAGCTATTTATACACCCGTGTCAGAATGTATGTAACCGACCATGCTGCAGAGTTATTTACTTGACAATCCCACCTTGAGAAACCCGGAAGCGTCCGATAACAAACGCAAGTTTCATATGATATCGATTCATCAATTCTAATAATTTTCAAAACGACTAACTGATTGTTTATTTGATTGATTAATTAAATGATGGATCAACTGATAGATTGCCTCACTGATTGGAGTTTCAAACTCTACAGCGGGAGGTTAAGGCCCATTTATTTGTAGCATTACATAACGATTATTTACATTTGAAAGTACTCTCCCTCCCTCCCTCTCTCTCTCTCTCTCTCTCTCTCTCTCTCTCTCTCTCTCTCTCTCTCTCTCTCCGATGCAATTATCATGTTTCTCCGATATTTTTTTCAAAAACAAAAAAAAAAAATATATAAAAATGATGCAGTTACAGTAAGAAGGATTATACGATCCTACCTGTCCCGACGTGTGTCCGTATGTAGTCTCGCAACTCCTCTAACACTGTTGAAGATATAAACTTCAAACTGTGGGATATGATTTTGAGTGGTCTGTAGGTGTTCATAATGGTTTTAAAATCTCTATCCATCTCCCGTTGGTCGAAACTTGAGGTAGAGTGGGGACACTTGTGCATATATGTATAATGGTGGGGTTGGGGAAATGGATAGGTAGAATAATTGAAACTAGAGTGGGGATAATGCTGCTCTGTTGCATGCTTCAAATTTTTTATGATAGATCATTTTTATTCTGAAAACAAATCTTAAATCATAGATCAGTGTGTATGTCTGTGTGTGTGTTTTAAATATAAAAAAAATGAATGTCACAGTGTGGTGTGTTTGTCAATAGTATTATGAAGGGGGTGGTGATAGGGGAGCAACATTTCTGTCGGAAGCCATATTAAGATTTATGAAAGGAGCTGAACTATATATGACTAGCTCCTAGTAATTGTAAATGTTTTAGTCTTTCGTCTTTCATTCTGTTGAACTCATTTCTACATGTCCCTACATTTGCCACAAGCCATAACACACTTGTTGATGTGTTTCAAAATATGTAATACTACATAAATCTAACTTCAGTAAATGTTAAAGTATTATTAGACTTTATGGGACACGGGCTTTTTTGCTTTTAAAAATATAATAAATTATCCCACGTAAGACGATTCGCCTTTGTCATAGCATCACCTGAGGCCCTCCCATGATAATTTGGGGGACAAGAGAACATGGTAAAAAAATTTCAGCTGACATGGGGAAAAATAAATAAATATGAATATGGCCAGGCTGCTCTGGGAAAAGTGTGCCTCGTCTGTCTGAAATTTGTGAAGAAATAGCAGAGAGATAGTTAATTTAATAGTACGGAAAATTTACCGTTTATATTATAGATTGACTGCAACTGCAAATAACATAGACCTTGATCTGCCGTCGCGTAATGTGCAGGCAGATCAGGGTGTGTGCTGTTTGTTCTACTGATTACTCCTATGAAACTGCATAGACCCAGATCTGCGGTCGCATTGTGCAGTTGGACTCGTCTTGTAACTGAGTATATACGGTACTGAATTTTAAAATTGTTTTCAGACGTGAAATGATACGAAAAGAAAACAGTATTTAGTTCGTATAATATCTTGGTATATGGATATAAAGGCGGTAACTAAAGTGGTACATATGCACTTTTTATAAGAAGAGACGCTTAAATATAAAAATGACGTTCTCAGTGGTATTACATATAAGGCCAAATTTTGTATGTATCATCGGAAATTTGCGTTAAGATGAATATTTTGTAATATTAATGTAAATTAATGAAATATTTCGCCAATTTCAAAGTAAGTGACACAATCTTACCGAATCAGGCAATCAATACTCTCTTTACATACTCAAGACACTTCTCTTAATACGTAGGAGGGGTGGGTGGGTCAGGCGCAATTATTTTTCCAAGGCTATGAATGTAGAATCCTAAAGAACGTTTTCATTTCTGGAGAAGTATAAACGCAGTCTTACATAGTAACAGGCCAGTACAAGCGATGTGTATGATGATCTAGTCAGATTACGATCAGTTGTGTAACAGTGGAAATAAGCAAAATACTGGGAAGTTGTCTCCTGACACTGCGAGATCTATTTATTTTGATTGATCACACATTCATCACTTTTCAATTTAAATGTCTGATTTGACGACGTCACTTGGCTTGTGTGTGCACCTGCTGTGTTGGCTCAACCTTCCCACACCCCTACCCCCCACTACACACACACACATTGGGATCAGTAATTGCTCAGTGGTTAGCGTGGTGGACTCAATCAGAGGTTGTAAGTGGCACTTTACTATAATGATGATGTTAGGTGATGTATGGAAAAAGTCATTTGATGACATTGATAAACTCGGCAAGGAATTATAATTGAGCAAACAATACCTGGAATATCTAATATCTTTTGATTAAGACATTGTTGAGAAAGATAAAGATACATTTAATCTGACAGAAGAAGGAACCAACTAATGAGAGGCATTACACCCGATTAATGAGAGGCATCATGCCCGATTAATGAGAGGCATTCAACCCGATTACTGAGGCATTACACCCGATTAATGAGAGGCATTACACCCGATTACTGAGGCATTACACCAGATTAATGAGAGGCATTACACCCGATTACTGAGGCATTACACCAGATTAATGAGAGGCAGTACAAGTCATTATTGGATATTGAGAAATATTTAACATTAGATTTACCTTTCATTTTCAGAAAAGAATTGCCATCTTTCCGATGCTCTAAACATGATTTAATGATCGGACGAGGAAGACACTCTAAAATTGGAAGAGACCTAAGAGTTTGCAAATTATGTGTTAAAGATAATAACAAGGTTGTAGAAGATGAGTACCACTTCGTATGTATATGTAATTCTTATACCGAGTTAAGACGGAAATATTTCGACGAAATGTATTATATGAACCCGTCTGTAGATACATTTATGTCTAATGTCCACTCAGAAAATAAGCGTTATTACGAATATATCAACATTTCTGTATTTTGCTTTTAAACTAAGAGATGAATAGTTAGAAAGTATCAATCTCAACACCTAAATAAGTGTATTTTATAATATTGTTTATGGAGCACTGTGTATCTCACTCTGTTCTCTTCGATATGTATTATGGACCGGAGGCCTAAAGTACTGAATAAACATTCTGTTCTGTTCTGTAATCGAATTTAGATGAAAACGAAAAAACCTTCTGTCTCACAGGGTGGAAGTCGATACACTTGACCAGAATGTGTTCCACTGTCCGTGGATACTGACAGGGTATGCACGCAGGTCTAGGTTTACCCTTCAGGAGATATGCATGAGTCAGGTATTTGTGTCGTATGCGCGATCGCGATCGGCACAATACCACTTCATCCCTGCAATTTGTTCTATATTAGGGATGGCATTCTCATCCAGTTCGACAGAGAAATCTGGCTGATTTGCTAAGCTCATTTTTTTTTTATATCACTTTTTTTTTATATCTCGGTCCGGTTGTCTCAGCCGGGTTGCCTCAGTCATGTTGTCCATGCGCTAGCCATAGCACTTGCAGGAACAACTTTTCCAATAGTTACAAGTTATCCTTATAACAAAATTTATTGTTATTTTCATATGACATCCATTGATTAAATGTGCTAAATATAGCAATACTATCAAATGTTTTTTTATTTTTTGTAATTTTTATTTTCTCATGCGAAGAACTTGTGTACTTTGGATCAGCCATTCGCACCGCTGCCTTCATTAACATGTTCGTATTAATGAGCTGTGTTCACAAAACAAATAGCACGTAATTCGAATGATGCAATAAAAACAACACGTACAAATTATGTTCTTTTTTTAATGTAAGAGCGGCAGATATAATATGATCTTACTTATATAATTATTTGAATTTTCATAAAACTTTGTAAGACCAAATGACCTATACAAAAAGGTGAGGAAATGATAGTACCTGATGAATACTGTTTGTATTGAATTCAGTGTGGAAAGGGAATCCGAAAAAATAATTAAATTTCTTTTTTGAGAGGTTTCAACGTAATTAAAATATTTGAGTGTAGCTGTAATTTCGGTGGTGAGAATGGAGGCTTGATCCTGTAACCGACTCGAGACGGTGCCATGGAGTATTGCAACGGCAGTTGCAGCCTTGTCTCCATCTTTGGAACCGTCTGTATACAGGGACGTATGGTCACGATAGGATGCTATGATTTCATTGAATTTGCTCTGAAAAAGGATAGGATTTATTGAGGACTTGTTGAATTGGCAAAGATTAGATATTATCTTGTGGGTTTTGATAGTCAAGATGGTGATTTTGGAACATAAAAGTTTGCAGTATTTCAAGGAAAATCAGAAATGATGACCCTTTCTTCCCCAACCAAATGTATGTAATCCCCGAGGTCACAAAATTGGGTCTTACAAAACTGCTCCCCAGGTTGTGTTCTCGCTTCTCTCGAAACGCAACGAAACCATAAGTTGATTTCTGCAAGAATGAGTCAAAAATGTATATTCTTGCTTTTTACCTGGTTGTCTACAGAGTTCGCAAAGAAAAATTAACGAAAATTATATCAGTTTTAAGGCTGAAACCTAGAGATCTAGCACTTCCCTGTTTCATTTCCGAAGATTTCTTTCGTGAAAATGCAATTAAAAATATGACTTCAATAACAGCTCAAAACAAGGCTGCCCATGGGATCAAATTGTATGTGTAGGTTGCGGAGTTATTTACCATCATCAGGGGTACAGCTTGGAAGTCTAACACTAGCGTTTGAAATTCTAACCGGCTCGAAATCTACATTTTAAGAACGGATCAGTAACTTTTCCCCTGGAAAGGATTTTTCTGTTAGTTTCAACAGTTGTCGACCCGAAGTCCATCTAGTTCTGGAAGTTAATTTCAATTACTGGTCTTACATATATGTTCATTCTAAAGTCTAACACAATCTGTGAAGAGCCTGTCAGCAGATAAAATTAACATTTATTAAGATAAAATACCCCCCCCCCCCAAAAAAAAATGATAATAATAATAAAAAAAACCAAAAAAATATTTTAAAAAATACCAGCTTAATCCTGTTTTCTGTTGAGAAATAAAACGGAATATAAAATTAAACGTTTTTGGGGATGGGTATGTTGGGTGGCGCTGTGTTCCACTTTATATTATTCCTGTGTATCTACTAGTATTTTCATATCAGAAAAGGATATTCATGCATTCTTTTTTCACCCTGTATACGTCAGCATGCATGGACAAATTTAGAGAATCACAAAGGTAAAGATTTTATTTGAAAGGGTATTTACAGTTAACAGAAGAAAAAAAATCACGCTACCCGCACGCGTTGAATAGGCTGTTTTTTGTGACCTGTTTATAATCGGTTGTGAAGCTATTTATACACCCGTGTCAGAATGTATGTAACCAAACCATACTGCATGGTTATTCACTTGACAATCCCACCTTGAGAAACCCGGGAGCGTCCGATAACAAATCATATGATATATATCGATTCATCAATTCTTATAATTTTCAAAACGATTAACTGATTGTTTATTTGATTGATTGATTAAATGATTGATCGACTGATAGATTGACTCACTGATTGGAGTTTCAAACTCTACAACGGGAGGTTAAGGCCCATTTATTTGTAGCATTACATAACGATTATTTACATTTGAAAGTACTCTCTCTCTCTCTCTCTCCGATGCAATTATCATGTTTCTCCGATAGATTTAAAAAAAAAAAAAAAAAAAAAATGATGCCTTTTCATTAAGAAGGATTATATGATCCTACCTGTCCCGACGTGCGTCCGTATGTAGTCTCGCAACTCCTCCAACACCGTTGAAGATATAAACTTCAAACTGTGGGATATGATTTTGAGTGGTCTGTAGGTGTGCATAATGGTTTTAAAATCTCTATCCATCTCCTGTGGGCGGAGCTTGAGGTGGAGTGGGGACACTTGTGCATATATTTATAATGGTGGGGTAGGGGCAATGGATAGGTAGAATAATTGAAACTAGAGTGGGGATCATGTATCTCTGTTGCAGGCTTCAAGTTTATTTTATGATAGATAATCTTTTAGCTGAAAACAAATCTTAAATCATAGATCAGTGTGTGTGTGAGTTTTAAATACAAAAAAATGAATGTCACAGTATGGTGTGTTTGTCAATAGTATTATATCGTGTTGCGTAGGAGGGGTGGTGATAGGGGAGCAACATTTTCTGTCGGAGGCTATATTAAGATTTACGAAAGGAGATGAACTATATATGACTCGCCCCCACCCCCATTGAAATGATTTAGTCTTAATCTTAAATCATAAGTCAGTGTGTGTGTCTGTGTGTGTGTGTGTTTTAAATACAAAAAAATGAACGTCACAGTATGGTGTGTTTGTCAATAGTATTATATCGTCTTGCGAAGGGGGTGGGGGTGGGGTTGATAGGGGAGCAACATTTCTGTCGGAAGCCATATTAAGATTTATGAAAGGAGCTGAACTATATATGACTAGCTCCTAGTAATTGTAAATGTTTTAGTCTTTCGTCTTTCATTCTGTTGAACTCATTTCTACATGTCCCTACATTTGCCACAAGCCATAACACACTTGTTGATGTGTTTCGAAATATGTAATACTACATAAATCTAACTTCAGTAAATGTTAAAGTATTATTAGACTTTATGGGACACGGGCTTTTTTGCTTTTAAAAATATAATAAATTATCCCACGTAAGACGATTCGCCTTTCTCATAGCATCACCTGAGGCCCTCCCATGATGATTTGGGGGACAAGAGAACATGGTAAAAAAAATTTAGCTGACATGGGGAAAAAATAAATAAATATGAATATGGCCAGGCTGCTCTGGGAAAAGTGTGCCTCGTCTGTCTGAAATTTGTGGAGAAATAGTAGAGAGACAGTTGATCTTTTACTACAGAACACAATATATACTAGCTTATAGATTGACTGCAACTGCAAACAACATAGACCTTGATCTGCCGTCGCGTAATGTGCAGGCAGATCAGGGTGTGTGCTGTTTATTCTACTGATTACTCCTATGAAACTGCATAGACCCGGATCTGCCGTGGCATTGTGCAGTTGGACTCATCTTGTAACTGAGTATATACGGTACTCAATTTTAAAATTGTTTTCAGACGTGAAATGATACGAAAAAAAACCCCAGTATTTAGTTCGTATAATATCTTGGTATATGGATATAAAGGCGGTAACTAAAGTGGTACATATGCACTTTTTATAAGAAGAGACGCTTAAATATAAAAATGACGTTCTCAGTGGTATTAAACATATGGCATAATTTTGTATGTATCATCGGAAATTTGCGTTAAGATGAATATTTTGTAATATTAATGTAAATTAATGAAATATTTCGCTCATTTCGAAGTAAGTGACACAATCTTACCGAATCAGGCAATCAATACTCTCTGTACATACTCAAGACACTTCTCTTAATACGTGGTGGTGGTGGGGGTGGGGGGGGGGGTGGGCAGGCGCAATTATTTTTCCAAGGCTATGAATGTAGAATCCTAAAGAACGTTTTCATTTCTGGAGAAGTATAAACGCAGTCTTACATAGTAACAGGCCAGTACAAGCGATGTGTATGATGATCTAGTCAGATTACGATCAGTTGTGTAACAGTGGAAATAAGCAAAATACTGGAAAGTTGTCTCCTGACACTGCGAGATCTATTTATTTTGATTGATCACACATTCATCACTTTTCAATTTAAATGTCTGCTTTGACGACGTCACTTGGCTTGTGTGTGCACCTGCTGTGTTGGCTCAACCTTCCCACACCCCTACCCCCCACTACACACACACACATTGGGATCAGTAATTGCTCAGTGGTTAGCGTGGTGGACTCAATCAGAGGTTGTAAGTGGCACTTTACTATAATGATGATATTAGGTGATGTATGGAAAAAGTCCTTTGATGACATTGATAAACTCGGCAAGGAATTATAATTGAGCAAACAATGCCTGGAATATCTAATATCGTTTGAGTAAAACATTGTTGAGAAAGATAAAGATACATTTAATCTGACAGAAGAAGGAACCAACTAATGAGAGGCATTACACCCGATTAATGAGAGGCATCACGCCCGATTAATGAGAGGCATTAAACTCGATTACTGAGGCATTATACCCGATTACTGAGAGGCATTACAACCGATTACTGAGGCATTACATCCGATTAATGAGAGGCATTACACCCGACTAATCAGAGGCATTACACCCGATTTATGAGAGGCATTACACCCGACTAATGAGAAGCATTACACCCGATTACTGAGAGGCATTACACCAGATTAATGAGAGGCGTTACACCCGATTACTGAGAGAGGCATTAAACCCAATTAATGAGAGGCATTAATCCCGATTAATGAGAGGCATTACACTCGATTAATGAGATACACATAATGATACACAGAAGCGAATGTGTCTATGCTAGAGAAAAATAGAAATTTTATCTGTTTAAAATTGTTGGATATTTTAACAAGATGTGCATGTATTTGTAAGAATGCTGAAAGTAATTTGTGCTTTTTGTATCAGCTTCTGCGGTCATAACGCGAGATCCAAGATCTGTTCTCAGCCGTACAGATAACATTAGATTTTTTTTTCTGTTTGAACTTATGTTTTATTTTATACTCATTTGTGTCCTTTTGTACTCTTGAAGTCTGTAATTTTGGGTCATATATAGTGCCGGCGTGAGGGGCGGGCAATACGGGTGACCGCCCGGAGCGCCAAGCCCCGGGGAGGGTGGCGTATTTCGCGGAGTTTGCGGTATTTTTTAGAGGGTAGGGGTGCCGAAGGTGAAGTTCGCCCAGGACACCGTTTCGTCCAGTGCTTACTTGCGACAGCCCTGTAGCTATCTATCTATCTATCTATCTACACACACACACACATATACATGTATATAATGTATATATATATATATAGTTTGAAGAAATTCAACGAAATATAATTATTACAAGAGACTGGATGGTACACAGTTATATGCACACTTTATCAGACTTCTTAAATAGAATTACCCCGTGCATGTTAGTTGTAAGATACTCATATAAAAAATGTTAGTGTATATTTAATTGACAATAGTGTGAACTTTACCCTCTTTATCTAGCTTTGAACCCTCTGTCATAGCACTGAATAACCTTTGATACGTTAATAGCTCCGACCAAATAATACATGAAACAAGCAATGGTAAAATTAATAAATCATTAAACAAAATAATTGGGCGTGGGGGGAGTTTATGCATCATTATTGGAAACTTGTGTTGATTAACAATTCATTCATTCATTCATTTATTTATTCATTCATTCATTCAATTAAGCAGTTAAACGATTTCAAAACTTTGTAGGAATTGGTGTAACGTTACTTGGAACTTACATTCATTGTCAAATTCTTCCTAGTTTTACATATTGAGTGAACTGTACTATCAATAGTGAATGGAGTTCTCAGTACACACAAGTAGTTTTATCTTGAGTTGTAGCCACGGAGCTCACTTAACTATTCAAATTAAAGTGTCCCATTACATTCTTGAAAATCTTTTTATGTTTAGGAATTAATCAAATTTCGCCATTGGTGGTATGCTGATTTCCTAAAATTTTTCAAAATTATATATGCTATCATATGGATACAGGTCCTTCCAGAAACAGTTTTCTGTCATACGTTCAACATATTTTTATGTTTCGTCAATCTTGTCACTGGGAAAATTATTTGCTAATGTCTTTAGAGATGAATTCACAAATCTCAAGCCATCCAAAAATCTCAGTGTGATACTTTCTTCCCGTGTCTGCCATTCACACATTTACTGAATGAAATGTATGTATCACCCGATGAAGGTATGATGCTTAAGTCCTCTTCAGGAATGGTTTCAATCAGTTTTTATATGAACAGGTGGCTATCGTATTTGCAAAGATCGTAAAAAATATCGGGATAAATTTTTGTTTTGCTGTGCAGAGGCCGACGCTGCGCTGACCTTCGAACCGCTGATGTCGATGCTTCGTTGCTTCTACGTTGCGCTTTTTGGGTGAAACAGCGTAGACCCCTTTTTGCCCAATTTCATGTCAGTATACTTAGCGAAACTAATGGCACTTCTTTGCTAACTCTTTACACGTCTCATTGCATATATCTATATTGTTTTTCTCTCTGTATACCCAAGGCAGACAATTGGATGGCTTAAATGCTTTTGATGTGCTTTTAACATGAAAAATCAATTCCTGGTGAAAAAAAAGCTTGTTTCTGTTGTGAAACATTTATCACTCTCATTGTTTTTCGAACTTTTTTTCAGGAGCTATTGATGCCTCAACATCTGCATAGGCATCAACTTTGAATCTTTTTTAAAGTTTGAAGTATTTGAATTCAATTATGTTATTTTTCAAATGATATCAATTGTCTCCCCCATAACTATCGGAAAGTCTAATATATGCATTAAAAACCTTTAATAATCTAAAATAAATTGAAACATTTATAATACAGCTATTTACATTCACTATATATTAGTAGCTCATTAACTATCAATGGTTGCATATTTTTAATCCCGACAGAATGGCCAATTACTATATCATAACTCTCAATTTCTTACATTCTTAGCATGTTCACAAGCTTGTTTCTGTATTGTTTTGTTTTTCTTATTCTCCTGACGGGTAGTTTATATCACACTCGAATAGTATTCATCGGACACTTATCAACCCAATGACTATACTTGTCTACATTGTACTCTGCTGTATTTGTTCGTATGGATAGGTGTTTTATGGCACGGCAGTACAATACAGGTTATATGGTGCCGAATTCTGTCTACATAATGACTTGGTATATTCATAACGGTTTGAATTGCATCAAAAGCAGATAATAAGGAGGGCCCGTACGGCTCTCGATCGCCATCCTCTACTACTTACAAGGTTAACATATACTGAATAAAAGAAAACAAATATAACTGAAGTTAATACAAATTATGCAAGATTTACATACTGTTATCACAAATTCGTATCACAGCTACTATTTACAAATGTTATGTGGTCATAAAATCAGGATTACTCATTAAAATATCTACAGAGGTATAGTTTCTTAAAAGCTGAAACATTAGATGCTTGTATAATATTTTGTTGCAAACTATTTTATAAAACTGTACCGGCGTAAGCAAAAGATTTCTCAAAATACTCTGTCCAAACTTTCGGTATATATAAACCATTGTTTGCAGTCGACCACACTCTTGTGCTAAAGTCCCTTACAAATTTAAAAACACTAAGATACTCTGTCACTAAATTATTTAATACCTTGAAAGTAAGAACAGCTTTTTTAGAAATTATATAATCCTTAATTGACATATAAGAGTGTTGAAAAGAGATGACGTATATGTTAAAATATCCTTGACATTTAAAATCACCCTGGCTGTTCTTTTCTGTAAGCTGCATACATTGTCTCTGTAAGTAAGAGGAATTTCGGGCTTCTTCTCACACAGTACAGCAGTAGACAAAATGTGGAAAAACACTTTTGGGATCAACTGACCCGACATAAAATATCTAACCGTTTTTACAATTCTATTTTCTTACATACATTTATAAAGAGCGTTTCAAAGTGGTTGGACCAGGACAAACTATTATCACTAAGAATACATAAAAGTTTGGCACATTTAGCAGATTCAGTTTTTGTACCATTTACTTCTAAGTACAATTATCTACATTTGGCTGCTCGTTGTGCTGGGCAGATAAGCATTAACTGGGTTTCTTTAGATTTAAGCTAAGTTTATTGTCATCCATTCATTTCGTAACACATTGTAAATCTTCATTTAGTTTGCTCTCAACAATGCTAATATCTTTATCGCTAACATATTGTGATTTATCATCTACATACATAGACACTGAAGAATGTTTCAAGCACTTTGGAAAATCATTTGCAATAAAGCCCACTTTATACTGTACACCATATTGCAATAAAGCCCACCTTAACTTGTATACCATATTGCAATAAAACCCAGTTTTAAATTGTATACCATATTGCAATAAATCACAGTTTTAAATTGTATACCAAATTGCAATCAATCTGATTTCTAAGACCCACATAAGTATCGTTCTATGAAGGCGGTAATAATAGACCGGTGACTATTGCACAAGGAAATAACAATTTAAGCATAGTGTTATTGCTGAACAGAAAAACGTTCCAAAATCAGACACCGTCGGAACCCAAATATAATGGCCGTTTAATAACGGTGGCTCATATGCGAACGTTTTAGTCAGTTTTAGAATGACCGTATATTTGGCCAGTCACAGAGGGGTCAGCTGATGGAAGTTTAATTGAATTTATTATTTATTAATCACGACGGGCTGCGCCATCCATTGATGTATTAGTGTACAATAGAGAATAATGGCGTCAGAAGAATGATGCGAACCTCCCTTGTATATGCTATACATCCCTTGTAGAATGAACCACTTGTTGATATACAGAACGTTCATAGCGCCATTTCATGCCATCATACTAGCACACATTGTATGACGTGATCTATTAAGAACTTACACTCAAGAATTATGACATATAAATCACTTTTGTCATTATGATAAACAATAAGGGACACAATATTTTGGGCATCGACACTTTCCACCACAGGCGCTGGTGAACAATTTTTATAAAAACTAAAGATGACCTCTGCCACTCTCAAATAATTCAAAATATGTGTCCAAACGGTCGACGCCCATATACAAAATAAATCGATATTATTTGAGTTCAGTAATCAAGTTTACGTGTGATAATGTCCTCTAAGTACTTTCAGTGCTTTTCTAGACTCAGTACACGTTTATTTTCTTACATATTCTCTACTTCTGTTTTCCAATACTGAATATTCTAGTGTGTCCAAATACAAATACGTCAATTAAAAGGATCTTCTCTCAACAAACTTACAGTGAAGTTCTTGTCATAGGTTATCCGGCATTTGTTGGAGATGCTGAACTGTAAACAAAGCAACATGCAATGGGTCACATATTTCACTTCCGGGACAGCACCAATGTTTAATTACTCACTATGCCAATATACACACAGATAAACCTCATATTCTTAACGAAACATACAATTCCCTTTAAATCAGTACTAAGAAATGTCAAAATCTAAGCCAAGGATCATTACCAAGAAAAAAAGAGTTAAAAATACTCTAAAAAAATATAGAGACTACCTTTATGGATACTGACCCGGAAGTATTAAGTGATCTGATGTTGGGGTATGCGTAAAAGGAGTGTTTCGTCTTGAAAAGGACACTTAGCGACCTAGACCACCCTAACCTAAAAGTTCTGTTTGATTTCCAAAGGTCATGATCGTAAGGTCATTGTCTGCAGCAAATGCATATTCTTTGAAAGCAGGAACGCTCATTCAAGTGCCTGTGAGTGTATCAAACTACTTCTAGTTTAAATAAAGTCACCTCGTGATTGGATATTTACAGGAATGTAAATCTTGATATCATCTGTGTGAAAGTTGCCATGATTTCTTACGGCGTACAATTGTTTTGCAGTCAAAATTTAAAACTAAGAGGTTTTCTTTAAAAGGAAATCATTGCTAATTTTTTTTGTCCCTTAATATTTACGGACTAAAATGATTTATTACTTTTTTCACAAGGTTCACCCAGGCCAGCCGTGGATGGTTGCCTCTGAGTGTTCTTGGGAAAGGCACTTAGCTCCTATTTCCTCGGCATAATATAGGTAACAATGTGTTAAAAGTATCGTGATCACCCCCCCCACCCCACCCCCCAAAAAATAAACAAGCAAACACATCCTCAATATTCTATAGAAAAGAAAAACTGGAAACGCTGGGAATATAATTCAAACAATTCGGTTACTTCAGTCTATACATATTTTATTGCCTTATTATGAAGCGTGTGGGATTGTGCTACAAGTTCTCTAACTTAGATACTGAGATAAACCGATTACACACACACACACACACACACACACACACACACATATATATATATATATATATATATATATATATATATCAGAGGGGCTGTGTGGGCCATGAGTGAAATAAACATGCGTTCAATATATGCCCCCCCCCAACACAATATATACACACACAATTATAGCATCTTTATTATGAAAATCTTCCTTATTATTTGATGAAATCCTATACAGATTTAAATTCAATACAATACACATGAAACAAAATGAGTGTCAGATCAAAAAAGAAGCGAATCAACTCATACTGGAAGTGATAATTGATTAACGTTTGAATAGATTGAATAGAACAGATACCGGTTACACTTTGAGAAATAATTTGTTGCGGTAGCAGGATCCTCGCTATAATTACACAAAGGTGATTCATATATGTGACTGACAAATAAATCGTTATTCGGTACTGCAATTGTTTCAAATCCTTGTATGTAGAATTAAGAATTTTCGAGCACAACATGTGTAGCGTAGTAGCATGTCATCTTTATGATATGCTATTATTTAAATTCCGAAAAAGTTTGGAAAGTCTTACGTTTTGAAAAAGGTTGTTCCACTGGTATACACATGGATTAATAAAGGTGTTTGGCGTGTTACGGCACAGCAACACAAGTAGGTTATTTATTGAGGAGAAAATTGGAGTAAAGTGCCTTGCTTTCAGTCGCGAGTCCGGCACGCGACCACTGAGCCACCGTGGTTCCTGTCAAATTATTTGGTGCGGGAAGAACCCGGGAAGACCCCGGGAAGAACCACCGACTCACGGGAAGCTACTGACAAGCTTTCTCACATACCCACGTTGGTCGAGCCAAGACTCGAACTCATGTGGAAAGAGGTGAGACGTGTGAGTGATCTGTAAAGGCGAGCGTCTTAGACCACTTGGCCGCCCGGGGCCTCTCGAATAATTTGTAATCTATGTGTGTAATAATTTGAAAGATGAAAATTAAATCGGTTTCTAATATTATATTTTGCTTGTTAAAGAATTTATGTCGATAGGAAATCATACAGATAGCCTTGGCACTGAATTTTTCATTATTTTTAAAAAAATATAAATTCTGCATCCAGTCTACTTACTGGTATTAGTTTTCTGTTCATATAATCTAGTGAGTCCATAAAAAGTGACCGTTCTTTTAATTTGATCAGCTTTCCAAAAAATATTGATGACGAGCTTTCGGAATATATCAGAGTAACGAACTAGTGAACTAATGTGCTGCATGAGTCATACCAACGCTACTTTCATTTCATATCAAATCAATAACTTTTCTCTATACAGACAAAAAGGGTTTCTGTCAAAATATCTGGTGACATTTTGATGCAATTGTGACAGTCACCACACACCAAACAATTCTAAAAACTGTCTTGTTAGATAGTTTTTATAAAGGAAAGCTTTATCTTGACACCGGTAACTAAAATGTGATTCCTGGTCTGATAGGAGCGCCAAGTGTTACGACTCTATGGTCTAAAAAAAAATGTAACAGAAAGAAAGTGAAACCAACAAATCAAGTAAAAATCAACAAGCAATTTATTACTAGATAATTAAAATGAAAAATCAAAAAGTCACTTACAGTAATGTGTTTTGAAATCCTAATAATCCAATAAGAATGATTGTTCTAATCACAAGTCCTAAATATAGAATGTGTCCTTGAATGTTATTATGTGCCAATGGTCTCCAAAGTCCTGATGTACTAGAAATCTTGATGTGCTGAAGTCAAAATGAAGTATTCCAAAATCTCTGAATAAGTTCACCTAAATTCCAAAATTGTCAATTAAAAATCCAAAATCCAAACGTTTATGAGCACTGTTATAATCCAATGAATATTAAAAATAATTCCTCTCTTAGAATTTGGAATGAATTTTCACAACTGTAATAGCTCTTTACAAGACTGATGGTAATGTCGAACTGAAAAAATGTCCACCAAACATGGTATATATAAAGATTGGTCACATGACAGAATGTTCTAGAATGTGTGTCATCTTAATGGAATTTTACTTGTAAACAAAAATTCAACCTTGACCTTCAAATTGAGAAAACATATTGATCAAAACAACCTAATTCAAGGACACTAGTTATACATGTTTTTCCTAATAAACATAAAGATTTAAGCAAATATTAAAGTGAAGAAACATTTATAATTTCCTAAAATATATATAATATTATATAAACATCATACATAACACCTCCCCTCATAAAGAAAAAGAAAGATTTATATAATAAAGCTTTCTTTTGAATATACATCTAATACTACAATAACCAAAATTACATAAGAACATGTTTTATGATACTGGACTTAATTACATCAAGCAATATTACATTTCTAGGCACGTGAGAGTGCATCTGCAATCACATTGTCTTTTCCCCTGATGTGTTTGATGTCAATGTTATATTCTTGCAATATCAAACTCCATCTAAACAATCTCCGATTTTTATCTTTCATTTTGTTGATGAAAGTAAGGGGATTGTGATCACTGTACACAATAATTGGAGAAAGAGCTGAGGTGACATACACTTCAAAATGCTGTAAAGCCAATATCAAAGCCAAACATTCCTTCTCAATTGTGGAATAATTTTTCTGGTGCTTGTTTAGTTTTTTAGAAAAATAACACACAGGGTGATCCACACCACTTTTGTCTTCCTGAATCAATACTCCACCAACCCCTACATCACTTGCATCAACAGATAATTTAAATGATTGGCTAAAATTTGGTGCAGAAAGAACTGGTGCATTCTTAAGCATGGCCTTTAACTTGTCAAAAGATTCCTGACACTTGTCAGACCAATGAAATTTGGTTTTCTTACTCAATAAACTTGTCAAAGGTTCAGCAATTTTGGAAAAATTGGAACAAAATTTCCGATAATATCCAGCCATACCTAGAAATCGCATCAGTTGCTTTTTACAAATTGGAACTTGAAATTCAGAGATAGCTTTGACCTTAGCTTCTATAGGTTTAACTTGACCTTGTCCCACAATATGTCCTAAAAATGTGACACAAGCATGGCAAAACTCACTTTTGCTCAAATTAATTGTCAGATTCGCATCACTGAGTCGATCGAAGAATTTTCGAATGGTTTCCAAATGATCTTCCCAGGTTTTGTTGTAGATAATGACGTCATCGATATAAGCGTCACAATTATCAAGACCAAATGTTACCATGTTCATCAGACGTTGAAACGTTGCAGGCGAATTTTTCATTCCAAACGGCATGACTTTATATTGATAAAGTTCATCTGGAGTTGCAAATGCTGAAATTTCTTTTGCCCTTTCCGTCAGTGGAATTTGCCCGAATCCTTTTAAAAGGTCAAACTTGGTGACATATTCCGCATTTCCAATTTTATCAATGCAATCATCCATTCTTGGGATTGGAAATGAATCAGTTTTGGTGACACTGTTGACTTTTCTATAGTCAGTACACATACGGAATGTATTATCTGGCTTGGGAACAAGAATACATGGTGAACTCCAGTTACTTTTACTTTGTTCTATGAAATCATTCTCCAGTAGATACTGAATTTCTTTCTTCAGATAGTTCTGTTTGAGAGGATTCATCCTATAAGGATGCTGTTTCACAGGCGCAGGATCTACAATGTCAACGTCATGATAAATTTTACTTGTTCGTGTTGGAACATCAGGAAACAAGTGCTCATAGTCATGTAATAGCTGTTTTAGTTCATTTCTTTCCTGTTGTTGTAGATGTGAAAGTTTCTGGTCTAGGTTGTTCAATATTTCTGAATTCCGAAGATTGGTTATACCAGAGTCACTATAGTCTGATTGTATTCCATCGTTGATATCTTCACTGTGTGGGACAGGTACAACTAAATTAACAGAATAATTAGCTGAGCTATCTCTGTCAAAATATTCCTTTAACATATTTATATGACAAAGTTGTTTCTGTTTCCGTCTCCCAGGAGTGTTAATGATATAATTTAAGTCATTTACTTTCTTTTCGACGGTATAAGGACCATACAATTTAGCCTGAAGAGGATTTTGAGGTATGGGAAAGAGAGCCAGAACTTTGTCACAGGTTTAAAACTCCTTTCCTGTGTATTTCTGTCATACCTTAATTTCATTTTTGACTGAGTAGTGTGAAGATTAGTTCTTGCTACTTCACAGGCCTTTGACAACTTGTATTTGAACTCAGAGACATAATCAAGAAGATTAATCTTTGAATCTTCATTTGAAAGAAGTTTCTCTTTCAATAATTTCAATGGTCCACGGACAGTATGACCAAAAACTAGTTCAAAGGGACTAAAACCCAACGACTCTTGAACTGATTTCCTAACAGCAAACAACAACAAATGAACACCCTCATCCCAATCCTTTTCTGTATCAAAGCAATATGATCGAATCATATTCTTCAAAGTTTGATGAAATCTTTCCAAAGCACCTTGACTTTCAGGGTGATAGGCAGAAGATTTAAACTGTTGGATGCCTAATTCATGCATAACTTGTTGGAAAATTCCAGACATAAAATTTGACCCTTGATCTGACTGGACAGATTTGGGAAGGCCAACAAGTGTAAAAAACTTCACCAAAGCTTTCACAATAGTTTTACTTTTTATATTTTTCAGAGGAATTGCCTCTGGAAATCTTGTAGATGCACACATGATGGCCAACAAGTATTGGTTGCCTGACTTGGTTTTAGGTAAAGGACCAACACAGTCTACAATTATTCTACTAAATGGTTCATCAAATGCAGGAATAGGTTGCAGATGAGCCTTAGGTATCTTCTGATTGGGTTTTCCTACCATTTGACAAGTGTGACAAGATCTGCAGTATTTAGAAACATCACTTTTGAGTTTCGGCCAATAAAAATGATTCAAGATCTTGTGATAAGTCTTACGGACTCCTAAATGACCAGCCAAAGGAGTTTCATGGGCTAACTTAAGAATTTCCTGTCGATATGACTTAGGAACAACAATTTGATAGCTCACTGACCACTCGTCACCAGCGGGTACATCAGGTGGTCTCCATTTCCTTATAAGGACCCCATTTTTCACAAAGTAACACACTGGAACTTGTGTGGCTTCAGTTTCACTAATAGCCCTCTGAAACAAACAAGATATCTCGGGATCTTGCTCCTGTTCAACGACAAGGGATTGTCGTTTGTCACCCTGAGTAGAACAAAGAGAATGAGTTGCCAAAAGAGGATCACTGTGATCAATACCATTTGATTGATCAATACCTGAGGAAAAAGTGACCTCATCAAAAAACTGACCAATACATGTGTCAGCTAAAGGAATAATATCCTGATCAACATCAATCTCAAGAGCTCTTTTTGCCATAGCTCTAGTAACTGCACAAGCAGGGTACAAATCAGGGATTTCAGTTCGACAGGATCAACTTTCTTGGCTGAGCACCACCTATCAAATAGTTGTTCTTTATCCCTTGCAAATTCGACATGAGTTTGTCCAGTTTCTTTTCTACAATTCCTAAACCTTTGTCGATATGCCTCTGGTACCAACTCATAAGCTTTCAAGATGTACTCCTTAACCACATCATAATCAGTGCTTTGTTGTACTGACAGTGAAATGTAGACTTCACGAGCTTTGCCAATTAGTACACTTTGTAATAACAAAGTCCAATGCTCTCTGGGCCATTTCAAGTTTTCAGCTATTTTCTCGAAATGAAGAAAGTATTTATCTACTTCTTTTTCCTGAAAAGGGGGTACTAACCTAATATATCTAGTAACATCAAAACCTGAACTTGTATTTAAGGGAGTGGAGTGTGCTCTGTTTGCCAGTTCTAATTCTCTTAACTTAAATTGCATTTCCCTTTCTTCTCTTTGCATCTGCATTTGCCTCTCTTCTTTCTCTCTCTCTCTCTCTCCATCTGCATTTGTATCTGCCTCTCTTCCTTCTGCATTTGTATCTGCCTCTCTTCCTTCTGCATTTGTATCTGCCTCTCTTCCTTCTGCATCTGTATCTGTCTCTCTTCTTTCTCTCTCTCCATCTGTATCTGCCTCTCTTCTTTCTCTCTCTCTCTCTCTCTGAATCTGAAGCTTTGCCAATTCTAAATCCATCTGGTTCTTTAACTCTAATTCCCTTAATTTCCTGTCAGAACTAGATACAGGCTTTCTCTTCAAACTTAAAGCACTATTTTCGAAAATTCCCTTTCCTACTAAATACTGAATTAAAATAATCTTTATCTCCTGTTTTGTTAATGATACTTTTGCCTCAGATAGACTGTATTTTCTGGCAAGCTCGAGCAACTCATCCTTTCTCATGCACTCTAACCCCTCCTGGGTAGGTTTTGAAATGAAATTCTGAACATTAGATGCTATTGTAAATGCTTGTTGGTTTCACACACACACAAATTCTCTATTAAAAATCTTTGCCAAAGACAAAAAAAAAAAATTTCAAGACAAAATCAATATGAATTTCAAAGATAAATTTAATATTTCTAATATGCTTTAAAGAAATTCAATCCCAGATCCCGGACGAGCCCCCGATTTCTGTTACGACTCTATGGTCTAAAAAAAAATGTAACAGAAAGAAAGTGAAACCAACAAATCAAGTAAAAATCAACAAGCAATTTATTACTAGATAATTAAAATGAAAAATCAAAAAGTCACTTACAGTAATGTGTTTTGAAATCCTAATAATCCAATAAGAATGATTGTTCTAATCACAAGTCCTAAATATAGAATGTGTCCTTGAATGTTATTATGTGCCAATGGTCTCCAAAGTCCTGATGTACTAGAAATCTTGATGTGCTGAAGTCAAAATGAAGTATTCCAAAATCTCTGAATAAGTTCACCTAAATTCCAAAATTGTCAATTAAAAATCCAAAATCCAAACGTTTATGAGCACTGTTATAATCCAATGAATATTAAAAATAATTCCTCTCTTAGAATTTGGAATGAATTTTCACAACTGTAATAGCTCTTTACAAGACTGATGGTAATGTCGAACTGAAAAAATGTCCACCAAACATGGTATATATAAAGATTGGTCACATGACAGAATGTTCTAGAATGTGTGTCATCTTAATGGAATTTTACTTGTAAACAAAAATTCAACCTTGACCTTCAAATTGAGAAAACATATTGATCAAAACAACCTAATTCAAGGACACTAGTTATACATGTTTTTCCTAATAAACATAAAGATTTAAGCAAATATTAAAGTGAAGAAACATTTATAATTTCCTAAAATATATATAATATTATATAAACATCATACATAACACAAGACACCCATAGAAGTTTCTTGGAACCTGGCTTGATGTACCAGTATGACTCCACAAATGTAGATCAATGTACTTTTGTATTGGGTTTTAAGACAATCGACAAAACCAAATGTGGAAGATATGTATGTATGTTACCGTTTACCGGACAGTAGCTTCTATATGGTATGTATGTATGTATGTATGTATGTATGTATGTATGTATGTATGTATGTATGTATGCACAATAAAAGTAAAGTTCTAAAATAGACCAATAGAAAAAGGTGAGGAAATGCTAGTACCTGATGGATACTATTTATATTGAATGAGATAAACTATATTGCAAAAATGAAGGGGTTTTTTTTAATTTGAAAAGAATAAATTGTGTGAGAAAAAAAAATCTATGTTGGTGCAAATCCTAAAATTGATTCTACTACTCTACAATTACGGGTTTGATGTTATGAAAGTTGTTCGTGGCATTTTAATTCCACATGTTTTGCCAGGTATTGAATACTTTTTTTATAGATTATAGGAGCAAACAATATTCTGTAAGATCTGGGATTTTAACGGGTTTTCATATTTAAATACTAATTGTGTCCATGATTGCATAGCTCATTGAAATCATAGCGGAAACTGCATGCACGAAGTTACGCCTTGAAAAGGACACATCTAGTCTTACATTGCTAAACTTCGATTTCAGTGCATCAGCTCCAAAGCGCATGGTATTAGTATGTGCACGTATACGTTTTTAATAATATGAATGTAATGACAAAGAGTCCGAATAAAACAATTATACGTGCAATTTAGGTCATACCGTAGTGATGCAGAGTTTAAATAAATAAAAAAATCGATCCGTCATTTCATCCAGCTATCTATCAAAGAGTTGTAAGAGAAAAGACCTTTTTGGGATAATGTTAAAACATAATATGCTCCGTGCATAATCGTGACAAGTCCATCCGGATCATAGTTTGCTTGATCTGTTATGAATGCAATTGATTTTTGCGGACGTATATTCAATCGGTTGCAATGTATGTATGCATATCATACACGGTTCCCCGTGTGCCAACTTTTGCCGGAGCATCAGGAAATGACGTTATTTCCTCGGGTTCAAACTCTTCCCTCGTGCTACAGCAAACATTGGTACACAGCAAACCGTGTTGTTTGACATGGTCAAGAATCATAATGAGTCATTTTCAACATAACTTGGAATATTAGGTCACTAAGGGTTTTGTTTTTAATCTTTCAAAACCAAACAATGAATTCAATATAGCGGATCCTTATTTTTTTTTTTTTTTTGAAAGTTAATATTTGTTGTGGTTTGATGCGGGGCCTCTGATGGAAATGAATGTTAAGGGATGCGGCCATGTTTTAAGTCTTGTAATAACGCAGTTAATAGATTTTAATACTTTCATTGGCCAAATAATTACTCAGACTGAATTCACAAACAATTAAAAGAGTATTCCAAGTTACCTCAGAACTCTGATAGTGTAAAACTCTGATAGCCCTCATTTACCAGAACAGAACATAACTGTAATACTTGATTGAAATATATCATGTAGAACAACACAGTTATGGCATATGAGCAAAACATAATTAAAGGCTATTTATACACATCATCCTGGTCTTGTTCATATACACGAATTTGTTTGAATAGAAGGAATAAGAATTTCATGAGAGAGAGAGAGAGAGAGAGAGAGAATCGTATCGAAAAGATACTGAAACTGATCACCCAGTTTATTCTTTTGGCATTTTAAACATTTTGTTTCTTCATATGAATTTATGAACTACCGACCTGTTTCAGCCATATAATTTTCTCAATAACAGTATTTGCATCGTTTAAATTAATAGAGACAATATTGTCTTGTTTTTGTTCAATGCAAGTAATTATACTATTGAAAAATTCTGTATCCAAATTACCAATCGATACACCAACTAACCTTTGAAACAGAGAATCCCGTTTATTGACACGAGGATGAATTTGACTGCTATGTCAATAGCTGTGCAGAGCAGGCAAAGACCTGCCTTGCATAATTCGCAGTATTTACCTATTTATTAGTAGACTTCTGAAGAGTCCAGACACAATTTCACGCTCGTCCAGTGTGTCACCTTTAAGCAATGAATGTTGCAGATAGAAAGACCAAAATGAATCAAAATATATTTTTTCAACAAATTAGAATCAGATGCATGCCTTTTAAATCTATTTTGTTTTATAAAATTTGCATTGAGACGTATATTGCGATGAAAATGCAACAAAAATAGTTACTTTTGATTTTTTAACTTTTCTTTTAAAGTTTCCTATCTGTGTTACTAAAATCATAAACTTTTCATTCTAACTGCGCAACCACTTCCGTTTCAAAAGGAAACTGGTTTCAGTTATCACATACTCATGTCCCTCTAGTTGACAATATAATACATTCACCCACTTTCGGTCAAACCATTCATTTTACGTTCATCTTGCAGTACTTTCATCTATAACTTGCGTGAGATTGCAATTATAAAATAACAACCGCACTCATACAACGCATACAGAAAAGAAAATAATATATTATAAAGGTTTTTTCAAAAGGCAAGTATTTCAAGGACAACGGTTTACAAGATCACGAAAGAAAGCAACATAGAATCTCCTCGGAGATATTCAAACAGCATATAAGTAAAAGAAAAACTTTTCAAACAAAAAGTAAAATGAAAACATTAACTCTGTTAGGCCTTGCTTAGTACACGATACAAAGAAAAGGAGGAAAAGAGAGAAAAAAAAGTTCCAGTAGTTAACAAAGATGATATTTTCCCTGATGATAACGTTACAGTATGTGGTCCTGTAAATTTTCCACATATGCTAAACACTCCTGAAAAACATTAATGAAATTTGTTCGGAAATTGAAACAAAACAATGAACAGACTTATAAATGGTTGATTTAGCGAGATATGTGAATCATAATTACTTGCTAAACATTCTATGGGAATCGGTTAGAACAGAATGAACTGAGTACATAACAGCGACATCATGAACCCAACTGAAAACATACCAATTAATGGCTTCCCACACACCATTTTAACAAAATAGGTCTAACACTTTAGGTGATGCATGGAAAAAAGTCATTTAATGACATTGATAAACTCGACGAGGAAATAGAATTGAGTAAACAAGACCTGAAATATATTATATCGTTTGATTAAAACATTGTTGAGAAATATAAAGATACATTTAATCTGACAGCCTAAGGTACCAACTAATGAGAGGCATTATACCCGATTAATGAGAGGCATTACACCCGATTACTGAGGCATTACACCCGATTAATGAGAGGCATTACACCCGATTACTGAGGCATTACACCCGATTAATGAGAGGCATTACACCCGATTACTGAGGCATTACACCCGATTAATGAGAGGCATTACACCCGATTAATGAGAGGCATTATACCTAATTAATGAGATACACATAAGCGAATATGTCTCTGCTAGAGAAAAAAGAATTTGTATCTTTGTAAAATATTACATATTTTAACAAGGTGTGTATGCATTTGTAAGAATTCGCATCGTGTTCATTTGCTCTGCCTCATCATTAGCGTTAGTATTAAAACTAAAATCTCTTGCACTGACCCTATAATAGACCCCGCCTTGTTCTAATTTCATTTCTATATGCTCATCTTCTCTTCTTGTCATGACAGGTATGTACAAAAGAACTTGTAATACAACTGTATCTCTCACATTTGTACGTCTTCTAGCTCTCCTAATGAATACTTATGTTATCCTTCCTCTAATTCGTTCGAAAAACATGTATACATCTGGTTTACGTTTTCGTTCAGGAGTTCTATAGTCTTTTATTCTGTAATCAAACGTATCGCTAATAACATCTACTTTGTTCTTTAACAATCTTTTCTCTTTTATCTCCTTTCTGATTTTCGGACTTGGAAACATTCTAGAAATACTTTTCAGGTAAGCTCATCGAGTGTTTTTTCAAATGTTTTTATCCTTTCAGAATGCATGATTTTGTTGTAGTGGTTGTATGATTTAAGTTAATTTAAGAACTACGCGAATAATATTTTCAGCTTCCTTTTAACTTGCAACTTTTTAAAATTTTTCCTGATATTTTCAAATATCACATAATGATCTTAGTTTACTTTAATTACATCCTTTAAACTAGATTTTTCATAACACTTTCACTCATTCTTTTAACATCGCTCTTAAATAACGATCACTGTGGGTTTTTTTCTTCCTGATGTAGTGTTGTCTTTTTGGGACACCAAACTAGAGGTGACGTGTACAGGAGGATCTACCCTGAATAAGTTCATCCTCTATTCATATATGTCGCGAATAGTTTGTTTCTATATACACCGGATCCACAAGTGTACCATTTGTTTTCACACTGGAAAACATTGAATAATTATATATAACATCTTTTCCATGTGAAATGTTTCACGATATTTTCCACAGTATGTTTTCGAACTAGAAGATATTGATTTATTAGACATGCAATATTTCAATATCAGTACATTAAAATTCAAAGAAATTAAATCGTTGACTCAATGCAATTCGCGTTAGCGATACTACATAATTCTCCTTCCGATATACTTCGTCATTCGCTGAACTAAAATTTCAGACATTTATTGTTATATGCTCTGACCTTTCGTTCCTATTCAGCTTTCCTAATATTTACACATTTTGTTTAAATTCTAGATATCCATAATTTCTCTTCTCACATTTATTTTGCAAATGTTTTCATTTGACACCTTTTACAAGATAATTTGATTTTTTCACGCAACATATTTGCACTAACAACACCTCTACTCCACTCACCCAGCAAGGGATATGTGAATATTGAAACAATATGTGAAAATGTAAACACTCAACAGGATTGATGAATTTAGCACAGCCATCTCTAAAAACGTTGTTCCTTTGAAACACCTCACCTAGACTGACGAGGTGTTCGGGAGGGACAATAAATCTGTAAGTAAATCATTATCGTTTGAGGTAACTTCACAGGCAGAGGAAAAGGAAATAAAGAAAATAAAACAGCTTGAATTGAAAAATATTGTATAAGAAAGATTTATCATACAGAAAAGTACAACATAAAGAGCATTCAATCTAAGATCAAATGAATTAACACTGCAAGGTAAAGAAGATTGAAGAAAGTTTGAATAAATTAATTATGTTACAAGAGATCAAGGATAAAAGAGTTGGAGAAAAATGAAGATAACCTTGAACAATTTTGGGATGAAATGGAACATATTCTCCAGGAACTAAAAGAAGTGCAAACAGAAGAACTAAATATAAATAAATATTATTTGGTTCATTGTCTATACCCAACTTTTTGTTTATTGCTGATATTGATCATAACATATACAAATTAGAGACAACATTATACTGAAAGAAGCAATATAGCATGACAGTTAAGCGGTCAAACCTGTACACATTACAAAGGTGGGGTGAGAGCCTGTTCAAATTAAAATGTTACTGTCCTTTTGGAACACCTCGTCACCGGCAGTTAGGTACAGCTTTAGTGCATTGCCTACGCCGACGGAGACTTGGCAATGCCAACCCAGAAATTACTACAGAACAGAACGGCCAAGCCTGTGCGAGGGACAACTAACTATGCAACCTAAGAACAGCTATGACAGTCCTTGTTGTCAAGCAACTTGACGTAAATGACCAAACAACATCGTAAATGTAATTTGTCACGCATCGTTAGACACAGGTTTCATTATTTTGTACAGCGGTTTTCATTATTTTGTACAGCATGTTGATTTTGTACAGCATGTTGCATTATGTTGTACAGCATGTCGATTATGGGATAACACCACCGTTTTCATTTTCTATTAATAAGTTCCATATATGACGTCATGCAATTTTGGCGATTTCGACCCCCCTCGTCACATTTCGTAAAAAAACTCGTACTTCCTTCATATATGACGTCACAAAGCTTTGCCCCCCCCCCCCTCCAGAGAAAAAGACTTGTCGAGACTGGTGGGACTTTATCTATGCGCAAGGAGGATGGAAGATAGTACCGTTGTCACAGCGTGGGAACGGCAATGAGTATTGTTTCTCAGCAAATCGATCAAACAATTTGCGTTTAACACCATTACGCAAGTGCCTCCGGTACTGCGCACTTTTTCTGCGATACTGCAATGCTACGTAGTTTACATTTTCTCTGGTAGATGGCGCTAGTGTTGTTTTTGTGACGTCGTATTTTTGAAAACCACCTTATCCCGTCCCCCCCTCCGCCACCCCCCCCCCCCATCGTCACACAAGTTGTGGACCCGCCTCCCTCTCCTCCACCCCCTGGTGCGTGACTTCAGATATGGACGGCCTCTAAATTGGTCGTACAAGATGTACTGTCAAATATCCCAGCAAACTATTTACTTCTGCACGGTTTGTTACCTGATAGAATAGTTCCCTAGACATCGAAGGCAGTGAATTGAAGGTTAATCTCGTCTCTGAATGAGAGATTTTCCAAAAGGAACAGCAACGAAGGTGGACTCAGCTTGCAAAAGCACAGCTATACTCGTGCTTTTTCTGTGCCTTTTTTGTATGTTTTCGTAATGTGTACAACGTTTAATGTTTTTAGGACGTTCGTAATGTACATATATTTTCTTTTCTTCTGCATTCAACCGATGTAAGAGTTTATTTCTTTAATGGTCTTTATAATGTAAGATGTTGCTATGATACCAACTGAAACAATTGCAATTTTGTTCCGATGTATATAGACGATGTAAATTGCTCTGTATTAAATTAAGCCATTCTGCTATGTAGAATGATACGTTATTCAAGTAAAGGAAAGGAAAAATCAATAGAAGAAAACAGTTCTTTTGTTCAAGTTTTGTCTTCTTTGTCTGCTTTTGTACTCTTAATATATATATATATATATATATATATATATATATATATATATATATATATATATATATATATATATATTTTTTTTTTCTCATACAAAGTTAAATTGTACCGTTGCTTTGGCTGCACATTCTATGAAAATTCAGTCGTATCTGATTCGATCAGATTGTTATTCAGTTGGTATATTTTTTGTTTCATAAAAATAAATTGTGCTTGCTCTGGTTTCGCCATTGTAGAACAATTAGGTCATAACCATTTCGATTGCACGTATTTTTTATGTTGCCTATGGCACAAACAGGCTGTTGTACAAAACAGCCCTTTCTGGATCAGTTCAATTCTTATGCATAAGTGCATTTACTTCACAGAAACATTTGTAAAGTAAATTCATGAATATTAAATCATAACCAGTTTAAACCGGATGTGATACAGGAAAGTAAATTCCCATACTACTACAAAGCATACCTTCCATTTTTTTAGTTGCATCTCAACCCCGTCCCATTACCCTCTCCCCATGAGCTCAGATATAATATACGGATCTAATTTCTAACACGATGAAACATACCTATAATCGTATTAAATCATACTACAATCCCAACTCAAAGATCTGATCATATTAAACTTTTGTAATGCGTTGGAGCGGGTACCACTCTTGAGGTTGTTGAGAAAGTTGGACCACTGTGGTATCAGAGGATCTACCTAGGATGAAATTTTTCTTGTCAGATCGAAAACAACAAGTAATTGTTCATTGTGCATCTTCAGATAAGGTCTGAGTAGTTAGTGGAGTTCCATAATGAACGGTCCCTGGGTCCCTTCTCTTTCTCATATTTATCAATGATCTGCCAGACTGAGTCTCATCCAAAACTCGACTGTTTGCTGGCGACTGCATCATTTACAAGGAGATCCGTACCTTCAAAGACTGCAAAGTCCTTCACAATGATCTAAATAAACTTCCGAAGTGTGAGGCAACTGTCTTTTCATCCTAAGAAGTGTAATGTTCTCAGACTGACCAGGAAACAGACCCCATGACTATTCATGTCCAGCCTTAAAGGATAAAACAAGAACATTGCCAGCTCTGCTAAAGATATGAGTGTTGATAAATCTCTCCGGGCAAAACCATACTGACAGAACAGTATAAAGGCTTAAAAGCATGTTGGGATTTTTGCAAAGGATTTTACGCATCAGCAAGGGACATACCGAGGCCTCTGCACATTTCACACCCACTAGCACCAATCTAGAGTACTGTGCTACTGTTGGGATTCCATACATTAACTAGAATGAGTAGAAAGCTAAGATGATGCAACATCGTACAGCAAGATATACTACCGATAGATTTCGCAAGAGAAGCAGTGTTAGGGAGGTGATTGAACAAAGTAGCTTGGAGTTAGTGGAAATAAAGAAAAAACAAACAACAGCTTACAATGTTATACAAAATTATGAACAACCTTGTAGACATCCCAGCACCAGTGGTCCTCACCCATGCATCTTCTAGTACAAGATCAAACCCTTCTCTAAATTTAGGCAGTACACAACCTCTGCAGATGTCTTTAGATACAGCTTTTCTCAAGGTTAATTCTTTTTTGGAACCCGTTACCAGCTGCAGTAGCTGAGGCTCCCGACTTGGTATATTTCAAGCGAGAGCTCTCCACTCTAAGGATTTAAAAACAACTTGATGTAATGAAGTCTAGAGCTTGTTCGGTTGAACTACATGGTTCACTTCGGTAGTCGGATTGTCCAGACTGAGGAACTAAAATACAATGTAAATCTTCCTTTTCTTATATCTTTTCTTTCCCATTATTCCATGATTTCTTCTTTGTTTTGTCAGCTTCACTTACTTACTTTTCTTCTCCGCCAACAATGTGCCAACAAGACATAACAAGTGTAACTGCAGTTTCGCAGTAAGTAGATGTAGATGCATATTTCTTGCAGTATGGAAGGAGTTCACGCCATTTGGAATGGATGTATACATTTAAAAAACGAAGATATGAATTTATGAGAAAGCACAATACAAGAGTCCTCATTTGACCCGGTGAGCGTGATGGCATTTACTAATAAGTAAACATTCCTAAAGGTATACTAGCTGACTTGCCTTACAGTTGTAATGCTTTAATGTAACGGCAAAAGGATTTGCTGAAATGTTTGTAATGTATTACTTAAAACAAATATCAAATAGAATAAAATACATCCTTGTTTGCATTTATACACGTCTGCAAAACAAAGTTATCATCAAGGAAGAGTGAGTTTGACCGCAATCTCTATTATTTTGAGCCGGGACTAGTATGTGCAGTTACACTAATCAGATATGAATAAAAAGGGCTTATTGGCAGGCTTGCAACAATTGACATGAAACCACATTGAAGCATTTGGTTCATCTGTATTTACATTTATGCAAGCCAGGACCAATCAACATTTATAAACTATGAATGACATGAATCTCATTAACCAACTTTTGAACCAGGCAGAGGACAAAAATCAGTACAGGTTTTTAACCGTATTCAAATCGAGCAAAGGTAATTTTAAAATTAGATTAATGTGTAAAAGATATTTTTGACGAAATTGAGGTGAAGTGATTGCTATCAATCTCATTCTACTGCACCTCATTTGTTGTTAGCCTTGGCGCCTTACTTAAACATCTTTAGTCTTCAGGGGCTTTTTGATCCATTCATCTTCACCTTAGTCATTATGTATTTTATTTACTTTTATTAATACGACATGCCAATAGCTTTGATATAATTAATGTCTATCGGGAAGGTTTATCTTCGATTAGACAACAAGTTGTATATTGATTCAATACATTTATTGATATTCAAATCCTCCAAAAGGTAATTTTCTGCTAAGAGAGTTGCCTTTTCTCGAACATAAGTTCCTTTTTATGGCGGACACATGGTATCCAAGCCAAGAAGACAGTTTTCGTGGATACAGTTGATTATTGTTCTGTCAAAGCAGAACTCGAACATACAAATACTTTCTTCCCATTCATAGTGTTATATTAATTTATTTTCCATTTTCCTTCTGCTTTATTTATCTATGCAATCAAGTAGCGAACATTCATATGTAAAGAATATAATAATGTAATTTTGCATGATTAATTAAATGAATTGTATTTAGTGGCAAATAGACACATGAAAGACCATTTGCTGACGATGAATGGAAGTATTAAGAGTTACTTGCACAGAGACCCACGGCAGCCGACCTGGGCTGATCGAAACAGTGTACGAAGAGGAAAACTACTGATTTTGAGTCATGACACTAAACAAAAATTCGTACGGAGCCCTCTTCTTTTCTTCCTTCGTTCATTCGTTCTAGCGCCCAGCGGAGAATTATTTAATCCTAGTTTTATAAAATGAGAAAATTAAAGCACATATACTCGGCTTCTTATTCAAATTGAAGATAAATATAACATGTATACCATCTTAAAATTAATGGCTTAATGTTTGACAAATTAATATCTTGTCGAGTGTACTCGAAAATAAGGGCACTTTATGAAATTCCATGAGTAACGTGCTACATCTTTTCCCATATTTGGACATTTCAAGAAGGGTTCTGTGGATTAAAGGTGGACAAAGTTAATACAAAAATCTGCATATATATATATATATTTTATTGCTGTTGTTGTTTTTGTTATTGTTGTTTGGTCTGTCTATATTGCTCCAGTATTTTTTTAAAAATCTGGTTGTCCTGGTTTTGTGTTTCAGTGTTCTGTTGGAATTGTGGTCTTAAAGTGGGGTGTTGTTGGCTATATATGTGGCTTTGTTTGTCTCTGTTCGTGGGTCATGCCGGCGATGATTTTTCCGCTTATTTGAAGCAAATTTGGGTGACAAGAATTTGGGTGCTTAATTTTCCTCCATCTTTCATGTTTCCTTTCGTAATATGTGACATGATTTTGTTTCTATTTCATTTTCTTCATCTACGTTTGTTGCAGTAGGAGGCTCTTTCTCCTCCGTTGGGGCCAAGGTTTCAACATCATCGAAATTTGTCCCTTCGAGTATGTAGCCCTCTCTGATGATTTGCTATCTGTTTTTCTTGTTTGTTTGTGTTTTGTTGCTGTTTCTTTTATTTTGTATGTTTTGTTCCATTCGAATTTGTTTGGCGGGGTAGTTGTCAGTTCACCCTCTTTTCGCTCATGTTCCCCTCTGTATCGGTTTCTATAAATTTATCCTCGTTTACGCTCTTTCCATTGTTCCCTTTTGTATGGTTTTCGTCCAAAGTCTTATCTGTAAAGTTTTCATCCAAGTTCGTGTCTGTTATGGATTCCAGATTGTACATGTTTGGGGGGTGTTTTTGCTGCTGCCGCAGCATAATTTTTGCTTGTTGTTTTGAAATGACTGGAATCAAGCAATCCTTTCCACACGTCCAGTTTGGTCACATCTGGGACATGGCCGGTGGTATATAAAGCCTACATACCATGTTTTAAAAAGAAAACCCATTAAAGTAGAAGAAAGTCAGCAGTTTCTTTGCCTCTCTCGTGTCAATAGATGAAAACTGTTAGCCCTGTATGTACTGTGGGATATTCCTTAAAGGTAGCTATTTGTGCCCCCGTACAGTGACGTTCAGGTTTTTTTCTAATTTGAGTTTAATTTCTTCTGACAGTCTCTCTAACGGTTAGTCCGTTATATGAACGCCGGTCACCTTTTTTCTAATGCTGTTCTATTGAGGGAGCCTCCACCACTTCTATCTGGTTGCCGTAAATTTCCATGATTCCATTTTGGAGTAGGGCTATACATCTTTTAGCATATAGTACGTATTTCCCCTCCGCTCATTTCGTAAGCCTAATATACTTTCTGTGCGGATCTATCGCACTGCAGGCGCGCTACAGACCTCCGCTGGTCTGAAACGCTCTTCAGATTCTACATGTTTAAAATTTAGGAGTTGACCCTCGTATTCACTTTGGGCTATCAGAATCCTCTTACCCCCATGACTTTAACTTCAGTATTGAAATAAATACTAAGCCTTTTCTGATCCATGTTGCAGTCTTAGAAGTGAAGACAGTTGCGAAAGTTTCGGAAAAAGGAAATGTTAAAAACATACAAGTCAGAAAAGAAAAAGACGACAAGGTCGGGAAAATATAAAAAAGAAGATTTAAACTCACCTTGATCCTCTACACGGTATGTCCGTGGTAAATGAAGAATGACAAATATGCAAAGCAAAAAGACTTGTTAGATGAATTTACATGGTTATAATTTACATAAAGTTGTTTTTCCATAATTTTCCTTCAACATCGGATGAAACCAGGATAAAATGATTCTGGGTCAGTACAGAAATAAGTAGTTCATATCTAAATTTAAAGGTTTTGTTTGTGAAATGTTCGTGACAGGAAATGATTTTTACCATGGAATAACTGTGAAGAATCATTCTTTATTTTAGGATGCATTTTATTGTGGTTGTGCAGTGTAGTCTAAGTGCACATGCAAAGTCAGTGTGAGATATTGTCACAAACTATGTTTTGATTGACCCGGAATTGAAAACCTGACATTTGGTAGGTTTTGATCAGCAACTAAACGTAATTATGCTAGACAAGGGCTCTTAAGTCTTGGTGTATGTAAAGGTCTATAATGGCACTATTACCCCAAGGAATCCTAGTATAATTGTAATGTTGGTCTGAGTTCAGCTTGGAGAAATGTATGTATGTATGTATGTATGTAATATGTACTAAAATGAATGGTTATCTGACTCCACATGCGTAAGATGGCCGGGAGCTACTCGGCGGATATGACGTAGCACCGAACCCATGAATGTTTATAATTTAGTCTTTTTCAAACAACCGTCAAAGATGGCTGGTTGTGGGTTTGAAATGCACTTTCATCATGGTTGCTGGTTTTCAAATGCACTTTCATCATATTATTGGCTATAACATGCAGCGGAAACGGAAGCTAAGTGCCTTTCCGAAGGACGCACCGAGGCAGACGACCCGAGCTGGCCTGGGCGGTATCGAACCCGAGACGTTTGGATGACGAGTCTGAAGCTCAACCAACTGACCTGCTGGGACTTCCCATCATTGTTGGCATCGACCTCCATGCTCTTGGTTCTAGTCATTCACAACCATGCAATAGTGTGATCGTCAGATGAAATTGCACTTGTATAATAAAGGTTATCCTTTGCAAATTATTTTCAAAGATTTGATAGAACTTGTAGAGAATTCGTAATATTCGCGTCTTTTTGTGTTTATTGTTTTGTTTCTGCTAGTGTATTATGTTCATGTACACATATGTACACCTGTGTGTGAATCAGAAACTCTTTGCCCTAACCTTAACCTTGGTTTTTCTTCAGACTTGGAAAGATACAGAAAAATTGCATAGGATTCCCTTAGTATCTTGGTGAATGCATACGATTGCAGACACTAAATTGACACATGTAAACCTTTTGTAAAAGAAAATAATTTTAAATGAAAACATTAAGTTTTCTGAGGTATTACAGTTTGGTCAAATTCTCGTGGATCGTTGGAAGTAAATGGTGGTATTTTGTGTATATCAATTAATTGTCTAGCTCGCCTATTTGTACGTAGGTTACAAAAATCGTATTGAATCAGGAGAAGTTTGTAGTCAATGCTCTATAATTTCATGCCTGTACGGGGTGCGTGGTGGGGATTGGGGGATTATGTCTTCTTGGGCATTTGTAGTATATTATCCTAAAATCACTTCCGTTTTCCAGAGAAATATGAATACACTCTCACATAATGTCATACCTGTTGTAAGAGGATGAAGCCAGGTTGGGATTGGACCTATCGAAGACACTGAAAACAATTTCGTGAATGGGATGTTTATTTATAATGTAATTGAACCATGAATGAATCTGACACCATGCTCGTGCGCATAATGTCCAACAATGAATTTAACAGAATAATGTGCAGAGTTCAACAACGGATATAAGAAAACGATATCGTTCCTAAATGGAACTAATCAGAGCATGTAGCTTCAACGAGTAATCAAACGAGAATAAATGTATGGAACTTATAAACAAATATGATTGATATATGGATCTATCACCATGGATGATCAATGTTTAGAATGTATACACAAATATGAACAATGTATGGTTCATCCACAAGTAAGATGTATGTAGGTGTTTAATGGACAATAATAAATATGTTTCACCCATATAGCGATATTTAATTATTGATTTCACCCATCTAGTGATATTGAATAATGATTCAAAAATGGAACATATGTGTCTCCTGGCGTCCAGTTGACGATCACGATGTATTTCCGGTTTCACAGCTCTCGTTGAATGGTCAAAGAGCCACCACGTATGGCCTGTCCATCCCAGTCTGCGGAAGGATCCCTCTAGAGCCTCTTTATTACCTGCAGAACCTTTGGTCCCGAAGCTTTGGTCCCTCACTACGGGTGAACCAATACTGTCCTCCGAGCCAACGTCACCATCGAACCCAGCATCCGGGTTACACGAAATCCCACAGAATTCTATTACTCCCCGTCAAACACAGCTCTACAGCTGAAGACTGCTTTCGTAAAGTGGACAGCTTACTGACAAAACTCGTTGTATTGTCATAATACAGCGCGAATTCACTCTATAGGTACCCTGGCTGTGGTGAAAATTCACAGCCAGAGAACTCGAGATAGTCGGATTTCGCACTGCATTCACTTTGCGCGTACAGCAATGGGTAAACCGAACTCAGTGTTTTGAACTATGTAAGGCTGCAAAAAAACCACCCTTGGGTAACGCTGTACACGGCAACAAAATCCGAGTACATTTTCGTTCATATACATAGCACTCACGTTAAGTATACACGATTCCGTGACACCTGTACAACGCATGATTGTGATATTATATAATTAGATATCGAGCAATACTATAGCAGTGAACGTATGATGATAACGAACAGGAAATACACAGCGAAAGCTATCTTGATTTATCATCACATTTGAATTTTAAAATGCATGATTTGACGATGTCATGACGTTTGTGGGTGTTCATACTGTATTTACTCGCTCTTCTTTCCTCTTCCCTTCCACTGCGGTAGCCGTGATGGCCATGCGATTAGTGTGCCGGTTTGCAATCAGTGGGTTGCAGGTTTGGAAATCCTACACGGAACTATCTGGGTCGTCTGCCGTGGTGTGTATTTGGGCAAGGCACTTTTCTCCCATAATCTTTGCACTAGATTGTCTTACATATTTACTATTGGTCCATTAAACACCTAACAATGAATCAATAAACTCCCCCCACCCCCATTCAGTGTTAAAAACCTCTACCCTATTTATTATCCCGCTCAAAAGGGACAGAATTTTTTTATATAATCATATCCCAGTTTCGAGTTTGTATCTACAACGGTGTAGAAGTGGATAAGCAACATAATTGATGGACGCACATATAGACATAATCATTCACGTACGCGTATTTGGACCGTATGACATGCTCAACAGCTTTTCTTTAAAAGGCATAGGATAATAATCGAATCTGAGAAGCTTTAAAGGTAAAGTCCATGAACAATTTTCGTTATTATTTTTTTTTTATAGATATAAGGTTCATAAGCGTGAAAAATGTAACTGAACTTCGGAAAAAACCTCGTACTTATGGAAATAAAATCAACCGTGTGTTTCGCGCCGGTATATTGCATAGGTAAGATATATGAATTGTATGAAAGTATCATGGGATCTCCGACTTCTTCCTTGCGTGACAAAGTCGGTTTGTGTTTAACTACAGTGCTAAATACATTACAGCAAAGAATATTGCTTGAGATAAATATTTTCATAAAATCAAAAATGTAGCAACACTTTAAACTCGAGTTATGCTTTGTGTATATATGAAACTGCGCCTTTTTCTTTGCCAAAGAAAACTGAAATATTAAACCGAACCAAAAACTATGTTGAAGCTAAACGATTTAATTTTTTCAGATGGAACATATGCAAAAATCCCTATAAAATTTAGTTTTTTCTTGTTTTGCAAGATACTGGCGATTGAAGTAGTTATTGTAAAAAAAAGGCCAAATTACGGGAGTAGTTTTCGAAAGTATCAGTGACAGGTTGTGGTTTGCAGTACCCCATCTCACTCCCTGTGTTCGAATCCAGCATGCACGCTGCAGGCTGAATTTCGCTTCAAACGACAGACGGATTTAATATCAAACTCCATATTCCCAAGATATATTTATTAAATTTCAATCAAAATAATATCATTGAATTTGTACATATTTTTTGGTACGCATTTAGAAATTTAGAAACTAAGTAAACACGTATAATAATGCAGATGAATGTTTACTTGTTGATATTTACAGTGGAACCGGACTCGTAAAAGACTTTAGTAACAATTAGCAGCACGTAAAAATACCTTATATACGTCATGAATATTATCTAATTTTATGATTTTTCAATGTAGGTATTTCTGTATGTTGTGTAAGATTTTTAAGGCACGGCAATGTTACATGAAGTTTTACAAACCGATCTCATTCATCCGTTCTTTTTTGAAATTGTACAAATCCCTGGTAAATTGAAACTGTACGAGTCAATGCTGCTAACTATAGGCGTCTTCATTCACAGACGATGATCAACCGTAGGAATATATTTACAGCTACGATGTTATTGACTTCTAATTGATCGGTGTCTGAATCCACCAACTACTGAAGAAAAAAAACCCCATTCAGGTCGCCATGTCTGTTTATCGCTATAGTTACCCTGTAAAAGCAAGGTGTTTATGTAAGAAATAAACAGCAGTTCAACTCGTAACGTCACATTGATTGCGTAAATGACATGTGGCGAAGTACTGTAATTAGTACGGTGCTTTCGGTAAGCTGATGTTCAAACGTGCGTAACTCACTTCCCAGTGAATGCATTGATGTGCATTTCTCGTTTGCATGGACCTTATTTTAGAATGTACTACCAAATAAACTGACCATTATAGACACGAATCAAGCAAAAAGACAGTGCTATGATCGCTACAATTATCACGTGAAAATCACATGACAATAGATAAATCATACCTTATTTGGACCGAAAATCAAATGTATAGGTTTTTATTTTTAATGTCTGACAAGTAAGCAAATAGTTTGTTATGTTCGGATGGAAGTTCAGTAATCACGTGTTTTAACAGTGTAGTACATGTAACCGCTGTAAACAAACCGACCTTGTGACTTCACGGACAGTCTCTAATGGCGGCCGACAGACAGACAGTGATAATACTGACAGGCGATTTGTATAGCAGAAATACAAAGCAAAATTTTCCGTTCTGCTGAGAAGCTTATATAAAACATGTCTCCTACTTACTGTATTTGCTAAAAAAAAAAAAAAAAAAATGCGTATATATGAACATTTGTATAAGAAATCTGAGAGTTTTTATTAGAAAAATGCACGTTGATAGGCCGTATTAATAATTAAGATATCAGGAATTGAGGGTGCTAACAATTGAAATTTAACACAATAAATAAATTAATAGTAAAATAAATAAACAAATAAAAGAAGCAATAAGGAGCGGGATTTAAACGAAAAGAAAATCTGTAAAACTTGATAGACATAAAGCTGATTGCAGCTGACGGCTAAATAAAACGACACAAAGCACATTTGCATTGAGGATCTAACGACACAAAGCACATTTGCATTGAGGATCTAACGACACAAAGCACATTTGCACTGAGGATCTAACGACACAAAGCACATTTGCATTGAGGATCTAACGACACAAAGCACATTTGCATTGAGGATCTAACGACTATTCTAATCAGCCTGCTGAATTTTTGGAAATCAGGGACTGTTCCTAATTCGTTGAGCAGTTTGTTCCAGGTTGTGAGGGCCACAAATTTAAAAGAACACTTACCATAGCTTATGGTCTGTATCCTTGGTATTGTACTCAAATTTTGGTGTATGAAATTATAGTTGGATTGTTCGAATGTGGCCAGATTATTGAAGCAATTAGGTGTTTTCTCGTGCAGTATGTTATTTACCTCGATTTTCATGGATCTAAATCTACTAATATGGAATGTAAGAAGATTTATTTTCTGAAAAGAAACTCATATGAGCTATTAAAATCATAAAAAACCAATCTTAGTGCATTATACTTTTATATTCCGCATTTTGTCAAAGTTTCATTTTTGCAACATAAATGCAAAAAATGATTGCAATAATTAAAATGTGCTGTAATAAAGCATATGTAGGGCTTTAACTTAGTGGACAAATAGCGCTTGAGACGTTGCAAAACATTAAATCTTCTTGCTGTTTTCTGACAGATATTAGATATGTGGCTGATACAATTTAGTTGAGAGTCAATGTCTACTCCAAAAGAGCCTCACACATTGCTTACAGGTAATTATTTGATGGGCTTCTATGGGGAAATTGGACACATTTTCTGTATTTTTGCGAAGAAAAGTGGCTTGGAATTTCCGTGGATTGGTATGCATACCATCGGCTGCAAACCCAATGTGCTGCATCGCTCAGTCAAACTTGTTTTGTGGTCGGATATGGTAAAATAGTTTAAAAACTCAAAGAAAAAAATGTATTGCAACAGATTGGGACATACCAAACCTACCGTTTTATTAAATCTCTGATATGTTTTGTGATCATCCGATGAATATGGTTGAAAGTGGGGTGAACTGACAAAAGGGGTTGGGGTTTGGTGAAAAGTGTGAGTTTGATCTTTTAAGCTTTGGTTCAGGAGCAAGCGTGGTAGACAATATAAACGATCTTTTCTTTTCCTGCGTAAATACAGGATATATTTGATCCTGTGACACAAAAGAACGATATATTCTAACTAGTAGTATCGCCACTTGCTGAAATCTCGCGTGTTTTGTCCCACACGATGAAACATATCACTATTGACGTATGGAAAGAAAACATCCTCATTATCTTCATTGAAATGAACAACTCTGCAAGCAAAATAGCATCTGATGCATCATGAATATAATTTGTTAAACCAAACGTAAATACCTGGATGAACGAAGGCCTACATTACGTGGAAAGTTCTTTAGTCCACTGAAAATGCTGGATAGATAGCTCGTAGTATAAACATGGTTATTACATTCATGAACATATTACGCAAAAATGATTATCTTCAGATTATTGAATAGTTGGCAAAAATTACGACTTTTATTCTCGTCGTGGATGTAAAGGAAATATCCATTTCCCCGTCACATTCATGGATCTGATCATCCGGGTTACTCTGCCTGTTATTACTTCAATAGTCGGCGAAAACATCAGCAAAGTCAAGCGCGAATACTCGCAGTCGTACAGATACTGGACACAAACTTGAGAATAAAATGTACTAAAATCATAACAATCTGTCGTTTTAAGCAAATATTGCTCTTACAGAGACCCTTGTGATATTTTAAAACTTTGAAAAGTATATAATAGTTCACAGGAGACAAGGGTAGAATCGCTTTTAAAAGCATTTTCAAAGTATTTTTTCCAACAAGCTGTATAGTTAACTGAAGCATATGAAAAAAAAAAATATTTTTAAAAAAAATCGTGATTATTTTGTCAATTCAGACGTTACATGAGTGAGGTTCGTCCTAGGTCAATGCTACTTACCGTTGAAATACTGACATTCCAAAACAAGGGTATTTAAGCAGATGTTTTTATAAGTATTGAGTTAGTTTTGACATATTACATTCACAGAACTTAAACACACAAAAAATATTTCAAACATCTCAAAAAAAAAAAAAAAAAAAAAAAAAAATCTGCCCTGGTTTTAATAAAATACACCAGGATCTGGGATGTTTGAGGCAAACTTGAAGCCCCTTGAAACATAATAATACACAATAATACACAATAATACAAGTAAAACGTTTCTTTAATTTAGATAATATAGTAATCCTCGGCACAACCATATCATTAGATAATTTATGCAAAGCTCATAAACAAGCGACGTACATTTGCAATGACGGGTAATATAAAAATGACTATGTAAATATATTAGTTTCTACTTATCAGAAAAGGACTAACTCAATGTCTAACTCCAGGAGCATAAGACCACATCGCTTATATGTTGGGATAAGAAGATACCGTAGACTCAAAGTACCGATATAGGTCGTACAGAATTCGTTTCCTTTGCAAGATAAAATGGAAGGCGAACAAAACAAATTATCTTAAAAATGTTATGATATTAGGACAGATTGAACAACCACAAGAGCCACATTCGCAAAACAATCAACGTGAAACTCGCTAACAACTACAACTCGACTTGGCATTCATTTGAGTCCCTCATGATGTTACCGATTGAATCTAACCTTGGGTGGACCGATATTAAACGCACACTTTATGAACGATACTGGATAGTACAAATGAAACCTTTTGGGAGTTCGGCCTAAATGAAAAAGTCTAAGCTTCCCAATGTAGTCTTATCAAAATTAAAGCTAGGCATCAGTTTATCCGACGTAAGCAATTTTTGCGATTATATTTATTTACTCCACCCCCCACCCCCACCCCCGAAAAAAAAAATTCTGTAACTTTTTACATGTGTTATTATTATTATTATTATTATTATTATTATTATAAAAACTGTTGTCAATTATCCCGCGACAATATTTACTTCCATATCTCCTTTTATACCTTCATACATAACTTTGCCGGGAAATAATTTCTTTTGCAAGCTTTGTAGATAGCGTCGATTTTTCGCTTGATCCCCGTCCTTTGTCCCAGCCTGGAATTAGGTCAAAATATTTTGGTTCTTTGTGTAATAGAGACGATAATATCTTCTTTGATTTTTGTAATACAACTTTGTTGGGCTGACGGCAGCACAAAATAGAAATGTAGTTAACCCGTTTTAAAACAGTTTTTCAATTATTTCTTCTTTCTTTCTTCTATTCATTTTAAATCTCTTGCTTGTAGATTTGCACATGACATTCAAACATGTAGGAGTCAAGAACTTCTCTTGTCTTTTGTGTTTAGTATTTGTTTTGTGGATATAAGTTGTTTCTCCTTCTGACGAAGAGCTTGTTTAGCTCGAAACGTTAGGAAAGTATGTCGATGGCTTAGTGGTTAGTGTGCCAAACTCGCGACCAGAAGGGTGCGGGTTCAAATTCTACCCAAACTAGGCCGGGTCGGCCACGTGGTGTGTCTCTGGGAAAAAACACTCTACTCTCATCGCCTCAGCCTGATATCGCCTTTTTGGAGTTGATGTGCCGTTAATTAATGAATCAAAATCGAGTAGGTTATACTTATTATGCACGAATTTACATTACGGTAATATGGACGCACGCGCGAGGGTGATGACTACATGATTCGCCATCTTCCAGGAAAGAGCTGGGGTCAATGTTTTAAAACATTCTCACATTACGAGTATATTCGAGTAACAGTTGCATTGATCTAATCAGTATGAACGCACTGTGTTTTGTTCGAGTTTTTGAATTTTTCTCGAGGCCACAACATTTGGAAAGCGAGGTCTAGTGTTCACATTTTTACAGTGTGGCGTCGTGGTGAACAGTTTTATTAAGATTTTCATTACAGTTTTTCATTTGCTTCATTAACCCCATTCAAGTTTCAGGTCTAATTTGGGGCATCTGATTACGAGGAAAAGACAATATATTCTGCAACACGCAAGTCCACTGTTTTGACCATGGCATTTAGGTCACAAAGTTTACAGCAATACTTTTGGCAACTGTATAATATACGCGTTATATTATACATCAATGCTTTTAGCAACTGTATAATCTACTCGTTATATAAACACCATTGTTTGCGTTTTTGCATGCATGCACAAATCAGCCTTTGTAAAGTAAAAACTGCAGTTACCTGAATCTTCCCAATTTTGAACCAGGAAGGCCGTGAGTCATTGCAAGTTTGAATGAATATATAGTATCATAAAATATGAGTTTCAAGATTACAATACATTCTAAATTATTATTATTAAATATACTGAAATTGAAGCAAATTAATATGATTTACAACAGTTAAAAATAAATACAAAATAAAATTTCTCAAGTGTGAGGTTGATGAGTGTATTCAGGTAAAAGTTGTATTGATCTTATACAAGCTCACTGGTTTTTTAGTAGCGTGCTTTGATCAGTTACATGTATCCAGTATACAGGTAATCAAGGCATTTATTACATTCGTGTTTGCATTTATTTGTGAACAATAAATGACATTGGCCTATGCAGCTACCAGCGCTTTTTTGTTGTGGTGGATATGGGGACGAATATTCCAGAAGTACGGATTATTTTTGTGTGTTGTGTTTTGTTTTTAGCAACGACTGAAATTATATTGCAAAGATGCTAAGTGATTTAACATGCAGCGGTTCATATTCAGTATATTTTGCCAGTAACATCATTGCAATATTGCATAATTGAGAGAGGGAATGTATAAGTTACACGAAGATTTCGAATGAATGCATATATTGTTTTTATTTGCCACATTGAGTCAAAGTTATCCTAATTATGTAAAATTGCAATGAACTTACCGGCAAAATATACTGAAAAAGAACCCCCGCTTGTTAAATCACTTAGCATCTTTATTTATAAGGAAATATTTCGGTATTAAGAGAGTCAACTCAAACAATTGCGTATTTAAATAATGGTAATGTTACAGGAAGAGATAGGAAACCCGCCACTCCCCCCACCCCCCGATGGTAATCGTTTATATGAGAGAGAGAGAGAGAGAGAGAGAGAGAGAGAGAGAGAGAGAGAGAGAGAGCGAGAGAGAGAGAAAGGTGGGATCACGACTATACACTATAATAAAAAAATAATACCTTAGTTCTGGTTACTGAAAATATAAAAGGAGCATACACATTATGACAAATATTGTGAAAAGGCAATAATTGATGCACTAATCATCCATTAAATGATGATTACGCCATCCAAGCCCCTGGATGCAATTTTAATTGATTGGTAATTAGACACAGAATTTCAACCACGATTTTCTCTTTCTCTCTCTCAAAATAATTGATAAGGGTCAATAGCAAGCACTAATTGATAACAATGAGAAAAATATATCTGTAAGCGGAAAATAATCTTTAATTTTATGACTTGTGAATGTCGACAGATATTATATAATGTTAGATAAGATTTTAAGGTACGGCGATATTACATTAAATTTTATCACCCGACCTCACTCAACCGCTCGTTTTGAACTATTTCCCATAAATTGCAATTGTAAAAATCCCTCGTAAATTAAAACTGCACAAGTCGATGCAGCTCATTACAGGCGTTTTCATTCTTAGACGACGAGGAACCGTCCGGTTATAATTTGAGTTCGAGCGTTGTTGACTTCGAGCAGAGACAGCATATATAAGTTAGTCTTACCTTCTAATCACAAAGGAAAAAATTGTCACGTGTGTCATTCAGGTTGCCATGTATGTTTAGCGCTAAAGTTACATCGTAGAAACAAGGTGTTTGTGTATGAAATGAACCGCATGTCAACTCTGACGTAATAGCGGGTAAATGAGATTTGGCCGAAGTACGACAGGTGCACAAACAAAAGTAATCTTTTGAACGAACCAAGCTCGGTTACCAGCGAATGTATTGATCTGCCTTTTTTTTTTTTTTTTTTGCATTTACTTTATTTTACATTACTTTATGTACTAAACAAATACATTTAAGTTAAATTTTCATTCGATCTTTCGATTTCCAATCAGAATAAAGTAGAAAGAAGATGATGTGATCACTACAGCTATCCCAGATCAATCATACATTATATCTGGGCTGAAAATTAAAAGCATCGGTTCCTATTTTTAAGTTCATTATCAGGAAAGTCTGACAAGTAAATAAATAGTTTGTTTATGTTCGGATGGAAAAACGGCAATAACAAGTTTCAACTGCGTAGTACATGTAATTATTGTAAACAAACCGACCTTGTAACGCCACGACAGTCTCTAATGGAAACCGACATTGACAGTAATAAAGTGGTCCTTTCAAGTGACTTATTTCGTAGAAGTACCCAAAATATTATCCGTGCTGATGCGGGATTATATAAAACACGTCTCCTACATACTATATTTAGAAAATAAAATGCAGCATGGACTTTCCCTTTAGTATAATCATGACAAGTCCATCAGAGAAATAGTCCTATTAATTTGTTATAAACGGGATTGACTTTACTGAAATGTATGCAAAATCGGCTACAACAGACTTTTGCATCCTTGTATGCATGTATATATGCCCTAGAGAAACTGCTTGTGTGTAATCAAAGCTCCATTCAAAATAAATAATATAGATTGCTCGCGACTAAAACTTTTAAGCATTTTACTACTAATATAATCACTCATGTATTTATTCATCTATTGCTTATCTGATTTATTATTTGACTGGAACCAAACAGTAGATTAAGCAATTCAAGGACATTGAGAACCATCAATAAAAGGGGTAGGGGTGGGTGGGTTTCAAAACCAAACTTGGAAGAGGGAGGGTCTAACAAATATAGCATAAAACCCTTTAATTTGTACAAATAAATTCCCACATGCGGTGTCTAAGTACACTAGCTTCTCTCTTTGTTTTCACACACACACACACACACACACACACACACACACACACACACACACAATGATACTATATATATATATATATATATATATATATATATATATATATATATATATATATATATATATATATATATATATATATATATATATATATAATTTATACCACATACAAATACACATACTTCCAAATGTAGTTCTGCAGACATTCGAAATTATCTTGGAAATTGTTCATTTGCTTCTATTTATTTATATTGATTTATTAAAAAAGAGACTCTTGAGATTCAAACGTGAAAGTTTGTTGAATAAAGAAAGTACAAACATTATATGACCATGATCCCGAACTGTGATAAATCGGCAGTTTATATTGATCGACCCCGTCGAGTAGGTCGTACCGAGTGGGAATAGGCAAAGCGAAATAACAAAGAAACAGGAGGTAATTAAAACATTTGAAGTTCAGTTGATCCAAGTTAATATTATGTTGACGCACCATTAATTGACCATAAAATTCGTGTTTTATAGCTTCAGAGAGAGAGAGAGAGAGAGAGAGAGAGAGAGAGAGAGAGAGAGAGAGAGAGCGACTTCAGGTAGTTTAACATTCATTAATGGTTTCTTTAAGTAAGTTGTTATGGGTAAAAAAAGAAACAGGATCATACAGATTATACCAAGTAACCTACAAGAACATGAGTCGTTATCACGTATGTGGTGTACACTTTCTAGGGGAATTCTTAAATAACAATGACACTAAGTTGGAAACACCTGGCAAAACAAGGGCCGTACTGTAAATTTCAAGGCTAGGAAGCACGCAAATACTGTAGTCAACTTTGTGTGTGTTTTTAAAAAAAATACGTATTACAAAGTTATAAATCAGACACCTAAAACATGTTTAAAAACCCGAAGGCCTCTCTTTCTCTCTCTCTCTCTTTCTCTCTCTCTCTCTCTGGGTTGATCAGAGGCCTGTTAGTTTTACCTCCATGGATTCAGATCTTGCTCTTTCTCTGTCTCTATCTTGATGGATCTATGATGGACAAGCTGAAAGCAGAGAGAGAGAGAGAGAGAGAGAGAGAGAGAGAGAGAGAGAGAGAGAGAGAGAGAGTCCGGCACGCTAACTACTCATTCACAACGGTTCTCATAATTAGGCATGAAAGAAAATCAAACTTTCCACACAGCCCTTTTTTTTCTCCAGATCAATGTTTTTAGAATCAAAGTTTATATATGAATCTGCTACTTTAATCATTTGTACAATTTACCGTGCCAACACGTTTAAAGCATAAAATAAAAAGAAAATTTGCAACGCATGGGTGAAAAACGCTAGTATTTAATCCACTCGTTGAAATATATCCATTTTTCACTGGACACACACACACACACACACACACACACACACACACAGATATATATATATATATATATATATATATATATATATATATATATATATATATATATATATATATATATATATATATATATATAGTGAGACCCTTTAAAATCGAAAACCGTTGGAACCAAATTTAATTTTTGGTTTTGAGAGGTTTTCGGTATACACAGGGTATCACAGACGTGAAAAAATATAAGTAGATGTACAGGCACATCATCATCGATACCAGCCTTAAATTTTAGTACAAAATACCCGGAAAGTTTTAAAATCCAAAATAACGTTAATGTTTTTAACGTGATTTCAGAGAGACAGCGTGATAATTTTGTTTGTGTGTGCATGCGTGAAATATGGAAAAGGCTTATGTGACTATAGACAGAGGATGCAATTATGAGAGAACACATGCGTCTGTTCGCGTGCAAACAATTAAGAAAGCTGTTTGCTTTTTTAACATTTAATGAAGAATTAACTGAACAACGCACGTTACTTCCAAATACTGTTTTTGTCGGTCTCCGTTAGCAAAGTATCAAAAGCGAGGCCATGGACTGGCTATTAAAGCATAAGTATTTATTTTTTTCTTAAAAAAAAACGGTTCTATAGATCACTTGTACAAATGAACCCGAGAAAACACGATAAACGCTTAGTTATTTCGAATTAGCGTATTTATCGGCCCTCATCTGTGTCGGCGCGTGTGTCGAGTATTGTTTTCACCTCGCCTGCACTAGATACATTTTCGGGTGATTGACTCACCGATAAGCCAACAAGAGTATTTTCTAACCTTTAATAATCTGGCCCAGCACGTGTCAGGTGTGTGTTTTACTTCACGCATGACCACAGGACATTTCTGGACCATAAATATCGATGTTTTATGGAATTTAGCAGCTAAAATACATTTTCAAGTTTGAAGTGAGCTTCGGTTTAATGGGGTTATTTTAGTGTAAAATTCGAATTTGGGACCAAAAATTTGTTTCGGTTTTCAGAGTAGATGGGTTCCGGTTTACTGGAAAAATATTATGATATTAAAGAAGGAAAAATTCGGGACCAGATACAAAATTCAATCTTAACGTGGGTTCAGTTTTGAGGTTGTTGTTTTCTCTCTCTCTCTCTCTCTCTCTCTCTCTCTCTCTCTCTCTCTCTCTCTCTCTATATATATATATATATATATATATATATATATATATATATATATATATATATATTAGGCTGCTTAGTTTTTCAAATTGAATATAAATATAAAATATGTGGGTCATCTTAAAATGTAATTTGTAAAGGACGGACATTTTTTATTAATTGGCCCATAAAACAAAGAGATCACTTGACTAGTACAGTCAACTCCCGTTACGACGACATTCAATATAACGATTTCCATTTGTGCAAGAGATTACTTCGTAAGCGGATTCCAGGCATTTAACTGTAAAAAGTTATATCCTTGTTGTGTGTATTTGGTTTTACAATACCTGGAAGGGAGTGTCTGAGAACTGGGGATACATATTCACTTGCACACGTTTTTATCTTTGAAACAATGCAGTGAATGGAAAATAAGGGTACTTTTTGAAATTCAGTGAGTGATATACCACACATTATCCCATATTTTATAGTTTCAAGAAGGTTTCTGACAAGAAATACTTATGCCTTACTGTTAAATGTTGTCATTATAATGGATAATATACAACTATATCTATGTCTTAAACTGGTAAATCTATAGTAATCGCTTATCAATATATTTGTACAAAAAAAAAAACAAAAAAAAAAAAACAGATTTATCTATCATAAGCCAAGTGGTTCGTTTAAAACAATTATTATTTCTATGTAAATATTGAAAATATTATGTTGTTTTCCTAGGTGAAATCTTTCTTCGAAACATGTTCCAGTGTACGGTGAACAATCGGGTTACCATTTGTCTCTTTAACAGTGTAGAAATAAATCTACGTTACATGAGAAGGGAAGTCCATTGCACATATTTATTGTCACACTGGCCAATTTAGCTTTTCGTTTTAATGACTTTGGTTAAAGCTTTAACAAAGATGTGGTTATGCCCAGTGACCAAATGATGCAATAACAACTCCAGCTTTTACTCGTTCAGTGTGGTTATGCCCAGTGACCAAATGATGCAATAACAACTCCAGCTTTTACTCGTTCAGTGTGGTTATGCCCAGTGACCAAATGATGCAATAACAACTCCAGCTTTTACTCGTTCAGTGTGGTTATGCCCAGTGACCAAATGATGCAATAACAACTCCAGCTTTTACTCGTTCAGTGTGGTTATGCCCAGTGACCAAATGATGCAATAACAACTCCAGCTTTTATTCGTACAGTGTGGTTATGCCCAGTGACAAAATGATGCAATAACAACTCCAGCTTTTACTCGTTCAGTGTGGTTATGCCCGGTGACAAAATGATGCAATAACAACTCCAGCTTTTACTCGTTCAGTGTGGTTATGCCCAGTGACAAAATGATGCAATAACAACTCCAGCTTTTACTCGTTCAGTGTGGTTATGCCCAGTGACAAAATGATGCAATAACAACTCCAGCTTTTACTCGTTCAGTGTGGTTATGCCCAGTGACAAAATGATGCAATAACAACTCCAGCTTTTACTCGTTCAGTGTGGTTATGCCCAGTGACAAAATGATGCAATAACAACTCCAGCTTTTACGCGTACAGTGTGGTTATGCCCAGTGACAAAATGATGCAATAACAACTCCAGCTTTTACGCGTACAGTGTGGTTATGCCCAGTGACAAAATGATGCAATAACAACTCCAGCTTTTACGCGTTCAGTGTGGTTATGCCCAGTGACCAAATGATGCAATAACAACTCCAGCTTTTACGCGTACAGTGGCTTTGGAAAAGTCCGAAAGATATTGCCTTCTTTATTTTGCTTATGTGCCTTTTGAACGGGAAATATTTAACTGGACCTAGTCTGAATTTCGCTGTCATAGAAGAAAGATCGGGATCAGGTTTTGAAGATCATATACTTCTTGAGCACGAATTTGAACTTGAGATTTGTGTTCAAGCTATCGCTGGAAGCTTTACGTTTGTAACATCATTTTTGATTGGCTAATAATGAAACTCAGGCTCAGATGGTTTATGATTTCCAGGCCAGATTGGATAGTTGGCCTGGATGGAGACCCGACACAAGTGAAGCTTGTCATGCTTTTGATCAAATAGAAACTGAAATGTTTTATATGTTTAATGTTACAAAATATGTATACTTAATTGGCGATTTTAATGCAAGAACAAGGAATCTGCAAGATTATGTGTTACTAAGTGATACCGATCGTAACTTACATGCAGTAACTGAAGATTCATTACAGAGTCTCAATAGTGCCAATCAACTCATAACTGCTGGCATATCTTTGATAAAATGAACAATTATGGGTTGAACTTTGCAAATCAAATGATATGTATATAGCAAATAGAAGAGTCGGTGAAGACAAAGGCATTGGAAAACTTGTAAAAAGACAAGTACAATTGACTACATGATTGCTATTCCCGATGCACTTATTTGAGTCTCTGATTTTTTGTATTTTAGATTTCTGTCCTTTGTTACCAGATATTCATTCTTCTCTGACCTTTAGTATAAGTACTACATTCAGAGAATATACAGACTCCAAAGCCAAATTTAAGAAGAAAAGATGAGATCCAGAAAAAAGCAATTTTTTTTATCGATAATATTAAAAGCAAAAATATAAGTTGAAATAAATCAAGTCGCTGAAAATATTATAAATCTTTTTGCTGAGAGAGCTGGGAAAAGTTTCCTAACGACGAGCTTCCCCAAAAGGAATAAAAATAGTCAACCTTTTTGTAAAACTTAATGTATGTCCGCCAAAAAGAAGTAACACATATCAAGAAAATATTTCGTTTGAATAAAAACGAACAAAACTTCGATCATATGAAAAGAGAATATAAAAGTTATAAATCTACTCTTCGATATTACCGAAGCTTATTAGAAACGACAATGCAAGACAAAATAAGACACATGAATTTTAAAACCTCGAAAGGATTGTGGAGTCTCATTAATTATGTAGATAAGGTTGATAAGGACATACAAGCTGATATAAATGATTTGTATGAATATTTTAAAGATCTAAACTCGGATGATATAGACAGAACTGATGAGTTTAATTTAACTGAGGTTATTAATATCCCATCTTCTATAGATAATCCAATTACTGAATATGAAAGTCGGAAAGCAATGTCAAATGTAAAGAATAACAAGGCTCCAAGGTTAGATGGAGTATGTAATCAATACCTTAAATGTACTGAATCTATCTGTATGGAAATATCTGTTTTCTTTTTCAATTTAATACTAAACACATAAATAATTCCATATGCATAGACTATCGGAGAAATAAAACCAATATATAAAAGGATACCCTAAGCAATCAGGTAATTATAGACCTATAACATTACTTAGCCGCTTAGGAGAGCTTTTTACCTCAATCATCAACAATCGATTAAATGATTATTACTCTGATATATCATTTTTAAATGAATCTCAGACTGTGTTTAGATCAGGTTATTCTACAATTGACCATATCTTTGCAATACATAATCTCATAGGATATTTGAAATTGTCAAAAAAGAGGTTATATTGTCGGTTGTTGATTTTGAAAAAGCTCTTGATAACATATGGAGAATAGAATTATGGGGAAAAATCTTACAACACGGCGTTTCTGGGAAATTCTTTAATGTTATTTATAGTATGTATAAAGATACTAAAACAAATATAAATGTCAATGGCAATGTTTCTTTTTTTCCTGCATGAAAGGAGTTCGCCCGAGTGAAAATCTATCGCCATTATTGTTTGCTGTCTATCTAAATGACCTTGAAAAATATCTTGAATCGAAGCACTGCAATGGCATCAAAACTAAAACTTGCAGATGATGAAATCAATCAATATTTCAAAGTATTTTTACTTCTTTATGTAGACGATACAGTTTTCTTCGCAGAGAACCCCAAAGTTCTCCAATCTTTGATAAATAATTTTAGTAATTATTGCGATGATTGGAAATTAAAAGCGAATACGAACAAAACACAATTGCCTTTTTTCGGTAAAGATTATAAGAAAAAGACTGATGTTACATATAAAGGTACGATACTAGAAGAGGTTAATGAATACATTTATCTTGGGCTTGTTCTGTGTAAGAAGGGAAGATTTCTCAAAGCTATAAAGCACACAACATCAAAAGCCAAGAAAGCATTATTCCTGTTTAAAAAGTGTATTTGGAATCTTGACCTACCAATAGATTACCAGCTAAGACTATTGGACAGCGCTCTAGTACCTATTCTACTATACACGGAAATTTGATCTTTGAAAATTGCTAAATCATTGATAAAATTCATACCGATTTTCTTAGATGGGTTTTAAAATGTAAAAAGAATATATGTATTATTTGGGGAAACTAGAAGCCAACCACTTACACTTAGAGTGAAATTAAATGCCATCAAATAATAGTGTACACTAAATGAAGGAAAACGAGAAAAATACGTGTAAGTCATATATAATTATATATTAAACGATATCAAAGCGCATAATAATACTTATGAATGGTCTGATTACGTGAAATCGATTTTCTAAGAATGTGGATTCGGATACATTTGGTATTCGCAATATTTACCTGATAAACAATGGCTCATCAACAGTATGAAGAACATACTAACGGACATAAATCCTCAGACATGGAACCCAAACAAAAATGTATCTAGCAAGGGAAAAACCTATACACTTTTTAAAACAAACCTCCAGTAGGAAGAATATATAATTTCTTTAATCAAAAACGTTTGCATTATTTACTTTAAATTTTCAACGCAATTTTTCATCACATGATAGGCAATTCATGGCGGCCAGTATATTTGGTTGAGGAAGAACCTGGGAAAACCCCGGGAAGAACCACCGACCCACGGGAAGCTACTGGCAAGCTTTCTCACATACTCACTTTGGCCGAGCCGAGACTTGAACCCATGCGGACAGAGGTAAGATGTCAGTGATCTGTGAAGGCAAGCGCCTTAGACCTCTCGGGCCCATATTCCAAGGAACGAAAGGTTGTTTACGTTATGCAATAAAAATTATCTAGGTGATGAATTTAATTCATATTAAATTATCATTATTTGAAAACTGAATGAAAGCTCTACCTAAAATATAAATATAGAAAGCGAAACATTTTACTTTTTAACGATTTGTTTAACTCAAAAGGCATTGAGCTTTTAAAGTTGTGTAAATTTATTAGACTTATCATGTCGAAATACAATTAATATGGAATGTATATTACTGTGTAGACTGAATTCCACTTGTATGATTAATAATTTAGAAAATGCAAAAATTGTATGTTAAACGAAATCTGTGTGATCGCCATGTATGCAATATCATCTGTTTTGATATACTTATATTTTGTTTTATATAATATTCAAATTTAAAACAAAAATGACCTGAATAATATGCGAACTATTGAAATATTTGGTGTTATTACTAGATGAATAATGTGATAACAATCATTTAACTCTATTGTCTAGAACACCATTTTTAACAACACAATGGTAACTACATCATTAGTCCCCTGTAAAAATATGATATCTATGTTACGCATGTTTATCTAGTTTATATTTACTTTGTACTCCTTATTTATCACATTCGTGACCTGAGCGGAATAAACATTGTACTGAAGCTTAATTGATCACCTATAATTGTTATTAGGATGCAGAGAGAGACTAACTAGTCCTAAACTGCCTGTACGATGAGACCAGCCAATTAGTGCAGGGTTTTTCACGCTGCATTTGATACTCATAAATAATAAAGCTGAACCTGATTAATTAATAACGGAAACCTACTCTTTCTTGCACTACCGGTCGGTTTTAAAACTCGGTCTTTAAATGTTATTAGATACTGTAGCGTCCTAACCGGGGGGGGGGAAAGGAACGGGGCGGTCTCCCCGGGCGTCAGAGGTCTTAGGGCGCCAGAACAGCTGATAAAAAACCGACATTTAGCATAATTATAGGTTATTTGGAAGGTAGAAGGACGTAAATAAATTTCTTGTAATTTTCCTTATTCAGTTCTCGGAAATCGTAATCATGTAAAGTTACGTAGCATATACTTTGGACAAATAGGGGAAATTTATGTATAAATTGGGTCATTCATCGAAATTTAAAGTTACAGTATATTTTAAACTGTGATGCAATTCAAGTTATTACTTTCGCCCTCTCTGAACGCACACACACACACACACACACACACACACACACACACACACACACACACACACACACACACATACACACACACACTCATTTGTGGAATTCAGATGTCCACGCAAAAGAAGATGTCCATATCAATATGTAAAAGAGAGTAAGGTCTTAACTTTTTGTGAATTTGGACCATCTAATCACTGGCTTTGAACATAATCATGTTTACAAATTCTTTCCGAACACACAACTATATGTGCAGAGCTCCCCCGCACAACTCACAACATTCTAAAAGTGTATAATATGCATGATCTCTGAAATGAAAGTGGAAAATGCATGTACAAAAGGTGCACATCGACAACGAAACATTAAAATTAAAAACACACTACAAAGTTTCAAATTTTGTGCTTCATCTTCCGAACTCATGGATTGTTATGAATCAGTAAATTTTTAACAGTGTGAACACAATGACACGGAGTCCAAATAAAATCAAATAAATCAGAAAGCAGAATGCTCTTGCTCCTTTATCAGTCACCTATAACGAGTTCCCCATCCTCTACCATGTAACCTTGATTTCAGATATGGCTCAAATTCCTCAATCAGGTTTATACATCTGCAAATATGTTACAATTTAAACCCAAAGATTCGAGAATGTTCAAGAACCGCGGCCGCTAAGTGGTCCTCGTGTCGGACTAAAAGTATTCGAGTAACAGTTAGATTGATCTAATAAGTATGAACGCACTGTTTTTTGTTTACATTTTTTAATATTTGTCGAACCCACAATAGTGGAAAAGCGAGATGTATTGATCGCTTGTGTTATTCTAATGGTGACGATGTCCTCGTCCAATAGATTTGTTAAGATGTAGACTTAGGCTCTTCATTTGCCATTACGGTGTATTTCTTTATATACTTCATAATTTATGTTCTAATTTCTGTTGAGGGTGTCCAGTTATGAAGGAAACATAATTAACGCTGCAACACTCTCTCACTAATTTGACCCTAGAGTCAAGGTCATAAGCTGCACGGCAACGCTTTCTGCATATACACGACATGCAGGCTATGACCATCTAGTTTCTGAATGAAATACACATATCAAATGTACAAAATACATCCTTATTGTGTGGTCTGCATGTATACTTGCACAAACCGACCTTTGTAAACAAAGAGTAGCATTACCTCACTCTTTCCAATATCGAAACAGGAAAGGTGTGATCTGCCACAAGTTTCCAAGAATCGACCATGATAAATTTAAGTTAACAATAATTTTTTTCTAAATGACTATTTCATAGACTTTAAAGTAAATTAATCTTATTCATGACAGTCTGAAATAAGGAAATAAATAAATAAATAAAACCCTTCAAGTATGAGATAAATCCGTGTATTCTGATAAGGGTGTTTAATCTGATAAAAGCTTACTGGGTTTTTCTAAAGTGCTTGCAATTGTTTTATTGAAATCGGTGTATTAGTAACAAAGACATTTGTTCATCTGTGTTTAGATTTACGTAACCCTGCAAGAATCTATATTTGGGAAACACAAAATGGGATTGACACGATTGAACCATTTTTAACGAGAAAAGTGCATCAAGCAAGGCAGGTTTCTAACAATAGATAGACGAACTAACAATAATTTCAAAACTTACACTAGCGGCTGAAAGACTATTGAATTGGCGGATTTTGTGGGGATTCGTGTGTTCATTTGCCCACAATGTTCCAGTCAAATTGGAACACTTTCCATTGTAAAACTTAGAAAGATGTCCATTTTAAGCACAACTACTCCCCCTCACCACTTCTCAAAATCATACACTTTGGTGGGGTGAAAAATTATGGATCAGCCCCATTAAGTGAAACAACGCTTATTTTGACAGTCATACAGTAGGCACATATAAACATTCTCAACGTATGAGACTGGCTACCGAACACGGGTTCCGGTTGTATGGATCAGATAGAAACGAAATGGGATTTCCTGACATGCCTGCTATTGTTAAATAAAACAAATTTAACAAAGTCATAAAATACTATGTGTTCTATTGATGCAAGCCTGCAAATAACAAAAATCGAATTTCTTGCAAAAAGATCACGTTTAAATTCATAGTCTTCACTTGTTGTGGCCCAGGAAGAGTGTAAGAGTCAATGCAATCGACTTACAAAATAAATAAATAAATAAATAAATAAATAAATAAATAAATAAATAAATAAATAAATAAATAAATAAATAAAAATAGACAATAAGGTAAATAAAAAATAAAAAATATAATAAACGAAAATTGCCCTTACGTCTAAGAGTCAATACTACTTAAGTGAAGGAAATGTTCTTGTTCAACGGGCTACGCTTCATCTCATTTGTTGTTAACTCCACTCCCTTTCTTCAATCGTTTGTAGTTTCAGAAACTGCTTGACGTTTTGAATACACATGCACCTGATACACACGCACAGAGACGTTTTATAAAAGAATTGTTCTTTGATACTTCACAAAAATAGGTTTGATAGAATTAATCTTTGATTAAGATTTATCTTTCCTCATTTATCTTTCATAATTAAACAACTTTTCTACTTTAAAAAGTAAATATATCTTTCAATTTAAATGTAAAACAATGCATTAAGTGTACAGCTTAATGGCTTTCCTCGAAAAAAGCTTCCGATGCATAATTGTATGATCGGCATCATCAGTCGGATAAATCAATCAGAAGACGCTATTATCTCATTCGAAGACGTGAATTGGTTGGTATTTGTCCCTACAGCTCCTAGAATTTATGTAACCAATATAATCTTGGAACAAGGTCTGAATTTTGTTTTCTAAGAAAGTTTATCATGAGAGATATGAATACATTTATTTCCCTGATTTTCTGAACTTTATTTCGATCGGAAATTAATGATATTAGAATTTTATTGTATAATATCAATAGCCATATTATATAAACCTCATAATATCAATAGCCATATTATATAAACCTCATAATATCAATAGCCATATTATATAAACCTCATAATATCAATATCCATATTATATAAACCTCATAATATCAATATCCTTATTATATAAACCTCATAATATCAATAGCCATATTATATAAACCTCATAATATCAATAGCCATATTATATAAACCTCATAATATCAATAGTCATATTATATAAACCTCAGATCATTCATACGTTTGAAAGGACTGGAGAAGCGTTGCAAGTTACTCAAAGTAAACGCTGATGTTGTAGAGGCTCCTCCTATTGGCTTGTTGATAACACTAAAAGACACTTTACAAACCATGAAATATTCTCTTGATATTTTATTTCATTTTAATTGATTGGCAAATAAAATTATTTAAGACATCTTTACTACGATCCAGAATGTCCAGTTGGCTATACAAGTATCAATCAAGTGTGCGAACAAATTAAACGAAACGAACATAAAATAAAATACACTGCATTGAAAAAATGGTTAACTGAACAGTCTACCAAAAGCTTGTAAGAACTCAACACACTAACAATAGTAGCAAATGCAATGAATATGTACTCATATTTGACTTGATCATCAGAAGGTTGGTTTGGTTTTTCAAGTTTTACCATATTTTCTGGGTTCGAACTATCGGTACCAATGGCACTATGAGTAGATGCGGATAGAGTACAAGTATCATCCAGTTCCTTAAAGGCTGAGTCAGCAAACCTTATTCTCTCATTCTTTGATTTATGAATCAGGAGCCTTGCCTCTGTTTCCATTGAACTCTGCAGTTTTTCTCTGTAATTTTTTTGATGAATTATGTAGTTTCTAATTCTTTCTTCAACAAATACATTAGGATAAAAAAAACTTGAAGAGATAGCAGCTTCCTGTAAATGTCAGGCCGTTAGCTATTGTTTCTCCAATAATTACTCCTGCTGTCGCCATTGTGTTGCATTTAAGAGTAACACATTTTTGATGCTGCTTCCAGCCTTAAACTGGTTCAAACGTTGCAGGCTTTTAAAAATTTACTCATTAATTATTGTTCTCTCCAAGATAATACGTTTGTGAACCCTACAGAGCACAACGATCAGGTTCTTGTTTCATTTATAATGTGTAAACAAACACGTATGTTATTTACCTATAATCAGGTGTCAGTGTTAGCTGTTATCTTGTTGTTCAGTTCAGTAATTTATGTGTTTATATCATCAATTACCCTTTTAATTCCTTGATAAATTTGTTCAATTTCATGATTCAAATCTCCCTGTAACTGTTCCAGCTGTGATTGTAAAGTGTTGTAGATTTCTAGAGATATTTTGACTTTCTCTATGTCAGTCTCCAATGCTTCTATCTCACTACTGAATCATCTGCTCGATTGGCTGTACATATTCGCGACTATTAGGTATCTCACCTGATCTTTTTCATACTGTTTGCAAGGCTTCTATAGCATTATACAACGTGTTCAGTCGTTGTTTATACAAATCCTGTGCATCTAAACAAAGAATTTCTGTTCTCATCAATCTGTATTTGTAGTTCTGAGATTTTGTTAACTCTTTCTGTACCGCTTTGTTTAATAGCTGTGCATTTATTGTCTTTTTTGTCTCTCCATGTTTTGGTATCTTTTAAATCATCATCCTGTAAAGTCTTACGTATATGTTCAGTATCATTTCCTTTAACTGGATCACCTAAATTTATGAAACGTTTATTGTTGAGGTTTAAGTCATTGTTAATTGCTTGACATAGTGTTGAACTTTCTCCAGTCTCTGACGTTAGAATTTCCTCCTCTGTTCTTGTCTCATTTGGTTTACGTAAAATGAACTCACTTGGTCTTCACAGTACCGCTCTGTTTAATAGCTGTTAATTTACCGTCAACTTTTTCTATCAATGTTTAGATATCTTTCAAATTAATAACCTAAAAAGTTATACGTATATGTTCAGTAACAAAGTTTATGTGTTTTATAGCTGTATCATTAATTTAACATATTCATCCGAAGTCACATCTTTCTCCTCTGTTTTGCCTCAATATTTAAAGGTAAATGAACTCCACTTGTAGTCTCAGAGATATTGTACATCTGGTACACATTTCCTTTCTGTCATCATATCATTGTTTAATTTACATGAAAAACATATGATACGGGCACACCGTGAAAATGTACTATATTTCCTTCCACATCTTTCATGTTGATATTCAATCTGCTAATTTTGCCACTTTGTAATAGCTTGTAATGGCCAATAGCATTGTATAAAGCAATAGCCATAGGAGTAATATTTGGTGTCACTCACTTAATTATATACATTTTGTAGGCTTCAAAACCCTACAAACCTTGTCAGATAACTGTATAGTTATATGAATATTAAATATCAACAATACATCATTGTAGCTGGTGATATATCATGTGTAGTTGCAGAGAAATTTTAACCTATGAGCTGTGCTTCAAACATTCGACATTTATACTTTCATGGTTACCACTATTAGAAGTGATTCCTTGTCTGACTTTATTGATGCACATTTCGAGCTAGTACAAATCATCAGGTTTCATTCTTGTCATTTATGTAGTAAAAAGATGTTGTTTCTCTTTTAGTCTACCAGAAATATTGTAATATTCCCCCCCCCCCCTTAAAAAAGAAAATGAAAATTATTTACAAGGATATTAACTAATGACGATTTCTATTATTAATTTGATGGTTAAAGTATCTTCATTGTTTTTTTGTTTTGTTTTTTTGTTGTGTTTTTTTTTTTTTTTTTTTTTTTGGGGTGGGGGGGCCTCAGATTTTGTATGCGCTGCGCCGTCTATTCTAGAGCTGTACATTCTGCTCTGCACATGCTACGCTATTTATCTGGCAATAAAGGTTCTCTTATGTGAAACATTTGTACGGGAGATATTCACAAAGCCAATATCGGTTAAAGTGTTCATTTTCAATTTGTTTCCTTTGTAGTAACAATTATAGACTTTCTGTTTGCTACTTGCTTCTCCAAAATCTCTTTTTTCTTTAATCTCTTTCCCTGTAAAAAGAGTTTTTGTTCTCAATTTCTCAATGTATACCGTCAGTGAGCTTTCGACGTTTTGGCTTTCTGAGTTGTTTATTTGCTTTTTCCTGATTGCATTGTTGGTTTCTTTGTACACGCTGTATGCTTTGATGATCAAAATAAACTTCTCAGTGGCTCGTTGTTGATTTAATTGTTACTTATTGATTTCGTTATCGTGTCGTTAATGGTGTTCGACGTCCTGATTGCAGAATTTACTATTTCATCATGTTTTAAAACCTTGTTGTAGAGCAACTTCTGTCCAAAAGGTTTTGCAACATATCCTACGAAGTTTCACTAAACCCACTAAAGACCAAATAAACATCTACACAGGCACCTATCCCTGCAACTCCTAATACAGCTGATGCCGTTCCCATACACAATGAAACTGTTGCAGTGCTAGCCTTAACCTAATTGAAACATGTGTATGCTACTTCATGTTTCTCCCTAACACTTCTATAGTGATCGAGCTATTGAACCAAATAATTTTTTAATCTGGTTAATTTTGTGCAACCTGAAATTAGGACTATTGTCAGTTGGCATTGTCCCGGAGGGATAGGCCATTGGCAGTGGAGGATATAACGGTGGAGCTCTTTGTGTTTTTTCACTCATCTATATGTTTGAGATAGATAGTTTGGACTTTGAAGTGTTTATTAACTCTGTAGATAATTTAGGTTGTTGGTTTGTGTTTATTATTGTACCTTATGTACACGCTGCTTCTGACACGTTATTCCTCCGGAATACATCGCCTTCTACTTTTATCATGCGTTTAAAAATAGAACGTAGTCCTTTGGCCCATTAGTACTCATTTAATGTGCTTGAAAAAAGTACGGTAAAGGGAGCGCCTCCAGTCCAATCATTCTCCTTCAGAGAGGCTACGCTATCTACCGAGTTGTAAAGGTTTTCTTGGTGCAAAAACTTATTGCGGGACAACTTATCTGGTAGTAACTCATAATCTGTGAGATAGTCAATCATGAACTGGATGAAAGAAACTGGAATTATTAGCGTCACTACTTCAGTATTAATGCTTGACCGTGGACCAATTGTAAACCTCAATACCATTTTAACGGCATGCTGTGGACAACAGGAAGAACAGAGTTTAATGTTGCATGATAAATTGTGTTCACAGTATTTGGGTTGTTTTCCGTCCACAGCTTTCTGTACTTAAAAATCTATGCTATTTATTAGCCAATAATGTTAAAGCACTTAGCAATATTTAATTCCCTTTTATTTTTACAGTGTTAGCAATTTTGTCCTGTAAAAGTCCATATTCTGTCAGATAGTCGATTGTTAATTGACTGAATGAAAATGGAAAAATTCATTTTGCAATACCTCCAAAATATATTTAATGGAGGACCTATTGGCATCTTAAACAACCCTTCAAAAGGATGCTACTTGAAGCTGTAATCGCAGATTTCATTGGCACATGGCAAACAGAGTTAATAATCTCTTTTGTTTCACTCGATATTTTCCTGTAGATATAAACCATATTATTTATTACATGAAAAAGTTAAAGCATTTCTATGTCTTGGTTATATGTAGAAAAAGTCATCAAATGTTGAACTTAGTACTAAGATCCTGTTGTTGTTCTTTAGTGTTGTTGAAATTCTTGATTTCTCTGTTTTGTGCAGGTTTTGCCAATTCATCAGCTTTAAAAACAGAAGCAACTGCGCTGTTAGATCAAATGAACAAGACATCTGGAGAAGTGACAACACCACCTATCAAATCATGCTGTTTTGACTTTTATTATTTTTTTCACACAGTTTGATTACACCATCCTGTGATGTCTTAGAGACTTCGAAATGTTCAGCTTTCGATTTTTAAGTTCATGTGGCCGTTTTCCAATGTGTCTGTAAAAGTTCAGCTCTATGTGGATATTTCTATTTTTCTAGAATAACCTTTTTAGGCTCTTTGCTAACCTTAGATTTATCTTGCTTTTTTACTTTTGCTCACCTTCCATCTTTTACAGGGAAATCTGGAGGGTTTGATCAATATAAACTTGAATCGTTACAAAGATTACTTGTAAGTCATCTTTGAATGTTGAATTGTGAAAAATAATTAAAAATTTAATTCGGATAATAAAAGAAATGGCTGATAAAATAAAATATCAAAATAGAGAGCAGAAGAAAAATACGGTAATAAGTACATGAATAAAAGGAGAGAAGAAACCAGAGGGCACGTGAATGAATGTAGGAAAAAATACCATGGTGATAGAAATTTTTATTATTTCACATAACAGGAAGTAGAATGTTAAAGAATTATGACCAAATATTGAATCAGAGAAAACTTTGAAAATATTCGGTGTTCCATCAATTAACTTCTACCAAACGTGGCTAAAATTCACTAAACCTGATGACCTTCATATTGTTCATTTCATGTTCATCACTTGATTTTTCTGATCCTGAACAACAAAGAAAATGTTTCCACTTACCAATCCCAAGATATATGATAGCCGGTAAAACATATGTTTTTAAAAATGGATTAATTTGCCTTTGAGAAAATAGATTGAAGAACACAGGAGAACAATTGACATATTCAAGATGGCTAACTTCATTATTGAAGAGATTTTAAACAGTATTTGTTTCATTATCAACTTTATTGCATGATAGACAGACACACCAAAAATCAGAGTTGTCATAACAATGCTTGTAAGATGTACAAATGCATCAATAACAGATGAACTATACATTTATATATTTAGCATTTTGTCTTTATTTTAAAATTCATTACTTTCTGCTGTCTTTTTCAAATATATTTTTGAAAGTTATTAAACTAGCACTCATTGCTGACAGAGGCAATGCCGATTTGATCGTCAAAAAATCCAACGAGGTGTCTGATACCATTTGATGTCATGTACTCACCTTTCAGTACATTCTGTCAACTAAGTTTTAAAAAAAATAAATAAAAACAAAAAAAAACAACCTGCTAATGATTTGGAAATAGTAACAGCTTATGCATTGACAAAGATTTCACAAGTCGTCTGAATCTGTATCTCATCCATTTTTTGCAACTCTTTTCAGTTAAATCTTCAGTATTTATCTCTTAGCAAGTTTCACTTGCAATAGCTATGTTAAATTCCTGTTTTTACACTTCATTTTCTGTATTGCTATTTTAGTATTCAATCATTACTATTTTAGTATTCAATCAATCCTAATTCTTTTTCCAGTTATGCTTTGTCCTTTCGTAGCTATTTGAATAACCGAAATATGGCGTTTATCAAAAAGTACAGCCTTTATCGCTGGATAAATGTGGTATACCAAAAGTGAAGCGTTACTGTACTTTTCAGGGCAAAAGTAGTGAACGTTTTGAAATATAAAAAAAATTGAAAACCCATTATGTGAAGATACTTCTGTAGTAGATACACAACAAATACAAGTTGATGATACTGTAAATATCCCAATATAATCTCCTTCAATCCACACTACTTGAAGACATTCAAATTAAAGTTTCAACGTTTCACTTCACGTGTTAGACCTAAACATGGAGGACAAAGAAAGCTCTGTAAATGAATTATTTACAATACATACTGGATAAAACAACCTAAAAATAAAAACAAAAGGATATATTATGGAAAACCTGGTGGCCAGACAGTTTAAATCTCAAGGATAGGTAACATCAAATTAGTGCACTATAGCATGCCTGATTGGAGAACGGTTGCTGGTCTCATTAAGTTGATAAAAGAATACAATAACTGGATGTCACCTAGAATAGATGTAACCTCAAAATTATCCGGAACCTACTGTTGTACAAAAGACACACTCACGGAAAAGATTATTCCTATACAAGAATAAAGAGAATTAATGTGTTGTGTAACTGCTGTGGAATTTATCAATTCGAAAATAAAATAGACGAAAGCTGATGTTGAAATGTATTAAAAATAGCAGTTGGACATCACAGAAAATATTGAAAAAAAGCTAATTTTAAAAGTTTGAGAGATGTTACCACTAGACGAGAAATTGAAACATCTGTTTAATGAAAAAGGTCTAACAATAGCTGCTGTAGCCACTGAAGTAGATATCGCAATATCAACTATTACTCTGTAAATACAGTACATTTTGTAAAAGCTTTAGTAGGGGGTGGAGGAGGAACAAGTGATTGCAGTGTTCCATCCCGAGGCAAATGTGATTCGTTTGTTGAAAAAACTAAAAATAAATATTGGCAGCATTGCCTGAAATTATTGGCAGTGTAGCAAGCTGACTTTCGAAAAAAGCTGGACATCCTACTTCTTTCCTACCTGAACATGATATTTTGCTTCTTTTTTTTTGTCATTAGAGAATTTAGTTTTTGCATTTGTTATCACAGACTTAGATTTGACATCAAAGAGGATAAAGGATTAGCAAAGCTCGTCGCAGTAGGTGAATTCATAGCCTATTAAAACAAGTAAACAATAAGAGAGGTGTACATTTGGTACATCGTTTTCTTTCAATGACATAATGTATACATATGGTGCACAACTGTTAACTGATTCAATATATCCTTTACATTTAACAAGCACATATTTGTTTTTACAGTTGATTGTTTCGGCCCTCAAGATACTTTCAACTTTCTATATGTCATCTTGTTTGTCGTGTACGGATACCTCTTATCATAAAACATACTCTCTATATCCTCTCCTTTCAAGGTTTCAGGTTTGTATACGACTGGATGACATGAAATTACTTGTCTGATTTTAAATATTTCCTATGTCAAGTTAGGAAGATATCCCTTTTCAAAATGTTGTATTATTTAAATTCTAACTGTTCTACAAATGTTAAATTTAGGTGTTCCAAATATATCAGTCAGGTAATCAAATAGATTGATCCATAATATTAATCTGTTTCCCCTATGTTCGCTTCGACCAGAGTAATGTCTATTGATCTTTAATGTGTGCGATTGTACTCTCAATTAAATCTGGTGAAACATTAACCCAGTTTCTCGGGGGGGGGGGGGGGTTAGTAAAAAACTTCTACATGTTAGTCTTTAAGGTTCTGTTAAATGTTTCCACTAAAGATGTCTTTTTGTCTGAGTGAGTTGATAATTACTGGTATTAAACATTTTTCTTTTCCAGCAAACCCTTGTCTTTCCTGTTGTCACACTCTTTTCCTACATCATCCATGCACGTGTGGATTGGTGTAAAAGTTACTAACCGCTAGAACTCCCATATCGATTTTTCATTCTAAACTTGTCGTATCCCTACACGAATAGGTGTGTAAAGTATTAATACCCACTGGAACACTTACACGAATAGGTGTGTCAAATATTAATACCCACTAGAACACTATCTCATTGACTTTGTGTAAAATATTAATACCCGCTCTAACACTATCTCATGGACTTTTTATTTTAGTATTGTCTTATCCCGACAAGTGGGTTGGTTTAGAAAAAAAAAACTGTCTTGCTAGAACTCTCGCATCTATATTACACTTTAATTCTTGAATTTTTCAATGTCTACTTTTCTTCACATCGATAAATTACCTCCGATGTGATTAATGGACCAAGACATATTACACATATTTTACGAGAGAGAGAGAGAGAGAGAGAGAGAGAGAGAGAGAGAGAGAGAGAGAGAGAGAGAGAGAGAGAGAGAATCAATTTCTATCGTTTCGAAATTATTAATCTATAACAGACTTCACCAATTCTGTATTACCGCTATTTAAGGTCGTTATTCTTGAAATACGCATTTCAAAATCTGATATTTCATGTCTTACGGAAGAAAGTATGATAACATCTGTCTACCTATCTATGTATGTATATGTCTGTCTGTCTATCTATTTATCTATGCGCTGCTTGTAACTATTAGTGGCGCAGTCTAGATCGTCCTGAAATAGCCACGTTGTGTACATTTTTAGTAATCGTAATTCTGTGTACACTTGAGCAGAAACTAACTTTTCAGTCTACGCCTTAGCCTCAAAATTGTTTTGTGGCCGGATATAAGTGCTGTTTGGTCACGTTCACATAAATGGGCTTTTTGTTAATGATGTTCAATCACAAATGGAATGAATTAATAATCTATGTTAGTGAGCCCCGCACACCCACATCCAACTTCTCTTTCTCTCTCCGCACGTTGTGACCAAAGATGTTTCCCGCTCGAAACAAGAGCATTTTCGGGGTCACGAAATCAGTCAGAATATTTTCCTTTCATACGACCGCCAAAATATACACCAGGCCCAATATTCTTTATACTCTTTCTTTGAGATTGAGGTTTTGTTTCACGTTCAAAACGTGTTGAGAATACGGGGCAGAAATAAATTAAGGATATTTTCTTTTCCTGCGTAAATACTGGATATATTTCATCGTATGGTACAAAAAACGTGATATGTTAACGAGTGGTGAAGCCACGAGTTAAAATGTATCTTTTTTGTACCACAAGATGAAATATTTCCGGTATTTACGCAGGAAAAAAAAAATCTTTTTATTATATACTAAATTTGCTCCTGAATAGAGGCTTAGAAGATTAAACTCTTCAGTACACCACCCCAACCACCCTTTTCGTAAATTCACCTCACTTAGATTGGCTGATCATATAAATATCTGCGACTTGAGAGAGCGGTAGGATCAGGATTAAGTAATCTCTTGCAGTAAATTACACTTTTAACAGTTTGTACATTATTTTACTCAGGGCCGGATTAAGACCTTTAGAGGCCCTAAGCACTGAAAAGATTATGGTGTCCCCCATATTTAATTCAAAATAGAAACAATACTAAACCGTAATTTCTCATTGTTTTTGGTGCCCCTGCTTTGCTGGTGCCCTAAGCACGTGCTTAGTCTGCCTATTGGGTAATCCAGCATTGATTTTACTCTATCTGACAACAAAGCAAGTTCGATTCAGCAATGCATCACAGCTGGCTTATCGTTGTTGTTGTCAAGGTAGTAAGGAGAAATAACTTCACAGATACGCGAACGGCGTCGAGTCAAATTTCGTCAGCAACAAATAATATCCATGTCTGAAAGGTAATGCGATTTCCATTTATTTGTTCTAACTCACAAAGTGTTCGTTTTATTGCTGCAGGTATAACTTGTGTAGGCACACACAAACAAGCGTCGCATAGCATCATGGAAAATCTTGTATTTTCACATGAGAAAATATAACGCTATAATTTTTACATGTGAAAATAAATGAATGAAAAACAAAAGGAAAATTATTTCGCCAATAATTGTCTATATTTCCCCCCTTTAATATATAAAAAATCATTATATTTTAGCATCATGACATTTTACCGAGTGCATTACATTCGGCATGTTAGGGACGTCAAATATTTCCAAGTAACTAATGCTAAATACTTTGTCACGTCAGTTGTTTCGAAAATTGTTTTTTCGACATTTTTTTGTTGTTGCTAAATTCGCTTTCATTTCGAACCCGATGAAATTGTGTGATTTGTTCAGTACATGAAAGTTACTTCTGATATGATTGAATCACTGACCCACAGGCCATTTATCCCTAGAGTATGATAATTTGTTGTTTGTTTTTTTTTCTAACTTTATGAAACATAATTTTTATTTTTCACGCCACAATTTTAGATATATAAACTTTAGGTAACAAAAATATAAGATTTCTCTATATACAGAAGTTTCACGTAATAATAAACATAGCAAATAAAAAATACAGTATACCTGTATGCATGAAAATTAGACAAATAATTCATGGTTCTGTATAGATTGATTTGCCTATGTTTAGTAAACTGCAAGTTTTTCTTCCATAATCATTCTATGCATAATGAAAATATAAATTCACACAGTAGACTACTCCACCCGACCCCTAACTTCGCTGTGAGTTTGTAGGTGGGTTCCTTTAAGATAAATGTACCATTTCTTGATAATATTCAACACCTACAACCTGGTATATCCAATAAGAATGCATTTAACAAAATTTTATTCCAAACGATTTTCTTTTGCAAAGTGTAGAAAACCCGGAATAATTTAGTAAGCTAATCGACTACACCAACCGCGCACCAGTCTGTCTGGAATTCCGCTGTAAAGAAGGATACACCGAATCTGATTACATGTAGGGACAGAGGGTATGACTGCACATATGAGATACAAATTAAGAAACCTGTGTGTGGGTTTTTTCAACATTTAATTTTAAATTAGCTGAACAACGTACATTCATTCCGAAATCACATCCAGTCACACAAATAAATACATTTGTTCCACATAGAAATACAGTCCTTGTCTGAAGAGACATTTAAAGAACGAGATACCTTTATAACTTTACTATGAGTCGATTAGAATTATGGATGATAATCGCCTAGGCCAACCTGGGTCGGGTGCCTCCGATTAGCCTATTATCTGTTCTACTCTGTATCAGTGCGCGTGTCATGTATTGTTTTAACCATGCGTGCCCTTCGGACATTTTCTCACAGATAAGCCCACTACAGTAATTGCTAACCGTAAATAATCTGTTTCAGCGTGTGTCAAGAATTTAGCAGCTGAAATACACTCTCCAGTTTTCTGCTTGATGTTTTTTTTTTTCTTCTTTTTTTTCCGTTTTAGGAGTTGATGGGTTTCGGTTTACTGGGTAAAAATGATGATATGATAGAAGGAAAAATTCGTGATCCCCCAAAAAATTACATCTTGAGGGGATTCCGGAGTTGTTGAGGGTTTTCACTATGAAGAACGTCAGCCACCAACTTTACACTTTTCGAACCAGTAACATTTGAATGCGAGTTCCTAACAAGTTTGTAAACGACAAGGAAACAACAATTTTGTATTGCTCATGACATGTTGACATCTCAAGGAGGTGCATTTTGGAAATGCTGTTAAGGTAACAGTGTATCCTGTTGGAACCAGGAACATCTAAATAAATATTTCTTATTAGAAATAAAAATTATGTTCGTGTTTTATTTGTCGAAACATATGGTGGGCAGAAAAGTTGAGTGCTGCTGAAGATTATGTCAGTAGTTTTTCCGCAACATTCGAATCCTAATGGAACGCTTTAATATTTATGTAACGAGCATATCGTTATCGGATGGCACCCCAGCCCTTAAACTACGCCACCAGGGGTATATCACTAGTTTTTTTAAAAATCATTTTGTATATGTTTTGTTTAATATTGACTATTGATGACGAATTTCCAAATAAAGTTCAAGTTCTGATTATCTTTTCCCTCCTCGTTAAAAGCTTGCAGTAAAGCTGTAGCGATAAATCTATACCTTTTGGAAATACTACGAACGTTTCTTTTTTTTTTTTGTTGTTAACCTCGCATCCTAATACGCACGATAAGACCGGACAACTAAATGCAGTTATGTATTATTTTTTTTGTGCAAAATTGTGAAAAGTTAAAAGTAGATGAAATCATTAGATTTGCAGTCTGATTTAATTCTTTTTACATTGTATCTAGCATATTTTGGACAGGAAAATGCAATGAGCATTGAAGATTCATTCATATCGTTGGAAAGTTAGTGCTACGACAGAAGTACATTCTGGTGACAAAATCACACGCATCTAAAAGTGGTTAATATAGGAGCTAAGTAAGTACAATGAACGCACGATACGAGACACAGTGTTTACATACCAAAAAGAGTCTGCTGGTGAAAATGTGGATGTTCAGGAATTGGTCATCAAATAGTCCTATCACAGCCTATACAGTTGTTTGTTATGTGGTTATTGAGATGTTGGTTGAGGTATGTAAATTAAACGGATTTATACACAGTCTATGGTTAAGTGTATACAAACGAACTTTCCATCCCTTGTTGTCTTGACTTAGTTCATGGTCTGCTATCTTACCGTGCGTGTACTGTATGTATCATTGTACATATCGTATCGTGATCAAGATATCGTGATACGTATCGATTAGCTACATACGTAGCGATATACAGCTAAGGAACCTAATTGCATTAGTGTGTATTTTATGGAACAGTTTTTACATCATTGTATTCTCTCATTCGGCTGCGGTGAAAACTAGGTTGTTTTCTTAGAGCAATTATCATGATTAGAACCTTCCTTGGAGGAACTTTTTGCATCATAACTTTCTAAAAGCACTTTAAAAACGATTTCTTAAACAATTTAAATGTAAATAAAAAGATTAGTGAAGATTTCATGTTTTGTTTAAAACGACTGAGCACAACGAAAACTACAGAATCGAATATTGCAGTCTCTCGTGAAGGAAAGAACAAACCGTAGTGCATTACATTGCCAAAAACTGACCTTTAGCTGTCACTGATTGGCTGAAAGCAATAGCGGAAAGGCGTATGTAGTCACTGATTTCTGTGTGAGTGCGTGTGTATGTTTGTGTGAATAAATTCGAGAACCCTGTAATTATTCCGGGTAGTAAAAATCAGAAATAATTAAACATTGGTGCTTGTTCGTCATCGGATTGTGGAATATTTCCATGACAACCATTAATACGTATGATAAAATAGTCTCGTTCAACCAGACTCTCGTGTGTTTCTACGCCAAGCGAGAGTCTGATAAAGGTCTGCACAACTGATTGCTACAGATAGATGTCACTCATCTTTTTGTATCACAGTTGCACTGTTTTCAAGATTTTTATTGCGAAGACTCGGTTCTCTCTTTACAAATTCCATTTACTGAATCGAAAATGCAAACAACAATGAAAGAAGCGTGCATGTTTATACTTGACGAGAGTGACCTGGCTTGACCAGAGCGACCTGGCCGTCAGATCTTAAAGTGAAATATTCATTAGGACCTAGTCCACTCGAATAGTAGGAATTACTGCGCATGTATTATGCGTGCTGGTGTAAATAAGCTTTCTCATTCATATCAAGCATACACTTTGCATAAGCATAACTACACCTTTGTCTAAAGTGAACTATGCTTTATGGATATAATAATAAATGAAGTGTCGACCAACCCGTAATGAATAGTATAATGTAGTTTCGACCAATGATCGTCTTTTCCAGATTTTTGATAAGCCTTGATTTGAAAGTTACATTCATTTGTATAGATATTTGCTATACTATCGCTCTGGTTAAATCTCTGGGAGTCACGCGAGAGTCTCGTTGAACGAGACTAATGTTAACCCTGCAGTCACCCTGCCCGCTTCGGCTTTCACCACTATCCGATCGGCAACACGATCCCCTGCCTACCCATAGAAAACCAATAACTTATAACTGTACTGCGGACAGTATGTAAATAATTTAAGCAAGTGAAACACGGGAACGGTAGAGCTTTGCATCTAAGATGCCCCTCTAGTTGAACTTTTCCACCTATAATTTAAATAAAGAGCTGAAGTGATGCTGCAATTAACATGGGTATTTTTACTCAACAAAATAAGTCTCAACTTCACAACACTTTATGAGAAGATTTGAAAAGCCTTTTTAAAAAATTTCAATGTCTGTTTTAAAAAATATGTTAAAACAATATTGTCGGAACTAATTCTTTCAAAAGATACAATTAAAAGATGCTTAACCGTTGTTTAGAACAATTTTCCTTTTATCTGGCAGTTGTTGCAGTAGTTTTTTTTCCAACTGCGATTCTAAGCAATACAATATCTTGAGACTGGAATGTTTTCATTATAAATCGTGTCCCGATCAACTCAGAATTTTATCATTGCTTGATGTCATCGGTTGAAGATTCTTCAGAATAATTAAGTCAAATTAAAACAGAGTTTTTAATTAATTAAATAGTTATTAGTTTGTTTATTTATTTAAAGTGTTATTATTTATCTTCACACTTTCCAAAGAAAACATTTGGAATAATATAATTTACGTAGTCCGTTCATCTGTTCGTATCTATTACTTTTAAAACGATGGTCACAATTAACCGCAAATCTTCGGGATTAATCGTGTACTCAGGGACGAGGTTTTAAGATGATCATTAATTCTGGCTCCTCCACGGTAGGTTCTAAGGATGGTTCAAAAGGTCAAGTAAATAAAACGAAATTAAAAGATCGAGGGACATTTTTTAAAAAAATGGTGCAGTACTTTGCAAATACAAGCATGACAGACACATTGGATATATGTAACATTTTGGGGACCCATGGGCAATTGTCGGAGGTAGGGTGGAGGTGGGTGGGTGGGTGAGGATAATGACAAACCGAAGTCACAGAAGAGGAGATTGTTACACATTTTATTTTATAGACCCTTCCATGCTGGATGTCAGGTGAGAGGGGAGGGGGGGCAAATGGCATTTAAAAGTTTGCTTCCCTATACTAAATGCAATTGGAAATTTGGGATTTGTTTTCTCTTTTTCTTACTTTATTGCACGATGACTGGTTGATTGAGTAATTGATTAATTTCTTTTTAAACTGTTCCGTCCCTAGCACCAAATGTATCGTGCTAAATGCGTAAAAACTACACTTTTTCTAAAGTGAACTAAGCTTTAATGATATAAAAAAGGACTGAGAGACATTATTTTTGAATATTTGTAATTGTGTGCAGAAGTTTGCAAATACAAGCTTGCACGACACACTGTATAATTATGTCTCATTTTGGGGACCCCTGGGCCATTGCCGGGGTAGAGGTGGGTCGAGGGGAGACTGGGAGGTCGAAGTCACCGGAAAGGGGTTTGTTACAGATACGAGCGATATATTTCACAACACAATCAGCAAAGCCCCTGTGTTCATTGAGTTGTATACATATTATGCGTTCTGATCAGTATTTGGTAAATAGGTTAACCAGGTGTTTGCCGATATCTATCAGGAAGAGAACATACATACGTGTTTCGTTATGCATTTATACACATTTACAACACAAGCAAACTGTGAATATCAGCGATCCCGGATCTAGTAATTGTCTTCCTCTTTCCATATACGCAGGTGATGTAAACTGTCAACAACGTGAGAAGCATGCATTACTAAAAATGGAATACTCTAAAAGTATGAATTATTATCATTAAAATAATTACTAATTTTATTATTATCATCGTCGTCATCAATATCATCGTCATCAACATCAATATTATAGTAGTCATCATTTCAGTAATTCAATTAATTCAAGTGACAACGAGAGCCGCGGTAACTAAGCTGGTAGAGCGTCGGACTCGTAATCCGAGGGTCGTGGGTTCGATACACGCCAAGGCGTTATATAGCGAATAATGTATTAAAAGTGCCGTGAAAGGCCACAAAAAGAAAAGCCGTCGACAACATAGGTGGTGGGATTGTGTGGTCTTTGCAGAAGGCAAAAAAGAGAATAAATAAATAAATAAATCACTGGTAATGGATAAGTGATCAATAAGCCCAACACTTCTTCTAAATCTTGCAATATAAAAGAAAAGTCTGGTTATCAACATCCACATCCCTAGCCGTGGCCTCTAATGCAGATTGAAAGAAAGAAAGGGAGAAAAAGAAAGAAAGAATAAATAAATGAACGAACGAAAGAAAGAAAAGGGCATTTAAGCCTAGGGTGTCGGATATTATAAGAGACTGCCTGATTTCTCGTTCTGATTTACTGGTATTTGATCCCGATTCAGATTATGCCGGGCATGCATACATATTGAAGACATGTAAGTAGAATGTTATTCGATTCAACAATTAGAAGGAGACATAAAAAAGATTTTTTTTATAGACTTCCTACAATGCATGTCTAAAAATCTGAGGACACCAAAACGATGTTGTTATAATAATGAAAATGTATTTTATACGATATTCATATCATCCGTCTCATGACATGTTTAAAATGTTGACGTTACACTGTGGTATAACATTTAGCAAAGTCAACTGATTGAGGAATATGATAAATACATTCTATGAGACACACTAATGTTCATTGGATGCGATATTTATGAATAACACTTAATTTGCTACGAACTGCTTTTATTCAACTAGTTTTATGACTTCCCTACCTGATTCATGTCATCAACCTATGTCACACTTACAATGGTCGCGGTCAGTGTGTCTGGATGTCACCCTATATATAGACCGATTACACCTATTATTATTATTGTTATTATTATTATTATTATTATTATTATTATTATTATTATTATTATCTGAGACATGAGAACTAGTAAGGAATGTTTCTGCCTTTCATGAAAATGCTACAACAAAATCTAAACGGGATGTAATATATGGATTCAGCCACCTGGATTTTGCGTAGGAAGATGGCATTCAGTCATTCCGGAAAGGTCACTTTCACACACGATGTAGTAATGTCATTCAGGACAGCTATTTCTATAAAAAAAAATGACACGTATCTCCATGTTATGTCTTGTTTAAGTTTCGTTTAACTGAATTTATACGGCAATGTAAACACATTATTGACTGGGAGCTAAGTACCTTTTCAAGTGCTTTATGTGAACAGTAGATTAAACTTTATGAAAGCATATATATATATATATATATATATATATATATATATATATATATATATAGAGAGAGAGAGAGAGAGAGAGAGAGAGAGAGAGAGAGAGAGAGAGAGAGAGAGAGAGAGAGAGAGAAAGAGATATGCAATTTTTAACGGTTGGCCAATAATTCTATCCTACATACAATAACAATTGCAAGTATAAAGTTATAAAGTTATCTTAGTCTAAATTTAACCCCCACGAAATTGCTTCCTCAAAGAACAGAATCGAAATTTCTGGAACCTCTATGCATTTAGCTCAATGGACCCAAATACTGACAGAATATGAGATTTGAACAAATAATGTGCCCTTGTAGTACCCTTTTTTTTGGGTACTTATCGTCCAGTATTCACCCGTGACCATTCTGATTTATAGCAGCACACAGGTATTAAACTAATCCGGAGTAAGGCTGTTAACCAACACTTTTTTTTATGGCAGCAAAATCCGTCCTGACGCACCCTCCAAACTTGAATATCATCGTGTCCAGGTATACTATAAATAACAGTAATAGCCAGTCAATAAGGAACGAGAGAAGTAAAACAACCCACTTGGATGGTAACGCCTTCTTGACTTGAGCGACTGTTAGTTAGAATAAGTTCCGGTTTCCCCTTTGACCTGATTATCAACGATATTTCGAAAGGTCGAGTCCAAGATCCGTGTTCGGATTGTATAAAAGCTGCTAATAGCTGCTTAACCGCTACACATAACTTCAGATAGGACGGACTTCAGCAAGAAGACATTACAGTTAATACGAAACATTCCAGACGATATCAAAATGGTAAGCAATATTATTATTCTTAATATCTGAGACTACCTTGTGTTATATACTGTCCCAGTTACTACATTTTATTTGATCTGGTTTGGACACTTGTCTTTCCTAGAAAAACTTTTCACTCATTCGCGTTATTCTTCTCTTGGTCTAAATAAGAAATGCACGTTCAAATTATAGAAAAGCAAGCACCTTCATTATCATCAATTCTGTGTGTGTGTGTGTGTGTGTGTGTGTGTTCTAAAGAACAGAATTTTGTTCTCGCTCTTAAATTGCGCCTCGAAACATATAAGTAAAACTCATTATGTCTATTCTTTCTTTCTTTCTTTCTTTCTTTCTTTCTTTCTTTCTTTCTTTCTTTCTTTCTTACATTGGAGTGGATGCATGAGCTATAGATTTTCATTTCTTAACACCAGCACATACAAGATCTTTTTTTATAACAATATATTGCAAGATTAAATATTTTATTCAAAATTAATAAAACTTTCTCAATCCAAACTCCAACACAAAAGTGTGCAACACACACATACAAAATCTTTCATTATGTGAATAAAGTGCCCAAACCGTTTTACATTTTAACCCTAAATAATTACCAGTCTCCCATCGTTATGTACCCATAAAATGTATTGTAGTAGACATTAACATTAAGTTTTATTTCGCGTTTTAATTTCTAGAGAAATAAATATCTGAAATCTTAAAATAAAAAAAATAAAAAATAAAATAAAAAACATAACACGTCCAGTATGCAGTGATTGGTACATAGCGCGTAATAATCATTCAAGTTTTGCTTACAATTTTTTCTTTTTTTTTTACTTTTGGGAGGAATGATTCATGATGTGTTGTGAATTTAAAAACCGTCTTTTCAAAAAGAAACGGAAACTTAATCATGTATTCATAATTTAAAAAAAAAAATTAAATACAATTCTTGGAAAATAATAGTGTGTTAATAGGCATTGGATTTAGCATTGAATACATTTCAAATTGAAAAAAAAAAAATTGTTTTAAATTTTTTTCCCATCTTTTTATAGATAAATTATTACAGTGGCATATATAACTATAAGGGTTCATTTACCTGTGCACATGATTCTTACAAAGAACATGCCAGTTTCCATTGTAATGAAAATAGTCTTAAACAATCTACTATAATTTAATTGAAACTGGTTTTATGTTTATACGTACCAACTAATTTGTCATTTCAGTCCAAGACTACCTGCTTCGCTGGTGTGGGGAAACTCCGCAAAGTGGCGCTTTCCTACTGTCAGGACGTGATACAGAACCTGTACAATGTGAAGATTAAAATGGACAGCCGGATCACCAAATTCAAATCCGAGAAAGAACTTCCCACCATCACGGCTTTGGACCTAGACGGTGCTAAATGTCAGTTATGCGAGAGGCTGCAAAGCATTTTCCCCGATAGCGGCGACGATAGCTACAAGAAGTTTGAAAGAATCTGTACTGGAATCATGGAACATAAGTGTGTTAAGGACTTGGTAACAGACATAGAAGCTGTCAGCAGAAACGCCGTGCAGACAATCAAAGAATGGGGTATAGAGAAGGAGAATTACATAGGTGTCGTGCCCACAGACAATGGCCATGAGAGTTTGTTTGAAGTCGATGTAGACGCTGACTTGAATAGAATTTATTTACACTGGGACATTCAAAGGCTCTCCGAGAATTTCCTGGTGGCCGTTTCTCGCCTTGCACAAACACTGAGGGACGAGAGTCGACAACCGACATCAATTGAGTACCTCGCTTTCCAGTTTGCATATTACTGTTTGTCCGACGGAGAGTGTCTGACCCACGAGCACGCGCGTTGCCTTGGAACACCAGGGTTCCGCCCACACACCCAAACGTACATGTCCCTGACAGATCCCGGTGAAGGCCATGTTTTTGGAACTACACGCTTCAACGACTGGATGAAGGGTGCCATCATCCACGTGGAACATCTTGAGCGGCCAAGAAACCTACCACGAGAGAACATAGAGTCCTACAGAGTTCCGTCCATTTTTGACTTTGCCAAAGTTCGTCTTCATGTTGGACCAGCCGCCCCTACGACCTACTTTGTGGGAAGAAGAATTAAAGACTCGGGTAATTTTGATGAAGATTTCATCAAACTTGTTAACATTACCGCCGCCGCCGCCATCGCCGCCTTCTTTCAAGGGACCGCTGAATGTAAGGTGTCCATGGAGGGGCTGACCACGTCCCAGGCAGTTAGGTACATGCAGGCCCTTAGGGCTCAGGTCCAAAGAAAGAAGAAGCAGTTTCTCTCGGCTGCCTGGAATCTGAACCAGACCATTATAGATGATTATGACAGAATCGAACCGGTGGAATTGAACCAGAGAATGGAGATAGCCACGCGGGCCATAGAGGTCACTTCCATTGGGGGATTCAACAAGGTCACGTGGGACGGAGCCAGTGATACATACCCCTCTAAATGTATCATGTACCAACTAACTTTTGAGGAAGCTTTGACCATCGTACACGAAGCTCACCAGCGAGGTCTCGTCACATACTTCTCAGCTGGATTCAAGTTCAACGAAATCAAGTATGCAGTCTTTGCGGGAGTCGATGGAATTGGAATTGGTGGAGCTCAGGTTCTGAGATTCATGGATGGCGAGACTGGAATGCATGGTCCCTACACAGAAGAAAACATCCCGAGAATTCTTGCCAGCAGAGATGAAGCAGCACGCTCGTTCCGTGGAAGAGGTGTCCATCTTCTTGCTCGACTGGACACGATGTTCTTCGAAGGTTCCATATCCAAAAGGCAAAATCGTCTTCGCAAGAATCTTTTCGACGCTTTGCTGGCCATCGACGAAAGGAGAGTTGAAGATCTGATACAAGAACTTGATGGGGTCGTGCATCTCCCTGATGAAGGCAATGAACCACTTCTTGGAACCGCAAAGCGTTTTCTGTTGACGGAAGAGCCCATGTTGAAAAAGCATTGTGAATCTGAAATTGAATGGAAATCTTTTACCAAGATGTTGAAGAGTCTGGTTATCTCAAAGGACACGGCCTCGCTGTACGAAGAATATGACAGCGACCCCTGGTTAGCCATGAGGAAATGTTACAGACAGAAGCAAATGGAGAACAACAACATCATCACTAGGCAAGCCTCCTTCTACGTCACATGCAAATCCTTTAAATTTTAAATTAGGTTTGAGTTGTTTTGTCATTGATTTAGGAAAGAACTTTTGTCAGATTTTCTTTTGAAATAATTCTTAGAAGACTGGCAAGTATGTTTAATACACTTTTTATCACTTACTGTCTTGAAACCATTTGTCTTTCAAAGATTCTGTAAATTATATCAAGCTTTAGCATTATTCCTTTTCTGTGCAATTTAACAATCATTTTGAATGTTACTTTTTTTAGTATTTTATATCTTGATGTATTTAATGTAAAATACTCTTGTTCACATGTACAATTTCTACACAATGATTCCAATTTTTTTTAAAGTGTCAAAGATGCAACTGTTCCTTTGACAGTACTCTATGACTGTAAAGTCTGAATCCAAAATGTATTAAGTTATTTTCTGAGACTATTCGTATAAAGTGTGAGGACTGATCTTTATTTCATACAGGTTTCATATTTCAAGTTTCATACAAGTGTCAAATTTCATGTTTCATAATTCTTTAATTCATACAACTTTCAAGATAAATACATTAAAGATATATGTATGTGTGTAGCAAGCATATGGTATGTGCTATTTGTTTTTACGTCTCCGTTTACAGCTTTGTTAGATTTTAGTGATTACTTGTTCGATTATGGCGATTCATTGTTGGGAAGATATCCAATTTTTTAGGTACAGGCGTCATTCATACTGAACATTATTCACGGAACTTTATGGTACCATGAATTACTTTAGTAAAATATCTCCTCACACATTTCATACTATAAGGAATTATGGGAATATTCGCACACATAAGTGTTTAATAATTTGCAATATGAATAATTATGTTTATTAGCGTTGGGTCATGTTGTTTGTATGTGGCATGAAGTATCGATCTCTGGCTTAGAATTGCGTACTTATAAATCGTACGAATTTGAATCAAGAAAAACCCATGCAAGTGTGAAATTAGAGTCTCGTGAATGTTTGGTAGCTGTTTTATTTAGAAGAACATTATTTGTGGTATTAACGCGTTTGAAAATCTTTTAGTTAACAACGGATGTTCTCTGTAGGTTCTTCGAAATGGGGGAAACATTGACCTCAAGCAAAACTCAAGCAGTGGGTTCGACATTGTTTTATTTTCCCTCGGCCGTGAGGTGCTTTTAGACATCTAGCGTGTTACAATACTTTTATGTGCTTTTTATAAAACTATAATTATTATTATCATATTTATGTTTTGCATTGCTTTTGTTTTTTGCTACTATTTTTGTTCCAAGTTTGCTCATGGTTCGATCAGACCGAATGATTGGAGGAGACACTTGTATTGTGTTCAATTTTTATATTTTCACTGTACTTCTGTAGAATAAGTAAAACATATTTGTATAGGGATGAGCCCATATAATTTTTTCTGTATAAAAGAATCATGAATTCAGTCTACCATTGATAGCAAAAAAAGAATGTTTTGCGGGTTTTCATATTGACATGGTCACCAAACAAATTGAAATGGCAGAGTTAAGTTAGATTCTTGCCAAAGTTATACTAGGTTGATAAAATATGTTGAACTTTGTTTTCGAATACCATGACAATGTATAATGACACAGTTGATATGAGTACCCTGCAAGATAAAAAATCCAATGGACAGGTCGAAAAATTACGTTTTAGTAAATAAGCCGAACACATGTCAGCAAGTCTAGTCTTTTGACTGTGTAATTATGTGGTGCATTTTATTGTAACATAGATTTACAATGTCCATATTTATATGTTTTAAAATGTAAGTGTTAACTTGTTATAAATAAAGATTGTTGCAATATTTTACAATGTCTTTATTCTCAACTAAGATTTACCGAATATATAGCATTAAAGAGACTATCTTGATTAATAAATTTAGTCTGATCTATTTTCGTTTCATCCAGGCACCTTCCTGTCCTCCGTCTTTCTATTTATCTATCAATTAACTCGTGAATACATACATATATACACAGATACATACATACATACATACATGCATGCATACATACATACATGCATACATAGAGACAGACTGACACACAGTCATAGTGCATGCATGTATAAATGCTGCCTACATACTGACCTATCTGAATACAGTGCATGCAAATATGCTGATCTAAACATAGTTGCATAATATAGTATACAGTGCGTACATTATGAATATACATGCACTCGAGCATGTAGAAGAAAAACCCAGAGCAGTTATTTCTCTCTTCTTCTTTCTGTCCGGCTGTATCTTGGTACTCTGTCTTCCAGCTTTCCGTCCATCATTTTGTCGGTGTATATAATATCATCTATCTATGACCTACTTACGAACCTACCTATCCTACTCCTTGCATGCACAAATTCCAGTCTGCACACTCATATACGAGGGGTAATTGAAAAGTTCTGAATATTTTGTTATAACTTTTTTGTTTCATTGACTCTGTCAATAAATTTAATACCGATTGATAAACAAACTAACGTTCTATAAACATGATCTGCAGCTACACGTGCAGCACGCTGGGCAGCTACAGATATATGCATGCGACGTAACATAGGTAAATGACAATGGCGTAAAATTGTCGGAGAAGGAGAATAATTCTGCTACTGTGCAAAGAGCATACCGTAAATTCCGGGAGCTCTTAGGGTACTCTCCGACTGATATCATGGCTGACATGAATAAAGTTTACGGATGTAATTCTCTGTTATATCCTAAACTTTTTAGGTGGTTTCAAAGATGGTCGCGAACTCCATAGAAGATGGCCCCCGTTCTGAAAGACCGTGTCTGCGATTGGTGAGCGGGAAGTGGCTGCTGTGAAGGAAGCAATTGATGCAGATGTTCGATACACAGCGGGAATATTATATTATCATGCGCATTAATTAGTCAACTGTTTTTAATATATTGAAGAATCACTTCAAGCTCAGAAATATTCGTGGAGAATTGGTCCAGCATTTGTTGACGGCTGATAAAAAAAAAATAGGTTTGAAATCGCCAAAAGCTACTAGCCAAATCTGAAATGGGTGACCAAATAAATTTGAATGAGATTGTCACATGTGATAAAACACGGAATTACTGTTATGAACCCTACTCGAAAGAAAATAATAAAGTTTGGATGCGAGGAAACGAGCAGAAACCACAAATTACTCGACGTAGTCGGACAGTCAATAGAGTTTTACAGGAATTATTTTTTTATGCAAAAGGCCCAGTCATCCAGGTAGCTGTGCCTGACTCTGCTAGTGTCACTAGAAATTTGCATACCTCCAAAGTGTTGCCAAAAGTTGCGGAACGCTACCGAACCACCTATCCGCGCTCCTGTACACAAGATATCCATCTACTCCATGACAACGCTCCGGCGCATAAATCCGCTGTCGTAACAGATTTCATGAAGGAATACAGCATCCAAACTTTGCCACATCCTCCATACAGCGCTGATTTAGCTCCAAGTGATTTGTGGCTGAATCCTGTTCTCTGAGAAGCGGATGATTTGAAAGCCGACATGCGGTTGGAAGTGCAGTTTTCCAGTGTTATGAATATCATACCAAAAAGTGAATACAAAATAGCATTTAATAATTGGATAATCAGGCTGAGAAAGTGTGTAGAGGTGCATGGAGTGTACGTTAAGGGGATACACTGACGTATTGTTCACTAATAAAGAACTTTGTTGTACAAAACAATAATATCCAGAACTGTGTAAATACCCCTCTTACATCTCAACATTGGTAAATTCATGCTGCACACATGCATCTTACAAATACTGACAAGCCAGCGCAGCCATGAAACTCCCTTCTGTCTCTTTACTTTTTTGTCTTTCTGCCTCTACCTTCTTGTCTGTCTATCTGATTATCTGTCTTACTGTCGGCTAGGTTTTTATGATATACATTACATATATAGGTATCTGGAAACAGGTACGTACACACGTATATACATACGTATGGTCGTACTGACCTATCTAGTAGCAATAATATGATGCTCGCATGCATCTTGCATACACATACTGTTTTGTCTGTCTGTCGGATCGTCTGTTTGTCATTTTATTTATTGTTTATACACAACTATCAACACTCCCCTCCGTCCATCCATGCGTACATGCATGCATACATACCATAAATACATACATACATTCCTATGATTGTATATATGTATATGAGAAGTACGTTGCTATCTTTCCTCTATGTTATTTTCCTCCGTATGGTGAATAAGAGTCTTTTCAAGCAAGGGTTCGGATTAGTCAGGGATTGATTAAGATAATAATTCAAAACTGACGATGAAACGTGCAAAACTAGTTTTTCAGTAGCCCAAGCGCTTTTGACTGTCACCTAGTCTATGTCAAAGGAAATTACAAAATAGAGACAAACAAGACAATTAATAAACACAAAGGAAACGTTGAATTTACACAACTTTACATGATTATAGATCTAATTGAAGTATTATATCGCGCCTTATTGGTTTGAACTCTGATGATAAAATGGCTACCTAGATGGTATTGATCTACAAAAAGAGGAGGAAGGGCGCCATCTATGTTTCAATATAAAGTGATGTAATCGTAAGGATATCCGGGATTACTCATTGTCTATTTATTAACAATAACTACAATACTACTATTACTACTACTACTACTACCAACAAGAACTACAGAAAAGTAGTAATTACAGGTAAGTAACTGAATGGTGAACTAAATAAAAAATTAATTAAAAAATATCTGCTCTGAACAGATAATGATCTTATGCTATTTTATTTCCTTGTTGGTGCCCGTTTGGGGTCTTCATGATTTAAACCGCTTGGTTTCAGTGTTCTCAGGCGGCATATCCAATAAGATTCCTTTTCTCTCCTGGTTGCAGTTAGTACCATGTCACTAAAAGTATGGCCAGGGGAAGAGAAGTGTTTTGCTACTGGACTTCTGTCCAACTTCTTTGTCATCCAATTTGATCTGTGAAGATCGGTTCTTTTATGGAGTTTTTCGTTTTGTTCGCCATACTGAAGGCCTTAAATCTTACATGTGATGAGATAAATTACATTCTCCGCTTTGCATGTTTTGTTTGGACCATGTATGTTAAATTTTGTCGCTAGTCACTGTGGTACAGAATGTGTTTGTCTCTATCATATATGTTGACATGTTTTGCACCTTTAAGTACCACCCTTATCGAAGTGTTTAATGCTTGTTATGTATCATTGCTTCTGCGTTATCAGTCGTCCACAGTAGGAATAACAACATCAGTAATCTAAAATATATTCCAACAACATAGAGACAAATCCTCGTCTTACTTATTTCAAATGTAATGTTACTCATTTAACAATAGACACATCGTGTATTCACAATCTTTGCATCACTACTGGCATTAGGCAAATGTTTAAAGAATGCCCGTGCTATACCATGCTAACCAATATCAGTTCTGATATTTCTGTAGACATATTTATACGGTTGTACTTAATCAGATGTTCCATTTTGTAAACGCGTTTGTTGACGCATCATTTCTCTTTAATTTTGTAATTTGATTCTTTGATGTGTTACAAGATCAGGTATTATCATGAATTTGATCAACCTGATGCAATCTGTATTGAAGAGGAAATAAAGTCATACATACATACATACATACATACATACATACATACATACATACATACATACATACATACATACATACATACATACATACATACATACATACATGAGAACTACTTTAGACTCATTTCTTTTCGGGAGCAAAAATGATTATTGTGTGAGAAAAATATGACAGGGAGAGAAAGAGATGCAGTTTGAAATCGTGAGCAAATTATTGCATCCTATATACAATAACAAATAAAAATATAAAAGTAATGTTAGTCTTAATTTAACTCCCACATTATTGTTTTCTCAAAGATCAAATAAAAATTTTTTGGAACCTCTATGTATTTATCTCAGTGGAGCCAAAGACCGAGATGATTTGACATTTTAACAAATACTGTGCCCTTGTGGTACCTATTGTCCAGTATTCACGTGACCATTCTCAGTTATTTCAACATACATGTATGAAATTAATCCGGAGATAGGTTGTTAACCAATGTGTTTATGTTAACAAACCCCAAACCCGACGCATCCACCAAACCATTGTCTCCATGATTTATATGTGTACAGGTATACGTTAAACAACAGTAGATTCCAATCAATAAATAGAGGATATTTTCTTTTCTTACGTCAATACCGGATATATTTCATCATGTGGTACAAAAAACCCCTAATATTTTAAAAGTGGCGATCATGCGAGTATAACTTATATAGACACACACAACCAAGCGTCGCATGTCATTATGGGTAATCTTGGAGTTTCGCGTGTGAAAATATAAGGATATATTTTAGACGTGTGAAAATATAGGAATTAGTAAATATTAAAAAACCAACCAATAATTTTTTTATTTCACACTTAAATATATAATAAGGAACGAGAACAGGGGAACAACCCACTTGGATGGTAAGGCCCTCTTGAATAAGCGACTCTACCAACATGTGCTTGATTCAGAATCATGCTTCCTAGAATAAGTACTGGGTTTCCCCTCGGACATGATTGTCCATGAAATTTCGAAAATTCGAGTTCAAGATCCATGATCTGATTGTATAAAAGCGGTTAATAGCTGCTTAGCCGATACACACAGCTTCAGATACGACGGACTTTAGAAACAAGACACAACCTCAGGAAGAAGCACAGGAATCTTCATTGGAACGTACTGCTAATAAGAAACCTTTACAGAGGATATCAACATGGAAAGCAAAAGTGTTCATCCGAATACGTTAGACTACCTTGTGTTATATACTGTCCCAGTTAATACATTTTGTTTGATCTGGTTTCGACATTTGTCTTTCTAGGTCAACTTTTCCTTTTCACAATTTCAGGCTGTTCTCTTAGTCTAAAAAAGAAATGTACATCGAAGTTATAGAAAAACAAACACTTCACTATCATAAATTATTCACAAAAACGAAACATTAGTAAAACTCATTCTGTCTATTCTTACTTACTTTCTGTCCGCTTGTTTGTCTTTCTTTCTGACATTGGAGTGGATGCATAAGCTATGGATTTTCATGTCTTAATACCAACACACGCAAGATCTTTTTAACAATATATTGAAAGATTAAACATGTTATTAGAAATTTTAAAAAAAATTGTTTAATACAAACTCAAACACGAAAATGTGCAACACAAAACAAATGTTTCTTTGTGTGAATTAAGTTCCCAAACCGTTCTACATTTCAACCCTATATAATTACAAGAATTCCATCGTTATGTACCCATGATGTATTTTCGTTGACATTATGATTAATTTTTATTGCGCATATTTATTTTCAGAGAAAAAAATATCTGAAATCTTAAAAAATAAAAAGAAACAAAAAATAAAACAATAACACGTCCAGTATGCTGTGATTCGTGCATAGCGCGTGATAATCATCCAAGGTTTTGCTGACCATATTTTCAGGTTTAATTTACAGTTAGGACCATCTGCATCAGGAGGAATGAATCATGATCAGGAGGAATGAATCATGTTGTGGAAGTGTTGTGAATTTAAAATCCGTATGTTTTTTTTTAAAAAAAAAAGAAAGGAAACTTGATCCTGTATTTATAATTTGTTTATTTTTCTTAAATACATTATTGGAAAACAGTTGTTTTTTTAAATTGGTATCAGGGTTTAGCATTCAATACATTTCAAAACGATATAACTTATTTCCATTTTTTCAGCATTATACACATAAACTATTGCAATGGGATATATAACTATGAAAGATTAATTTAAATGTGCACATTATTCTTCAAAAGAAAGACTGAAAGAAATGAAGGACTTGATTTTTCCACCAAACAACTTCAAAGGATTTATACGATATTCATTAGGTCAAGAGAGTAGTCCTTAGATGTGGACTTCTGGTTAAGGTATATATAGAGATGTGATTGTCGGATTTACTTGATTGCTCTCTGATAGCACATAGGCGCATGAAAAACTGCTTAGTGCCGAGGCAATGGAAATAAAGTACCTTGCCCAGAGACGTACGTCGGCAGCCGACTGGTTTAGCAAGGATTCAAACCCGTAATCCACTGACTTTGAGTCATGCACGCTAAAAAGTGAGCCACCGAAGCTCCCTGCCTCTCAAAGAACATTCCGGTTTCCTTTGTGATGAAAATAGTCTTAAACAATCTACTACATTTGTATTGAAGCTGGTTATATTTTTATACGTATCAACTAATTTGTCATTTCAGTCCAAGACTACCTGCTTCGTTGGTGTGGGAAAACTCCGCAGAATGAACCTGTACAATGTGAAGATTAAAATGGACCACCGAGTTCAAATCCGAGAAAGAAGTTCCCGCCATCACGGCTTTGGACTTAGTGAGTTTTATGAAAAGCATCTTCCACGACAATGGCGAAGGTAGCTACAAAATGATTGAAAGAATCTGTACGGGGATCATGGAACATAATCGTGTCAATGACTTGCTGATTGACATAGAAGATGTCAGCAGGAACGCGGTGCAGACAATCAAAGAATGGGGTATAGAGAAGGAGCATTCAATAGGCGTTGTGCCCACAGACAATGGCTATGAGAGTTTGTTGGAACTGGATGAAGGGTGCCATCGTCCACGTGGAACATCTTGAGCGGCCAAGAATCTTCCAAGAGAGAACATAGAGCCGTACAGAGTTCCTTCCATCTTTGACTTCGCGAATGCTCGTTTCCATGTTGGACCAGCTGCCCCCACGACCTACTTTGTTTGAAGAAAAATTAAAGACTATTGCAATTTTGATTAAGATTTCATAACTTGTCAACATTACTGCCACAGCAGCTATATCCGCCTTCTTCCAAGTTACCGCTGGATGTAAGGGATTGACCACATTCCAGGCGGCTAGGTACATGCAGGTCCATAAGGGTGAGGTCCGGGGAAAGAAGAAGCAATTCCTATTGGCTGCCTGGAATCCGAACCAGACCATTATAGATGGTCATGACAGAATCAAACCGGTAGAATTGACCCAGAGAATGGAGATAGCAAAGCGGGCAATATAGACCATTTCCTATGGAGGATTTAGCAAGGTCACGTGGGACAGGGCATGTAATATATTCCCCTCTAAATGCATCATGTACCAACTAACCTTTCAGGAAGCCTTGACCATCGTACACGATGCTTACCAGCGAGGTCTCGTCACATACTTCTCCGCTGGATTCAAGTTCAGTGAAATCAAGTATGTAAGTACGATGGAATGCGAATTGGTGGAGCCCAAATTCTGAGATTCATGGATGGCGAGACTGGAATGCATGGTCCCTACAGAGAAGAAAACATCCAGAGAATTCATGCCAGCAGACATGAAGCAGCGAACTCTTTCTGTAGAAGAGGTGTCCATCTTCTTGCTCGACTTTCCATCTCCAAGAGGCAAAATCATCGTCGCAAGAAGCTCAATCGATGAAAAGAGGATCGAAGGTCTGATACGAGAGCTGGATGGGGTCGTGCATCTCCCTGATATAGGCAATGAACCACTTTTTTGAATCGCAAAGCGTTTTCTGTTGACGGAAGAGTCGATGTTGAAAAAGGGTTGTGAATCTGAAATTGAATGGAAACCTGTTATCTAGATGTTGAAGTGTTTGGTTATCTCAAAGGACACGACCTCGCTGTATGAAGAATATGACAGCGACCTCTGGTTAACCATGAAGAAATGTTACAGACAGAAGTAAATGGAGAACAACATCATCATCAAAGGCAGGCATCCTTCCATATCACATGCAAATCCTTCTAAGTTTTAATTAGGTTTGAACTCTTTGACATTTATTTAGGAAAGAACTTTTTTCAGGTTTTCTTTTGGAATAAATTTTCAGAAGACTGAATAGTCTGTTTAATGCACTTGTTAACACTATTTTGAAGCCATTTGTCTTTCAAAGATTCCGCGAATTATGCACATATCAAGCATTTAATTTTTCCTTTATGCAATGTAACAATAGTAGTGTTTAATATATTGATTAATTTAATTTTAAATCCTCTTTTCCATATGTAAAATATCTATACAGTGATTCAAATTATTGTCATGGTGTCAAAGATGAAATGGTGCTCTATAACCGAAAATTCTAAATCCAAAATGGATGAAATTATTTTATTAGACTTTTCGTATGAAATGTGAGGACTGATCTTTAATTTCATACATCTTCATAAATACATCAAATATATATGTATAATACTTTTGTTCCACGTTTGCTCATGTTGTACTTCTATCAGACACGAATTATAGAACAATACACTTGTTTTGTGGTCGTTTATGTACACTGTACTTCTGTAGAATAATTAATATATCCCTTTATAGGGATGAACATATATTATTTTCGACCATTCATAGCAAGAAAGATTGTTTTGCAAGTGTTGATGTTGAGATGGTCGCTCGTCAAATTTTGAAATGGTACAGTTAATTTCTTGCCAAAGTTATACAAGTTTGATAAATATATTGAAGTTTGCTATCGAATACAATGGCAATACATAACGAAACAGTACATATCAGTACACTGCAGGATAAAATATGATGGACAGGTCTTTATTCTTAATTGAGGTGTACCGAAGATTTAGCACTAAAGAGACTATCTTTAATGATGAAATTAAGTTAATATATTTTAAGTTTCATCCAGGCACGTTTTGAGTATTCTATCTATATATTTATCTACAAATGTATCATGCATACATTCATTCATTCATACATGCATACATACATACATACATACATACATACATACATACATACATACATACATACATACATACATATATATAAACAGACAGACAGACACACTGGCATAGTGCATGCATTTATATATTCTGCATACATATCGACATATCTGAATACGTTGGATGTATACATGCTCATCTATACATACTTGCATAATAAAGTATACAGTGCGTACTTACATTACGTATATCCGTTGTTACGACTAGGGGTAATGTAACAAAAGAAAAGTCTCAAACAAGCTTTCAAGATTTAAAACACAAATATTTAATATCGTAAAATATAATAATATTTCAACAAACAATCAAAGTGAAAGAATTAAAATTAACTTAAGGTATAGAATATCCTTAAAAGTCCTAAATTGTTCTAAAGTTCACCGATCCGGAAGTTAATCCAAATGATTCCGAATGGAGAATATTCCGAATGAAAATACCACTCTGCTGATGTACTAACAAGAATCAGTTATATCCAAATATTATTAATTCCTATTAATCATTGTGAATATGGAATATCACACAAGTTCTAGAAATGTTTCCGATAATTCCAACGGAGTTGAATAATTCTTAAAGTTGAAGTAGCAGTACTAAATCCAAAATGTACTGTATATCTCTGAAGCAAAATAACACACACAAAATGAACCAATCTCGTTTATGACCTCTCAGGCTGAACGTACTATCAAGAAGAATGACGAACGCTCCGATTACATCTTATTTATAGTTTTCTTAATCTGCGTCTTACAAACAAACAAAACCCATTACTTATTCCGTCTCAAATCAACATCTTACTATTGCGATCTTATTCTAAATTGTGGTCAATAAAATGAATCATTCTTGGACTGCGAAGCCCAGGTGAGGTCAAGTTCAAAACTCATGCGCTGCATCACGTAACATGACTAATGCTTCAACCGACATTATTGATTTTTCCCAGGACCAATGTACTGGGTCACATTGAAATTACCGTATATGTGCACTCTGCAAAACGATACCTATTAGACTATAATACAGAGGTCATAAATTAATAAAACTATACCATTATTTAAAAGAAATAATTCCGTAACACCGTGCACGCAAACAAGTAGAAGAAAAACTCAGGGCAGTTGTTTCCTCTTTCTTCTCTGTTTCCGTCTGTGTCTCTTGTTACTCTGTCCATCAGCTTTCCGCCCCTTATTTTGTCTTTCTGTCTGTATATAATATTAATAAAATATCTATCTATCTATTACTTGCGCACCGACCAACCTATCCTCCTACTTGCATGCACACATTCTTAGAATAGTATGGCCAGAAAGCAGAATTTCATATGTTGGTGAGCACAGATTGACCAAATACCATTGAACGTATGCAACGATTCCCACAAGGGTGGGCGTAGGGGTAGGGTGTGGGAGAGATTTTAAATGTTAGCCATATATGTCACAATCGCTTATGTGTCAATACTGACAATTTAACTTTAGGACACATTCAATAAATCAAAGCATAAAGCATTGTAAAAATCAAGGATTGTGCACAAAACTGCACGTGCCACATTGCATCGGTCTGTTAAAAAGTACTAAAATGGAGATAGTTTATAGTAAGAGTGTTCCTTTTTTTTGGTTTTTTTTTTTTCTTTCTTGTATATTTCGAACCATGGCACACAGCAATTTGCCTTTGTGGTAATTCTTTTGTTCTTGATATTTCTCATATAGTTTGTACAGAAATTACCTTTTCTCAGATCTTTTTTTCAAATACACTTTAATCGATTTGTACATTTTATTTCTGAGATATATATCTTGCTTGGTTTCAGATGTTGCACCACACGACTACAAGCTGAAACCAGACAACCGATAGATTTACATAGCTTTACCAGAGATTCTCTGGGTCCATGGTTACAGTTGTGAACAGCTATATGAGCCCTACCGTGGGAGTTTCTCTTGAAGGCTATATTTTTAGGTAAGCTACATTTTATCCTTCGATAGAGTGATTCCACTTTATGAATATTCTTGATCAGTTTTGCTTTTAGCACTGTAGATTTACATAACCGGTACTCAGTGCACACGCGTAATGTATACTCCTCTCTCTCACTGGATATTTTCTGCTCGAAATCACCGGTAAGTATGTGCTTCTATATACCCAGTTGGAGCCATCTACCCAACAAACATTTGACTGCTTGTAACAAAGACGATGATCACCATGATACCACTTAATTATTGCATATGTTGCATTAGATCAATTAATAATTAATTTTGGTGTACATTTATCAAGTTTCTGGAATGATGTTTCAAATTATGTACAAATTTGTCCCGCATCTTTTCCTTCTGCTTTTATGCTCTTCCTGGCATCAAATCAATTAATTTGGTCTGACTTTTGATACAATTTCTATGATTTTGATCCAGATGACGTGTATTAATATGATGTTCTGGTACTGTTTTTGTTACTCCCTCCCTCCTAAGGTCCAGGCTAGCGGAAAACTAGCAGTGTCCAAATCAGTTGTAATATTGCGTACCTCTATATTGAACTGGTTCTTTCAAATACATAAGCCCTTCCTTGCACCAAGTGTATTCATCTCCGATATATCTTTGTAACTTATATTTGCTGAACAGTGACACAATTGAGTATCAGCATCTAAAGTGTGCGTTTTACCAAATGTGCACAGTTTGTTCTTTGTGATTTTATTTATCACACTTTTATCTGGAATAGTATCTTCAACTTGAGTGGACACGGGTGCCGAGTGGTCTAAGGCGCTCGCCTGTACAGATAACTGACATCTCACCTTTGCCCGCGTGGGTTAGAGTCTCTGGCTCGGCCAACGTGGGTATGTGAGAAAGCTTGCAGTAGCTTCCCGTGGATCGGTGGTTCTTCCCGGGGTTTTCTCGGGTTCTTCCTCCACCAAATATACTGGCCGCTATGTATAGCCTATCATGTGCTGAAAAATAACGTTAAACCCCATACCAACCAAACAACCAACGAAATATCTTCAACGTGAATGTATGTGCACTGGATAGCTGGTTGCAATGGTATCCTACCTACCTCGCTATAAATTGCATTATTTTATGTAGAATCACATTCTATTTAAATTATATTTGTATCATTTCCTCGCATAAAATTAAATTCCTTGACAGACTTCCTAATTTCAGCCATGTCTCTCATATTGTTAAGTTCAATTTCTTTACAAACAGTAATGACACTTTTCTGCATTCCTTTAGTAGAGGGAGCAGGTATATTTGCACTTAGAAGTATAGTTTTTAAGCTTTTATTGCCAATAGAAGTCTGTGAAAATGCTGTTTGTATGGCACTATCAACACAGACTGCCTTTCTTCCAGACCCGGTCTTCTCTATCGCGTATTGCTATCTCCCATCACACCAGACCTCTTCCTCTTCATGACTTAGATCCTAGGAGAGAAAATCATTACACTCATTGTGTTTGAACTGGTGTTGTCGGAACAAAGTATTCCATATCTGTGCAATGTTTCCTATGTGGACTAATTGATACGTGTTTTATTCTTCAGATCTGTTGACTGTAACTGAGTGATTGCATAATCTACTTTATTTCTCTGTTTCTCTATGATTTACTCATTAGAATCAGCTTTATCTTGACAACTAAATAATTTAACACTGCTTTTTGTACTGGAAGGTTGGCACAATAGTAATTTTGGGGCTTTTCCTAATAAGTTCTGATTTTTTGCTTAAAGTAGGTATATATTAATGCATTGGAAAACTTTAACATGTAATTAAATTCTATTGCTTAAATTTACCAAGTGGTTTATGCAGTCATAAATTATATCACTGTGTGTAGATTGCATTTAAACATGCATTTAACTTGGCATTGCAAAGTTTTCCATACATTACTCCACCTCCAGCTTACTTCTTGGCTTGGACCGCAGCAGTTTACACACATGCCTGCTGTCTCCAACATCAATTTCACCATCATTAGATGGTCTTTGAATAGCTGTTTCCATTTTATTCTCTTCTTGTTCTTATATAACAGACTTCGAGTGGCTTTGTCTTTTTGGTCGATGTACATTTTTCCGTTTGTTGCGGGGAACATTACCAGGTTTGAAGAAATTACTTTGTCTATTCTGTGTTTCCTTACTCTTTCCCATTGTTTTAATAATAACATCTAGCACTCAGTTGTTTAATTCTTCAATAGAATAAAACGTATGGTACTTGTCTGACTTTTAATACGTTAAGATATGGGGGTGGTAGTATAGATAAGTTTGGAATATCAGCATCTCTTGTTGTTTCATGGATGTCTGTGTTTGTTTTAACCCCAGAAGGCAATGACCCCTTGTCATTTCCACCTGTCATATGGCTTACTGATTAGTTTGACTTTGAAAAATGGGATTAGGGATACAAGGTACTTTTTCTGAGTGAATCAGATAAAATAAACTGGTAATTTTAAATGGTATAAGCTATTAAAACTTGTCTTATGGCCAGTGAGCGATGAAAATTCAAGGTGTCACGTAATTAGATGCCCAGTGATGTAAATACTTGCTGATGTCTGCATGTTTGTACTTCATTTGTGTATCATGTATACTATAGAAAGGTGACATGAAGATACATATGCAGAAAACAATGCATTTTAATAACAAGATTAAACCACTATTATGTACAATACAATACAGCAAAATGTAATGCGGATAGTGGTATCACATCGAATGCCATAACACTAATATCTTTGCACGAAAGTGACCAATTCTTTGTTACAATCATGCTTTAACAACGGTAAGTAAAATACATGTCTTTTTAAAAATTCAGATCTGGTTATAGGACTCACGGTACTAATTCTATTGAACGACCGTGAACCAGTCTAGAAATGGGTGACATAAATTAGAGTATATACGTGTTTGGTGGTTCATAATTCGTTAATAATGAAAAGTAAAATTTGAGTAAAAACAAAATATCTTTTGAGAGCGTATCCTATCTGTAACTGAAAAAAAAAATACAGGCAAGATTTTATTCATGCATTTTTTAGTATTTGTACAGACATGCAATTCATGCAATTTTAGTATTTGTACAGACATGCAATTCATGCAATTTTAGTATTTGTACAGACATGCAATTTATACAATTTTAGTATTTGTAAAGACATGCAATTCATGCAATTTTAGTATTGGTACAGACATGCAATGTTTTAATATTTTACAGACATGCAATTCATGCAATTTTTTAAAGTAATTTTACAGACTTGCAATTCATGCAATTTTAGTGTTTTAACAGACTTGACTTAAGAACACTCAAAAATGAAAGGAGCACTTGATTCATTAGGTGCAGAATGGACAACACATGTTTCATGTAGATCAAAAAATGCCATGGCTCATATGCTTTTCTCCACATAGAAGCTTGCATTACGGATGTGTCAGTACTGAAAAATCTAAAAATTTAGAGTTATTGACTTTTTAATATCGTGGTGTTTCATAGGTTTACTATGTGAATAGAATTAGTACCGTGAGTCCTTCGGGCGATTTGTATCGTAGAAATACAAAGAAAAAATTGTCCGTTCTGACGAGGAGATTATATAAAACATATCTCCTACTTGCAATATTTGATTTTTAAAAAATGCAACATGGACAGCCCCTTAAAGCAATATGGAGACAAGTCCAACCGGGATACAGTCCTATTGATTTGTTATGCACTTGATTGATTTTGTTGACGTGTATGCAATTGGTTACAGCATATTTTTATATCCTTATATGTATGTATATATATATATATATATATATATATATATATATATATATATATATATATATATATATATATATATATATATACCATTTTACAACTACTTGGGTATACTCAAAGCCCCATTCACTACAAATAATATAGATTGCTCACGATGTAAAACTTGGAATCATTTGATAACGTCAACAAGATATAAAAAAACTTTATTAAACGTCGGTAGTCTAGGTAACATTAAATCATTAGCTCTAGACGAGCTATTGTACCAACGTGGCATAAACACACCATGCCATATTACAACGGATAGGTACACAGAAACGATAAAACAACACAGATCAGATACATTAAAATACCAACAATAGAAATAGCTTAAAAGACAAACGATAATATATACAATATTTTGATACACATTTTATTTTAAAAAAAAAAACAAACATACAACGTATGTAGATATATGATACACCAACATAACGCGTACATAAAAAGATTTAGATAGGAGAGTTTTTATTAGTAAAATGCACGTTGAAAAGCCATATTATTATTTAAGATATCATGAACTGAGGGAACTAAAAATTTAAATTTAACATAAATAAATATATTAATAGTAAAATAAATAAACAAATAAAGTAAGCAGTAAGGGAGCAGGATTTAAACGAAAAGAAACTCAGTAAAACTTGATAGACATAAAGCTTATTGCAATTTACCGCTAAATAAAACCACACAAAGCACATTTGCATTGAGGATCTAACGACTGCTCGTATCATCCTGCTGAATGTTTGTAAATCAGAGATTGTTCTTAATTCGTTGGGCAGGCTGTTTCAGACTCTGGGGGCCCTGAAATTTAGAAGAAAGCTTACCGTACCTTGACCGTTAAATAAAAGGACACAAGGCACATTTACTTTGAAGCTCTAACAACTGTTCCAATAAGCCTGCTGAATTCTTTTAAATCAGATATTGGTCCTAATTCGTTGGGCAGACTATTGCAGACTCTGGGGGCCTACAATTTTAAAGAAATCTTACCGTACTTTGCGGTCTGTATCCTTGGGAATGTAGCCAAATTTTGGTGTATGAAACTATGGTTGCATTCTTTAAATATTATCAGATTATTTCAGTAATTAGGTGTTTCCTTGTGCAGTGTCTTGTATACTTTGGTTGTCATGGATCCAAATCTACTAATATATAAAGTAAGAAGATTTGTTTTTCTGAAGAGAAAAGCATATGAGCTATTAAAATCATCCAACCCCCAACCCCCAATTTTAGTGCTCTATACTGTAATTTTCCGCATTCTGTCAGAATTTTGTTTGCTACAGAAATGCTAAAAAAGGAGCAATGATTAAAATGTGATATAATAAAGCATTTTTAGAGTTTTAACTTAGTATTAGTGGACACATAGCGCTTGAGACATAGGAAGACAATTAATTGTCTTGCTGCTTTTTGACAGATATTAGATATGTGGTTGCTACAATTTAGCTGAGAATCAGTATCTACTACAATAAGTTTCATACAGTCCTTACAGGCAATTATTTGATATGCTTCTATTGTGAAATTATGAAACATTTCAGTATTTGTGCTAAGAACAGTGGCTTGAAATTTCTGTGGATTGGCTTGCTTACCATTGGCTGCAAACACGATATGATGCATCGTTCAGTCAATCATTAATAATGCAAATAATGCAAACTAATGCTAATATGTTTTGAGTCACTCCTTCCTGAAATAAACCATATAAAGTGTCCAATGTATTTCTGCAGACAAGAAAAATCCATGTCTGACTTAGGACGCGTGTCCAAGGATCAGACAAGATCAACCTATTTGAAGTATATTGTTGTAGGTTTCTTTCTAGATCATGCACTGTACTTTAAAACGGCTGTTTTGCAGGATTCCGCCGATCCTCCCTCCCACAACTATGCATGCATGGGAAGCGAAAAGGCGACATGAGCTCATCGATAAAATTAGATTCTTGTCGTAAACACTGTCTTCTTCTTTACATCGGGAGTACAAGGTACACCATTCTCCTATTATAATCTATTCTCTTGCTTAAAGGCAGGAAAGACAATCCAGTATTGTCGGATACACTGTTTTATTTGCATAGCGTGTGCCAGGTACTCCATTCTGCTATCATGGTAAACAGTTCTTGCATGACGCTAGCAAAGTCAGTGTAGCAAGAAAGTACTCTTCTACTTCAAGAAATAAAAACAGCCCCAAAATACCCGTATGCAACAAACCAAATCTAATAAAAAGACAACGCTAGCGTCCTGTAACAATGAATGTATGCAGTTCAACTAACGGTCTCGTATTGTGTTACGACTCTAGGTCTTAAAAATATGTAACAGAAAGAAAGTGAAACAAAGAATGTAAGTAATATCAATAGTTGTAACACTTACATTTATTCCTTTAATATTTTTATTTTTTCTTATCATCTTATCATCTGAGCCAATATATTCACACGCAAGATAAAGATATATGGGGAGAGGGGATATCCTTGTCTGCAGCCTCATTCAATATAAAACCACTGATATACTTGTCCATTAATAGTATACATGATTTGACGTTACAATAAAAAGCTCGATCCATTTTATAACCGATTCATCAGAATTAAAACATTTATTACTGTATCTATGAACAGCCATGCCATAAAATGAAATGCTTTTTCGAAATCAGTTAAAAGGAGCAGACCAGGAATTTATGCTCTCTATTGTAAAATATCAAGTCATATATGTCCCTAATATTCTCATCAATGTATCTCCTTTCAAAAACCCGTTTGATCTTCGTGTAGGGAGTACAGTTGTGATCCTATTCGCTATACAAGCAGAACGAATTTTGTATGACACATTTAGAAGTGAAACAGATGTCCAGTTTGAAATATATTGTTTAGGATTGTCGCCTGTTGGTAAATATACTATGACGCCCTCTTTCTGGGTGGGAGATAGTTCTCCACGTTCATATCCAAAATGTATTGCTTTCACCAAAAGGTGTCCAATATCTTTCCAAAAGAATTTATAAAATTCGCCTGTGAAACTGTCGGATCCTGGCCTTTTCATTTTGCATTTTTCGGCGACACTTAGTGGCTTCTATGTAGGATGTATGGCCATTCATTGAATCCTTCTAAATATTATTTAATTTTGGAATATTAGACTAATTGAGAACAGTCTCCAGATCAACGGGTTCAACTTCACGTTATTTGTATAAATTACTATAGTAACGTTTGGCTTTCTCTAAAATGTCCTCTTGGGTTTTTGTTGCCGATCCATTATTTTTGACAAGTGTAGGCATCATTTTGCTAATGCAGTTTCTGTTTTCTCTATTACAAAAGTATTTATTTACTTTCTCCCTCTCTTCAATTTATTTCACTCTAACCCTAACCTTTACTTCTCCCATTTTCTTCTTCCTAATCTCTTCAAGTTCTCTCCTTTTTTCCTATAATTTTGATAATTCGTTTGCATCATGTCTGTCTTCTGTTGACTGTATCTCCTTAAGCAGTTGATATTTACCAAATTATCAGACTAGTCAACACAAAATGTACTGGTATTTTACATTTTAAATTTTTTCTTACCTTCGTTATGTATTCTAGGTCTTTGAGCAGTGAATTATTAAATTTAGAAAAAGTTTTTCTTTTTGTTTCCTTTTTAAAGACTATTTTCATTTGAAGCAAAGAGGGATCAGTCCTATATCCTGGTTCAATATTAGCATTTTCAACTATTGTAAATAAATTTTCAGAGACTAAAAAAAATTAAAGTCTTGCTTGTTTAATATGGTTACTTTTTTTCCACGTGTATCTATGGACAGCAATATTCAGTTCCCGGCAAATATCTATAAGAATATATTCCGTACAGGTATTTAAAATCACCTCCCTTGCCTTTGGATTTTTCACATTATTATAATTAAAAGTGTCAGAGTCTGGATCCATTGCTATATTACAGTCTCCTCCAATTGCAATTTAATCATTGTTTAAATCTTTTTAAATCTTTTTTATATCTGAGAATAGAATTCTGGGCTGTCTCTATTTGGTCCATATACATATATTAGTGTGAATCAATAATTATCAATTGTAATGTCCACAATAAGTTTATTTCCCATATTGTCTTTCTTCATTTCATGTAAGATAAATTGGAAATTATTGTTCAATAATACAGATACCCCTCTAGCATATCCCCTAGTAGTCCTTATAATATTTCCCACTTGTCAATGAAATGCGTATCTTGTTAAAATTAAATTGAATATTTTTTTCCTTCAGATTTTTTAACACATCCATCCTTTTCTCCAGATCCCCTAGTCCCTGCCAATTAATTTTGGCACAAAATATTGGCTTAGACATAAAGAAGTAAATTAATTTTGCTAAGTTTTCTGTTGTAACTGTATGTGTGCGGTAGAACTATGAAATATTATCTAGTGCAAAAAAGTAAACCCATGAGTATGCTGTTTTCTGGTGTGATGTCCTTCTGGAATATATGCAATAGGTGCCACAAAATAGGAATAAAGAAAACAGAAAAATTATAGCTTTCATAATGTACAAAATCTGAGAAAACAAACAAACAAACAAGCAAACGACCAAAAAGTAAAGTCAGAGGCACACTGTCAGGCAAATGCCTTCTTACATAATAAATGATAGGGGTTGGTGTACTGGGTTTACAAAAAGAAAATAGCAGAGTAAGAAATATTATATTGTAAATGTATACAGTATAACCTGGTTATCTAATGTATACAGTATAACCTGGTTATATAATATTTATAGCATTACCTGGTTATCTAATGTATACAGTATAACCTGGTTATCTAATGTATACAGTATAACCTGGTTATATAATATTTATAGTATTACCAGGTTATCTAATGTTTGTATCTATATTGAGAATATACACATATATACAAACATTCCCCCGACACAAAACAAAGTTTGTTCCCATGCCAACCCACATTTAAAACTAGCCTATATGGCTTTAATTTATATGCTAGAAAGATTGCACCATTACAAATATAGCACTACAACTACCAGATTGTCTATTGATATTTACATAAATATAATCAAATTGAAACAACAAGAACAACAGCAAGAATAAAATTAAAAAATAAATAATCAGTGTTGGGACGGGCCGTCTTAACAATATTAGACGATGGTACTTCACCAATGCACATACCTAAGGTTTAAGTGCCCATTTAGGTCACCTCTCCACGCAACCAGGCCGCACGACACCGAAAAACCACGAACCCCGACTAATTCCATCCAACTGGGGGTCCCAGAAAATTATGAAAAAATGTATAAATTATATTCATGAAGTGTTAGATTACTCAGGTGTTGAGTTTAATTGAATTGAGCCCGTCAAGTCGGCGAGCATAACGTTCACAATGACTTAGACATTCTACGTTCTTATGAAAATTCTGGAAATACGTTTATGAGGTATTAGGTTAAGTAATTATTGAATTGAATTGAGCCTGTCAAGTCGGTGAGGATAACACTCACAGTGTCCCTTTTGTGCGTACGCTCGCATTTCTTTTATCTTATCTTCCGCTGATTGCTGAATTAGTAGTATGGAAACGCTGTCTTAATCTTGAGAGAAAACACTCAAAATTTTACGCAACAAAACCGACACCATCGCACTCTCTTACGACATTGCCAAGAACAAACAGTCATTAAAGGTCTTCAAATTCATGTCAAGCCCCAAATTATTGGCAAGATCTCTAACAATTTTAATAAAATATGGAGTAAAATAATCCACGATGCGTCCATGAAACTCACAGCCCTACTTACGGGATATTTAAACCATCATTATGTTGTCAAATCAGCAACCATCGAAAAATTTAAACGGGAGTTAACTTCAGTTTCCGCACAGAAATAATTAAAAACATTTTACGCTATATTAAATAATGGTTAACATTTTGGATCATTTCATGAGACAACACGTCTACAAATTACCATCCTATCTTCAGAACACGACAGATTACCTCGTAAAAAGCAAAGCAAGCAAACCATTACCGCCAGACACAATGCTTGTTTCCTTAGACGTCACATCTCTGTGTACTAATATACCGCACAATGAAGGATACAGGCGTGAAAGGAAGCATGGGAAACAAGAACTGTAGACTATGTACCCACTCATTGCTTAGTTAAACTTCTGGAGCTAGTCCTAAAACTCAATAACATTGTATTCAATGAAGAAAACTAGCTACAAACCAACGGAACCGCAATGGGTACACAAATGGCCCCCTCTTATGCTAATATTTTTATGGGAAGACCGGAGGATCAACTTTTAGAGTCGGTGGAACTTACACGATACCAGTAGGTACGCTTCATCGATGATGTAGAAATTAAGTGGCAACATGGAAGAGAAAATCTGGATGACTACATATCAAAAGCAAACAACTTCCATCCTTCAATAAAATTCACGGCAGAAATCTCCAACTCAAACCACGTTTTTTCTGGACACAACAACCAGACTGGTAGAAAGCAAACTACTACAAAACATCTACTCAAAACCAACTGATAAACGCCAGTATCTTCTCCCATCCAGCTGTCATCCAAAACATTGCATTCGGAACATCACGTATAGCCGGGCACTGAGGATACGCAGAATTTGCTCCGACGATGAAACATTCCAAAAAAGACCTGAAGAGTTATTTGAACATTTGATGAACCGAGGCTACGACAAAAACCTGATAGCGGAGGCAACACAAAGGGCTAAACAAACAAATCGCAATGACCTACTAAAATATACAGAGAAGGAAAATGTTGATCGGATACCATTTATTCTGACCTAGCATCCAGACAACCCCAAAGTTGGTAGAATCATCCAGAAACACAGGCCCATCGTAGAATCTTGTGACACACTAAGGTTAATCCTCCCGAACAAACCAGTAGTAGCCTACAGCAGACGAAACAAACATTAAAGACATCTTAGTCGGAGCGAAGCTAATACCAATCACAAGCCACGACCATCCTAGCAAATCTGGTCCCTGTGGTGATAAAAGGTGCAAAACCTGTTAACATATGATAGAGACCAGCACATTCCCTAGCACAGCGACGTGCGAAAAATTGAACATGCATAGTCCAAACAGAACGTGCAAAACAGAGAATGTAATTTATTTCATCACATGTAAGATCTACGGTCTTCAGTATGTCGGAGAAACTGAAAGGATACACAAAAGGATCAATCTTCACAGATCTGATTGGATGACGAAGAAGCTTCCAGTTGAAGAACATTTCTCTTCCCCTGGCCACACTTTCAGTGATGTAACAATGACTGCAATTGCTCACAACCCCAACTGGAGTTCCGAAACCAAGAAAGAAAAGGAATCTTACTGGACACGCCACCTTAGAACACTGAAACCAAGCAGCTTAAACCAAGAAGACAGGAAAAAGGACAACCACACGCAACTAAAATCATCATCTGTTTACAGCCACGACTTTTTCAATTAAATAATTCATTCATTTTGCTCATTACTCAATCACTAATGAATCAACATAGTATATTGTTCTTATTATGCACAAATTTACTTTACAGTCAAATGTGCGCACGCGGGAGGGTGATGACAAGATGGTTCGCGATCTTCCAGGAAAGAGTTGGGGTCAATACTTTAAAACATTCTCACAGAATGGGGTTTACGAGTATAATCGAGTAACAGTTGCATTGATCTAATCGGTATGAACGCACTATGTGATACAAATCCATTTTGAATAACACTTTTTTGCATTTGTATAGAATATATATATATATTCAATATTTCATTTGTTCATCAAAATTAAAAAGAAAGCACTTCCTATATAAATCTCCAAGAGACAGAGTCAAAAGCTTTTTCAAAGTCAACTTGTAAAATAATACCATTCTCGTGATTTTCTTCTATATAGCACATACTATCATATATCAGACTGACTACCTCCCCAATGTACCCACCTTTCATAAAGGCTTTTAACTTTCATATATTAATTTTGGCAGATATTTTTTTTACTCTGCTAGCTATACATGATGCTAGCTATACATGATGCTAGATATACATGATGCTAGCTATACATGATGCTAGATATACATGATGCTAGCTATACATGATGAAATTATTTTATTGGAAGTATTAAAATAAGTAATAGGTCTCACATTTTTCAAAAGCTTCAAAGATTTATTTTCGATTGGCAATAATGTAATAATTCCCTCCCTCTGTGTTACAGATACTATCTCTTTTTTGAATCCTTCATTTATTAAAATTATCAAAAACTGTCCTAAGTCCTTCCAAACGAATTTATACAATTCAATTTTCAAAATTTTGAATTGATCAGTGACTATTTGCCCTGACTCATCTTTCACTTTTTTATTGTTTTGTTTATATAATGGTTTCTTCTTACAAAAATATTTTGTCATTTTTTTTTCTCCTTCGTCTATCCATTTCTTTGGGATCGGAAAAAACATCCCTCTCTTACACTATCTTTTCTTATTTCGTCAGGTCGAATTTTTAAATTTGCAAGTACATCCAAACTCAGTATATTTTAATTTGCTTTTAATACTTTTAATACATTTCCAAATGTTCAGTTTCCTTTAGCAATTGCTTTTCTTTTTTTTTTCTGTTTTTTTTATTTATTTATTTTTTCCTTTTCCTTTCAATTGTAAAAAGTTAGTTTCACAAGGATACTATGTCTCAAGTTTGACGAAAATTATTCTGTACATATATTCACTACACAAGCTTTTAAACTTTAGGGCCTGAATTTTGTATCTAATGTTTGAACAGTGATATCACAGACATCTATTTTCTGTGAAAAATTAACTTACATGGTAGCTAGAAGCTCATTTCAGGGAACTGTGTCACGCTTTTTGTGCATTTTTGCTTCGTTGCAGAGTTATCAAACAAATGTATAAAACCTCAAAAACACGGAAGCTTCCTTTACCTGACAACACTTGAAAACAAACAGAAAAAGTTAAATGCATTTAATCCAAAGTAAGCGACACGGATCCTTTAAAGATATAATTCTCTCTACAATACCGGATGCTTGATTAAGATCCGTTTTCAGATAAGAGAATGACGATTGTTCAAAGTTTAAATATATGGAGTCTTTTTTTGTGGAAATAAAGCCGAAATATCACCATAGCTAATCAACAATGATTATCATAACTCTATGTCATTTGATTGGTTAATAATTACTACCAAATGATCCGCCCAAAATAAAAATTACTCCTCTGTGCAGAGGCTTAGCAAAATTGTCATCTGTCAGTCAAGACATAGATAACGTTAAGTGGTTTTTGTGTGCATTGTTGCCCCCGCCCATGTTTATCACCTGTCACTACAAACAGGTAAACAGAATCCCAAGTAGGCCAATCTGACAATTGGTTACCGCATGGGGAATACGAGGGGCATGCAAATGGGGAAAACGGTCTAGTTAGAATTAGTGGGACTCGATTTACCTAATTAATTAAATCCTTCCTTTAGTAAATGAAATGCTACTAATACTACTACTACTAATAATAATAACAAAAACATTATCCCCATCGTCGTGGTCGTGTTTAGTAATTTATTCAATTTGTCGCTAACTTTATACATTAAGTAGAGTAACTGATTTTAATCAACCGATTAGGATTTTTTGATGGTAGGTTTAGTTCCGTAAAGGCCTGTTAATTACCATTAATGGACATTCGTTTTACACTCAGTAATGATGATATCATTGTCTTTGTTCCCCCGTTCGAGTAATAGATTAAACTGATCGGTGGAAATATTAATCTGTTTGTAGAATGAATGTGATTAAATCACTTGTATTTAAAATTTATTTGGCTATGCATTTCTTACATGCTTTTCGTTGTCTTTTTCCATGAACTAATCTTATCAATGGCTTGAAAATGAGTTATATACAATGAACTAGTCAACTTTAAATATATTTGTTTATTGATTTTATTGTTTTACAATACCAACTCCCTTATAAAAAGCATAATTTAAATTTCAGTGTGCATACAAGTATTATGATATTATAATTAGTTATACTGGTAACAATACCGTTGCTACTGTAACAAACAAAAGGTAAATGCCATTGGTATTTTCGTCTTCGTTCATAGATTTGTTAGATTTTACCGATTATTTGTTTCACTATGGGGGAGTCGGTGTTGGGACGATAGTTCTCAAATCAAGTAACTAGCCAACTATTAGGGGCGGACGTCATAATGTACAGTATTCTCGAGACTTTGTGGTAGCATGGATTAATTTCGTAAAATGGACCGTCCCTAATTTCTTAATATAAGGAATTATCCGGATATACTCACGTATAAATGTTTGGTCATTTGAGATAGGAGTAATTATGTGCATTAGGCGTTTGAGACATGTTTTATTTCACGTGGCATGAAATACAGAGCTACGACTTAGAAAAGCATACTGATAAATCATACGAATGTGAAGTAAGAAAAAACATTCAAGTGTGAAATTCGAGTCTCATAAATATTTGATAGTTGATTAAAGGAAAATTATTTGTGGTATTAGCGCGTTTAAGAACCCTTCAGTTGACAACGACTGTTGTCTCATAAATATTTGATAGTTGATTAAAGGAAAATTATTTGTGGTATTAGCGCGTTTAAGAACCCTTCAGTTGACAACGACTGTTGTCTTCAGGTTCTTGTAAATAGGGGTAACATCGACGTTAAGCCAGCCTCACGCAGGTGTTGCTTGTTTCGCTCGGTAGTGAGGTACTGTCAGACCCCTTGCTTGTTACAATATAATATCAAAGACCTTGACGATCAGTGGTCAATCAGTTACTGGAAATAGTGATTAAAGATAAGTGGTTAATCGATTAGAGGAAATAGGGATTAAAAATCAATAATCATATCTATCTGAAACCCAATTATGTACGGAGAGTGTTGTTTGCCTTTTTCAAATTTGAATCATATGTAAAAATTGCCCCATATATTCTCTTTTTTGCAATTACGATATTAGAACCATTACTTATGTTGCTTATATTCGGCTCAATAACGCTACAGAAGTTGAAACTTCTCTTTCACTATGTTTCTTGTAATGTCAAATTTAAAATAGATAAGCAATTGTGGTGCTCTCGTATGCCACCTGCGTGTGGCCTGAGAGATTTGTCATAAATAAAAATCTATTCAGTTCTATATGTTCTGCTGGACGAGAGGAATTAGCAACATTTTCTTATTTGTATAAACAAGATGATACTAGACTCTAATGGGCACTATGATAAGGAAGCCACTAAGGGGACAATAAAATAAGGATACTCCAATGACACGGTTTCTCAGATTTACCACTTTTCTTTTGCTCAAAAATTGGTCATGATATTGACATGCAAATGTAGCCTCAACGTGTAGGAATGTAAAAGGTAGCATTGAGAAGCAAAGGTAAAACCAAAGTCAAGATCAAACTCTGTCGAATAATTTAAATTACATAGTTTTTGCAATGTTTTCTCTATAAATTCGTGATTTCAAACTTTTAATGGCATTGCACATATCCATTTGTTTCTGTGTGGACTTGTGTGTGTGTAAATATTTGTGTGTGCGACGATCCATGTATTGTGTAATGTAGAACATTCCTGTAAGATCTTTTTTGATAATTCTGCCATGACAGATACGCATGAATGTCTTTCCATGTCAATGCAATTATTACTGGGATCATTATCTTTTATGTTTTTAATCGAGCTACCATGTGTGGGATGTTACAAGTGACGAAATATTTCAACGATTCAGAGACTACTCTTTTTGTCTTTTCTGCTGTTCGTATTTGTTCTAATCTCGGCGATTTTTATTTTGTACTGAACTAATGCGTTTGTAATTAACAGAGATTTTGTTGTTGTTTTTTCATCTATACATCCGTCAAACGCCCTCAAAGAGATCGCCAAACGAGGGTCTCACCTGGGACCTGTGCGAGCTCGGTAACTGCGTTGTCACCTTACGGAAACATCTCGCTGTGATCTCGACGTGAAATGATTTAGGAACATAATTCTACATTGTGCACGTTATTACAACACAACTAGTGGTCATATCAAGTACGAAATTTCACAAGTTCAAATACCACATGTATGAGAATGAATGTATGGAGAAATTGAAAAATCGTTATGTTTGACTAAATTAGGCAATTACCTGACACGTAACATTCTCTGCTCCAATCATTGACGCTGTTACTTTTATGAAGTATATAATACAGTCTTTCATTCACTATATTCGAATATACTTTTGCTGATGTACCATTGAGTGTAATACCCCTATAGTTGTCAACTTCAACAATATTACCTTTCTCATTAAATACTTACTATAACACATCTATTCCATTAATCTGGGTATTGACCACTTCGGAAAATAGCATTAAAAAGTTTTGCCAAGAAAATTAGTAATATCATCAACAGAGTCAACACTAATTTGGGTCGATATAGTATCGAACCCTGTTGATTTATTTCTTTCAATGATTTAAGTATTTTTTATTTCCTCTGGTGAAATATCTATATCTAAATCACCATCGGTTATTTCACTATCTACACAGACTGGCTTTTCTATCTACACAGACTGGCTTTTCTATCTACACAGACTGGCTTTTCTATCTACACAGACTGGCTTTTCGTCTTGAGAATGATGAAGTATTAATTCATGTGAACCACAAAATGGTTTAAAAATAATCAAAAAACTCATTCGCGCATAATTCACTAGATGGTTTACTTTTCTTTTGATAGTATTATTTCACTATCTACACAGACTGGCTTTTTCCTTGAGAGTGATTAGTTATTAATTCATGTGCACCATAAATGGTTTTAAAAGCTCCAAAGAATCATTTGCGCATAATTCACTCGATGGCTTACTTTTCTTTTGATAGTATTTACCGTTTATACTCGTGTATAACCCGGTAACAACTTCAAACTGCATAGAACCATATCTGCCGTCGCATAATGCGCCGGCAGATCTGGGTCTATGCAGTTTGTAAGGACTAATCAGTAGAACAAACAACATAGATCCTAACCTGCCGGCGCATTATGCGACGGCAGATCAGGGTCTATGTTGTTTGCATTTGGACCCGGATTATATGTGTGTATAGACGGTATTAATCTCGCTACAAAGCCTCCAGGGTTACATTATGTTTCTTCTTCGCAATCTTCTTGGATCTATTCTTCGTTAATCTAGCTTTAACATTCATTTTTTTTTTATTTTTATTCTGAAGATACTCGTTTCTGTTTAGGTTAAACTCAGTTCGCGCTTCTGACAACGTTCATGAAACCAAACATCATTTTTCCCTTTGGTTTGATGAGATTGCGAAGGTGCTTTCTTTCCAAATAATGGAAGTGCGCATTGCAAAATAATATTAGAGAAACTGTCAACAATATCATTTAATGCTCTGTCAACAATATCATGTAATGCCCTGTCAACAATATCATTTAATGCCCTGTCAACAATATCATTTAATGCCCTGTCAACAATATTATTTAATGTCCTGTCAACAATATCATTTAATGCCCTGTCAACAATATCATTGAATGCCGTGTCAACAATATAATTTAATGCCCTGTAAACAATACCATTTAATGATTCAGGGTTCTCTGCACTGCCGATACGTTAAGTTAAGTCATCCACCACTTCATATCTATCATACAAACATGATACAAATGAGTATGTTTTATCATAATCCCATATTAGTTTCTCACTAAATTAATTCTCGTTGTGAGCAGTGACTTGCAATACTGAAGTATTGCTGTCTCATATTTTACATTTAAAAACAGTAGAGCAGGATCAGAAAATTCACCTTAAGGCAGTTCACAAAACTCTTCTACGTATACGAAATCTTGATATGATCAAAGGAAAAAATCAACTACACTCTGCCCATTGAAAGTGTATTCACCTATTTCATGACTGGAGCGTAACAGCCCATTTGCCAAAGCCAATCCTGTGACTTGACCTAGTTCGAGTAACTTTCAACTCAATTTATCTAGCACGTGACTTTTGTTTACTCTATTAGGAACATGCGAAACATGACAAATATCAGTATTCAGGTACTTAGTGAGTAATAAATACATAATATGTATAGCCTGAATGTGAACAGTGTTAAAATAATATATATATATATATATATATATATATATATATATATATATATATATATATATATATATATATATATATATATATAAAGTAGCAAACCAAGACAACAATGATCAAGATATTATGCTATCTCGTAATTTCATTGAAAAATGAATGTATTTAGCTAGTCTATTAATTTTATCTTTTGAATGAGAAGACAAGAGAGATTTAAATCTGTGTAATGTAATACAAAAGCAAGAGTGCCAAGTTAAATATTTGTTTTCGAAGGTCACGATACAAAGGACAAACAAATGAGGAATTGATACTCTGTTTCAATCCTATAAAACCTTTCTTCTCTGGATATGTTTCTATAACTACCTAATTCTACAGCAAGATTTTGTGGTTCTGTCCTAAAACGAGTAAGAGCTATTCTCAATGTATCACTTGTAACTGTACACAGGTGTGCTTCCAAATCAAAATCGTGTTTATACATAGCATAATAAGTAAATTTACTAGATCATCATCATCTTTATTTCCTTCCGTAGAAGATTGCATGATATAACAATAAATCATCTGAATACAATCAATAAATAAGTACCAAAATAAAGAAATGAATACAAAACAAACAAACACGAGTTTAAAAAAAAAAAGAAGCAAACTGTGAATCCGGGGCGCCGTAGAACCAACATCAATTACTTCGTGCATACAATAATGTCAAGAGATCTATAGTGTGAATATCATAACATTGTTCGTCTATGATATAAAATAGAATACTAGAATACAAATTCTTACAGTATATCCATCATTAAAGTGTTCCTCAGCTGCATAAGTTGCAAGTTTAAGTACCTTATTTGCAGAAGATAGCTGCACACTGCATGACAAAGTATGCTGCATACAGGGCGAATAACTTGGAGTTTTCTTTGTCGATTACACCTGCTGGTAACCTTTTACCTAGAAGATATTGCAGTAGCAGCTCATCTTCTGCATTAAATAACGTAATATGCAGGCTGAGTGGAAATTTATCAGTAAGGAAATCACAGAAAGAGTTTCTGAAATCCGACATATAAGGACAAGCAACACAACAATGAAGTATCAAGTCTGTATAAACATTCCCATATCGAATACACATATCGAGCTGTGTTTGAGGAACAGCAGCCCATAGTTTAGCTACATATGTAAATACCTTAGTGTGCTGTCTGGTTTTAGCCGACTGCCATACTGAGGCAGGTCGCAAGGATTCGTGTATCGAAGAGAATCTATCAAAATCTGCTTGATTAGACATACGAACTCTCCAGAGGCTATTTTCAAGACCAGCAATTTTTGACCTTACAATTTCTTTCCAATTTTGTTTATCTGGAATTTCGGAATGCTGCAAATAATCAGTTAGATACTCAAGCAAGTCAAACTTCTTTAACGTATAATATAGATTTGAAATTAACCCGTAGCTTGACATGCATCCGCTCAAAATGAAGTGAAATAACGCAACGTTAAACACACGTTTAGTATGTACGTTATTAGGCATCAAACACAATCTGTGTAAAAACATCAATTTTCTTCTGTCAATTTCGGACTGAGCTGATGTCCATCCTAACATTCCCAGAGCGATGTTTGATCTTGTATGTGTTGGGAAGCCTTGTAAATGTTTGGCAAAATACCTCAGAGTTTTATCCAATGAAGAGACGTCACTTTTTGAAATATTAAACCATAATTCACTTCCATAAAACATTGAAGGAAAAATTACCTTTTTGATTACATTTGCAGCAACCAAAGGATTTAAACCATCGAGTATTGCGTCATGCGACGTCAGCTTTGAGTTAATCCGGTGTGTTGCCGAATCAGTAACCGGCAAATATGACGGCCCAAGATACCATTTCATATTGACATAATTCTTGTATTGGGGACCGAAAATGATAATGTATGACTTTGTGACACTAAGCTCAAATCGCCACTTATTGCTGTAGGCGTATGCTATATCTAACAGCTTTTGTAGATTGCTAGGATATATAGCCAAAAGTGAAATGTCATCAGCTAGGGTTGGATTTCCCACAGCTAAGGATCATTTTCAACATTAAATATATTTCAGATAACACGGAATTACAGTTTGATATAAATCCGTGAGCAAAATTGTATTATTCGTATTTTCTTGCATCATATAAAGTGGTACTCTACCAAGCTCTCCATATAATGCATCCGAATTTGTACATTTCTTAACTTTCAATATATTTCTATAGAATTGAAAATGCACATTTTACACATGCTTTGCATGCTGAAATCCTCGTACATCAGCACCAAAATGAATTACAGAAACTATAAAGAATTTTTTAAAAATTACATTTTTCTGTGGTTGGTAGAGAGAGAGAGAGAGAGACACATGATATAAAATATTATAAACCTTTGCAAAGAAAATGAACCGTATTCTCTTAAACATTGCTAAAGGATTATAACAGCATGGACAAGTCAGCATAAATCCGGATGCGCAAAATGCATTGTGATGAGAGAAAAACGAACTGATAGTCAGAATGTGTATACGAGATCTTCATTAAAATTCCAACCATGTTTCAAATGAAAATGTTAACAGGCATCTAATCCTGTTTAATCATTACGTTACTCCATTTAATTCAAAACCATATAATTGATGAACATTACTGTCGCTATTTCATATAAGATATTCATTTGGTTGAAAATGTAGGCTTACTAAACAGCTTACAGCTATTATAATGTGCATGCCATACCTCGCTTCATTTGCTGTACGTCTTTTGCCTCTTATTTTGACAGGATTCAGTTTGTAAGACATGTCTTTATTGAATATATATGACAGTCTCAGTAAAATGTCCTTAGGATTGTCGGGATATTGTTTCCTACTGTTGCATATATGTATATGATATGAAACAAAATTGATAATGGAACCGCAAGTACTGCCTGAACATGCGCTTGGGATGCTTTTGTAGGATCTACATTCTACAATGACTAAGAAACTATGCAGTGGCGTACAAACCTGAAACTGTGTTTCTTTAAAATAAAATGGTACTAATCAAAGGTTATGTTAGCAAAAATACTGTTTCATGTAACTACTGTAGTTAGAAGAAACTGTTATCAGCATTATCAGTAAATCAACCTGATATGTAGTGTGGTGTAATGTGCGCTACAACCAATTCTCATTAACTTCTGCTTTTTCCTAGCGATACCACATTCGGCGTGAATATCATAGATACCTACTTTAAGTAAAGAATTAACAGAAAAATCCTACTAATCAACCCTCTTAAGCAGAGATGTGGAAATATTTAATTTAATTGGAAAGGGTAGTTCCTGCGTCAATGACAGCCACATAATGCTCGTTTACACGTTTCCCGATTTGTAAACGTTTCAAGGCGGTAAACTAAACTAAGCCCTGTACATGTGTAAACGTTCCAGCCTTACTTTGAACATATTATTGATTGGCTATATCATGCCGAGGAAATGGAAGCATGATACTTAAGTTACCAAGAGCAACAAACCGTGGAGCCAGTTCCATTACCGTATCTTAGTAAAGAAGTCAAAGAGTTCTTTCCTGAGTGTTTCACGAAACGCGTAATAGCAAAGAACCTTCTTGAGATACATCCTAACTTTACGAAAGATAAAGAGGTACCGTCGACGTGTCAGTAGTTCATGCATGGCTATACTTTTATTTTTATAAATGGTGAGAAATATTAAAACTGCGATGACTAACGGTTAAGTAACAAGAAAAATGGTGAAGGACACAGTGGTGAAGACGACGATGATGATGATAACGACAATGTAAGAAATTTTGTTAAAAAAAAAATAACGAGGCCATGTATTCTTGCTGTATACTTTTCAATTTACAAATGTCCCAATGCAAATGTCGTTGCCATCATTATGATTTTAATCTATTATCGTCACTGAAATCAATTTGTGGCGAACTCAGTCTCAGTTTTTTCTTTTTTGTCTCTATTTCTCGAAAACTGTGGTTGTACTATTTAATTTGATGCTTGGATGTACTAATAACCTTAGTTCTAATGAAAATAAACGGATTTGTTTTAGAATTCAGCTGAACCAAGGTCATGAAAACAATAAAAGTGATGATTTAGGCCAAACCATATGTACAGTCACAAGCGCCCTTGATTGAAAGTATATATTTATAATTGTGTGTCTGTCCGTGCGCTTTCTCTAGCATACTTGTTTAGGGCAAGGGTGTTGGGGAACAATCATACATGCATTAATATTAACTCGTGTAGCTACCATATACAAACACTCAACCCTAGCTTTTGCATCAAAAAAGACCTACATATTTACGAAAACAGTTATGAATTTGTAAGAAAGTAAGATTTATGAAAATATAATACCGAATTGCACAGATTAATCAACAAATCGTCTATTACTTACTATAAATTATCTTATGACCACTGACAGTTATTGACAGACATCTTTAAAAACCGTTGTAATTGGTTCTAAGATAGTTCATTAGATAGATATTTGCTAAGATAGCTTTGTGATACAGCATACGATATATCTTATGAAGTTCGTAAAATCAGTTTTATAAACTATTTTAAGACCGCTCTTCGGAATGATTTTAGGAAACTTTCATGAAACTGGGCCTTTTCAATATCGTCGTTATGTACTTCGTCTGTATCCGGACAAATGGGCAGGCCGAATACTTACGTAATGTATCTATCTAACCGTTGCTCTGATTGGATGCATGCAAAAACACTTTCATTTGTTACGTCATAGCGTTACAAATACGTTATACACAGAGCTTTAAATACATATGGAAAAGTCCAGCAACAGACAACAACATAGCAATAGTGGTCGACGTTTACTTAATTTTAAAGGAAATAAATGAAACCACAATAATTAAAAGTTCAAGAAAATGAGAAGAAACAACTCCCCTATTTTACAGAAAGAATCTGGTTTTATATAAGTTAATACTCTTTTATAAGAACACCATCCAAAGGGAGTAAATCTTGCTGGAGTAAATTTTAAGGAATTCCTTATAAAAACCAGTATGTCAAAAGGGCCGTAATAGACTTGTTGCGTCTGTTAGAATGAGATATGTATAATCACGTGACAAACAAACTATGTCATAGGCGTGGCCAAGCTATAGGAAAATCCCCAAGGTCACCAGTCACGTGTTAGTAGAGACCAGTGTGTAGGGCATGCAGTACATATGACATAATATGTTTGTTACGGCACCAGGAAGTTTACTTTTCTTACAGAGGTGCAAATCAATTGACCATTAAATTAAAAATATGGTAAGAAGTATAGTACTTCCTGAAACCTTGATTATTCTTCACCAAATAAACCATACTGTTTTAAAAATTAATTTAAACAATTGTTTCGACCTCAAGTAAAAAGCTTTTTGAAACAACTCAGAATGATCACTGGGAACATCCTCATTTCTTTCCAATGCGAGTCGAATAACTTCGACTCTGAAAGAGAGTCGGAGGTAATAGTAATGATACTTCTCAGACTGGTAAGGTTTTGTCGGACGAACATCCGGCTTGATGTCCGAAAAATTGATTCTTCAATAATGACAGGTGTCGAAAATAACACTCAACAGCGTTTCAATGAAATACCTGCACCTTTAACTTTTAATGTTATTCCTGCAAGTTTGTAATGAAAATCTGAAGAAATCATTCGGTTTCAATAACCTGAAAATTTTACATCGCTGTTAGTGATCTAGTCATTGTTACGTCATGAAGTTATTATGCCGTAATAACAACCATGGACTTGAAGGCAGTTTAAATTGGTCATTAGATACATCTGTTTTTGTTTCTTTCTAGCATGCGAAACGGTACAAACATAAATCCCCTGAAGTTGTCATATCTCCATCATCATCATCTTTATTCTTAAAAATGGGATTAAAGTACCCGACTGTACAACATTCCAGAATTAGACCAGCATCAAAAATAAGATTTAACAATTTTTTGAATAGAATTCGGTCCGAGATTTCCAGGAAATCCGAAAATGATGTGTATTTATAGCAGAGGTGGCTTCCAAACATGTATATAGTTCTATGAAGTTTCAATAGATGTAGTCACAGAGCAGCGGATATACCTTGAATATGGAGAACAAATTAAAGGTGTTTACTATAAACCTGAAAATACACAATTTTAAAAATAGATTATATTTCTCTTTCTATTTCTATTATTAAAATATGCTCAGTATCATTCATTCATTCGTCTGTGTTAGTTTTCGTCTATCCATCCTTCCTTCCCTCTGGCATGAATGAACAAACGCATTAAATAATTGATCAATTCGTTGATTAATTAATTATTAAAAATTATTAATTAAGTACTTAATCTATGGTTGAATAAAAATGATACCGGAGAAAAAAGAGCAAGAGAGAGAGAGAGAGAGAGAGAGAGAGAGAGAGAGAGAGAGAGAGTAGATGGTTATAAAGAAGGATGATTAAAAAGACACGAATTGCAAATGATGTAAATTTGTTTCAGTTGAGATAAATTAATTCCCCATTTCTGCGGCAGCAGTGTTTTATGTTCGTTATCATACAACTCAAGAGATCTTCGAGTGAAGATTTTATTTTCTCCTTTCAATTTCTATTTCGAAGGAAAATCTTTTATACCTTCTCTTATTAAAGTCTGTGTTTTTAAAAAAAATTGGAAAATTTGAAATAGTGTTCAATATATAAAAACTTGCCTACCGATATCCGGCAAGTCTTGCTAATAAATATTCTTGACGATCTCAAATATAAAAATAAATCGTTCGTCATGTACTAGGTACGTGTCAACATAAAATACTTTGATTTTACATGATATGCTATGCTTATGAGTAGGGAGTGGTTAAATGCCTGCTCTGGCGATAGGCCAATATGGACTGCGAACTCATAAAAGGACTCGGTATAGGTAATGTCGTATATCCTCTTATGCTGGCTTTGCGTATTACATCTGTGTCAAACTAACTAGGAACGGAAACATTGAGAATTGAACATATACGGTATTTCATAGAAGATTGTTTCATATCGCCACTGAGAGATTTTATTCATTTGTATGGGATATGGGAATATTTACTGTATGTGGTACGAAGGACGCATCTTCCTCTTTTTGCTTTGATATCTCAAACATATTGCAACGTTATTGAAATACTGATAAATTGATGTACCAATCAAATGAAAAATAAATCAAGAAGCACTTGATCGAAGAGCACGAGAATAACCGGAGAAATATGAGCACGAGAAATGATAAATAAAAAGACAAATGACAAAACTACTACATTAATTGAGAATTATTTCACGGAGGCACAACAAAATGCTTTAGAATACAATTTTTATCTTCATAGAAAATACAATATTATTACTTGCAAGAGGAATTTCCATTTTGTGGACCACTCGCTTCAAAAGAGTTCGTTTGGAAACAAATGTATGTACTTCAGTAGCACCTACCTATGTACGAAAGTAACAAAGGAAGTTACTTAAACTAAAACAAAACATAGAACCACAAAAAACAGACAAGCAAGTAAAAAAACATATCTAACTGACTCATCATGCAAGAAACTAATAATCAATAAATCAGTCTATCAAACAGTCGATCAGTGTATCGAGATCAACAAATCAACCCCACAAGGCTCTTCTTCAAAGACAGCTTCAAAACTGTTGAGTTCAAAATAGCGTGCACTGTTTTTTTTATTTTGAGAAATTAGTTATATATATATATATATATATATATATATATATATATATATATATATATATATATATATATATATATATATATATGAAGAATACAAGTTCTTCTTTACATTATTAAATTGTTTTTGTAGATACATCTTATTTGTTGGGGTTAAATATAAATTATAAAAAAATAGTACTTCATATTGCAATTGTATTTCAATTTTTTTCAGTGAAACAAGCACAGCTTATATAACTTTGCATGTATTGTTCGTAAAGTATCTATTTAGGATAGTATATAATGAATAGATTCCTTTCCTCTATCTCTCTCTCTCTCTTATATATATATATATATATATATATATATATATATATATATATATATATATATATATATATATATATATATACAGTATATGTTACAGGACTAATCTCGGCAAGCTTTCTCACATACCCACGTTGGCCAAGCCAAGAGTCGAACCCACGCGAACAGAGGTTAGATGTGAGTCATCTGTAAAGGCGAGCGCCTTAGACATCTCGTCCACCCGGGGGCCCAGATAAATAAGTATATAAGCAAACCCCTTAAATTTAATGTTGCCGGTACGTATTTTAGGTCATCTGTATAGATTTGCGCGTTTTTTACGCCACTCTCGGCTCCATTGTACAACAAACATCTTAGTGTTGCGCCTTTAAAATATCGTTTGTTAAAATTTTATTTTATTTTTATTGCCCATGGTAACCGCTAAGCCAAATATTAAATTACTCTTTTTCCAAAGACCTAATGTCATTCATATCTGAACTTATTTCAAGAAGATATTTTGAAAGTAAAGTGTAGTTACCTTCCTGTTGCTACTTTTTGCACGACCGCCAAGAGGGGTTTTCTTGTTAGGTTATGCCAAGTTTCTTTATGAGTTAAACGTGCACGGGCGGATGGTTTTGCTAAACGTGCACGGGCGGATAGGTTTTGCTAAAACATAAAGAGAATAAAATAATGTTTTATTACGCCAATATCAAGTTTCATGCCACAATTATATGCCAAAATAATGATTGTTTAAAAGTCTTATGCTAAAGAATACTACTTGTTCCAACGAAAGGATTCCTGATAATATTGATCATATTTTCTTTTCTTCCTAATTAAACTTGTTTTGTTTACATGAAGAGAGTTTAAACACTTACATGTTTGTCCAGTGTGTGTGTGTGTGTGTGTGTGTGTGTGTTTAACATGTTATGTGGGTAGATTTATATTCAGTTAGAACCTAGTAATTAATATTGACACAGTAATTACTACATCCTGGTTTTAAAAAAATAACCAATAGAAAGAGACCATGAAATCTAAGACTAATCGTCTATGGGCTCAGGGTTATCTACTAGTAGTGTTGATTCTGCAAGGACGTCATTAACAATTCATCTTTGTCGCATTCACAGAAGAGTGACTCATTCAGGAGATGAAAGACTCGGTCTTTTCGTACTGCTCTTTAAGCTTTGAACTAACAAAACGTGCTTTCAAAATACTTACAATTATAAAAAAAATTGCATTATATAATTTCAACAACATGTGTCATAAACTGAGAATATGATATAAATTGCATTTTGACTGGAGTTTAGTTTTTAAATTTGGTAATCTTGTATGGCTAATTTTCATGTCTTTTTCAGTTTATTGTTCGAATGAAGTTGGTTTTTATAATACACTGAATGTGCGTAATAGAAAGTGCGATAAAATTTCAAGAAATATATGTATCTTAATTGTATTGAAGTTCATATGTATTTTCGAAGTAACTTCAAGATATTCCAAAAGAAAGAGCCATTCCAAGCACACTTCCATAACATTTGAAAGTCGGAATGTATATAAAGGAGTTATTTTTAGAAACTTGACACGAAAAACCTATCTTACCGAACTGAATAAGGCTGATTATTTGCATTACATGCGTAATCTCGCAAGGTTATCAGACTGGATCGAGAATTCACATGCACATAATATAACATACCCATTTCAAGGTGCGTCAGTGAATGAAATAACCCATTGTTAAAATTAAATTGCCTATTCGAAGGATATTTTAAGCACAGGTAGAGCTTAAAATACCAACAGTCGGACATGAAGAAATGTTACTGACCAATTTCAATTGCTTGGGAATGAAAATTACAATGTTAAAATATTTAAAGATTTTGTTTTGGAAAATATTAACAAGGTTTGATTATCTGGTTATTACTTATTCCTATTGGACTATACTATCATAATAGAGCTTCATCAGACAGAAAAACATTGGACATGAATGAAGACGTTATAAAATGTGTTACGCTTAAAAGAAAAAAATAAAAATAAAAATAAAACGAATACAGAATTTTGGAGTTTTCGGAGAGATTCGTGCAGACGATGTACTTTCTTTTACCATCAAACTATGAAGAAATTACTTAAGTGGACCATCGATCAAGCTTCCGTACCGGTCTCTTGCGAACATTTCTGAAAATCGAGTTACTGCCTCTCCCACTGTCGCTATTTACATCAAAAAGTTGTTAAATGAGGACGCATTTACGAAACAAATATGCCCGTGTATATCATCCGAATAGCAAATATTAAGTCATTCCATAACGCAAGACAGTATGGTTAGAATTACCACTATGTGATTTCTGAGAATTTTCTCTGTCTATTGTGACAGAATTCCTGCATAACTTTTGCCTATAGCAAAACCTGTCTTCTTGAGAGACCATTCCATCTGCCAACAAAAATGGTCTCACAGTACAGGTGGTCTTTCAAAAGAGGTAATAATAATACCAAATTAATCTCTGTACATGGTATGGTATCTCATGACAGGTGGTCTCCCATGGCAATGGTTTTTCAGTCGACCCGATTTACAATTAAATTGGTTGCTGACGTTTTGCAATCTGTTAACATAACATAAACTAGTTGAACACAGTTAGTGAGTGCATTCGCACATAGATGCATGCTTAATTAATGGTTTGGTTTGGTTTGATGTTTTCAGGCACAGCAACACAAGTACGTTACTTAATGCCGAGACTCACGGGCTAATCTAATGGTAGGATTCGAACCCGCACACTTTCGGCCTCGAGTTCGGCATGTGTACCCCTGCTCCACGGCAGCCCCTGTCTCCATTAGTCGCCTCTTAAATATTTATTTTAATGGCACATAAATTTAACCAGGTAATCTATATATGCATATAAAAAGAACAACCAAATTTATTATGCATAGATCAATAATTTTTTTTTTTTTTTTAAATTTTTAGAAATTAATTCATCACTTCATTAGCTCTAGTTCGAATAACACAGACTCTCTAAACAGCATACAGGATAAAGGGATCAGACCACTAATTCATTTTCTGTAGACATCAGTGTTAATAAATCTATTTTGTGTGCTAGAAGACCAAGTAAATAACACATGAATTTTCAAATTGAAGCTCAAACTTTTTGAACAATCAAAATTCTGTGTTTTGTGACCTTTCTGAAGATAAATGTCCCTAAAGGGGGAAACCAATAAAAGTTACCTTAATCATCAGTTTCACATCAAGTAGGCACAAGATAATTTTAGCCTTCCAGAAAAAATTTGAAATTGTGTCCGTGCACAGACAGATTCCATGTAGAAGTTGAAAGCACTGATAAAAATCTCAGAAAGTTAAAAAAAGACAAATTCCACAATAATATTACAGCCAATGACACAGTCTCCAAATATTAAGTATGGTATCCAATATTCCCCACTCTTCAAGACTGGTACCCTGCTCAATTAATAATTAGTGGTCTGATTCCTATAATATGACCAGTATTGTTGACATACAGAATATACCCCAGTAATGTGACCTGTCCTGTGGACATACTGTGTTTACCCAAGTATAATATGGCCAGTACTGGTGACATACCGTACTTATACTGTATTTACCCAAGTACAAAACACATCAAACAGCAAATCAGCTTTATAAAGAACAATATTTCCTGGCATATAATACACTGACAAATTAGAATTTGTAGGTTGAATAAAAAACACTTTAAGCTTAAAATCAGAAGTAAAACAAACAGCGCAGACCCAACCGTAACATCCTCGTCTCTTTCTGATGCGAGTCAATATTCTCTTAACAGACCCTAGTGGCCAATAAACGTCCAGCTAGATATGCGAAAAATATATCTTTATAAAACGATAGGAGATATAAAAAAATAACACTCGATGATGTTTGTGTTTGAACCATCAATGAAATACCTGCACTCTTAATTTAAATGTTACTCGTGCAACTTTTTAATAAAAAACTTGAGGAAATCTTTCAGTTTCAATAACTTCAAACTGATGCTTATGTTGCTATTAGTGATGACATATCATCAATTTATGCTAATGTCATCAATGAAATTACTGTGATGTTATAACACCACAGGCTTGAAGGAAGTTAAAAATGGGCACTATTTACACCAGTTATCTTCTTCTAACATACGACAAAAAAAGCTGAGGACATTCCGAATGAACGCAGAACCCAACGACCTTCTGGTACATTGTAGGCGATATAGATAAGCAAACAAGGTACATTAATTGTTAATATAAATTTCCTGAATATATGCAGGTCATGACTGCATTCCATAAGGAAAGTATTATTTGGTGAATTTATAGCACTTGATTGTCGATTCTGTTAGTCAGTTAGTGCTGACCGAACAAAGGCTAATGCTTGAGAGAGGAAGCTTGCTGTGTGAAAAGTATACAATTAGTGTTCATTTACCACTACTGAAGAGTTTGCTTGGAAGGCAGTATAGCAGAATCTAAGATTAAGAAAAGATTTTGTCAGCCATAGTATACTGAAATTGTCTTAGCAGATATATTGATACAAAGGACACCTGCTTATAAGAACAACATTTACAAATCCCTATTCTCAATTTAATCATTTTCGACCTCCAGATATGGAAATAGCCCATAAGAAACAAATGTGTGTGGTCCCTAATGTTGTAACATGTTTATGTGTTCTAATTATTATTTAAAACTTTTTGTCAATAATATTCTCTGATTTAACAATTTTCATATGTAAATATTTGGTATTTATTTCATAATCAAGTGGAAGTCAGTGTCGTCTGCCATACTGAAAATTCTCACGCATTGCAGGCTACTTAATATCACCTAGCTGCATTTCATTCTAACACACTGGTGTACATTCTTATTGACTTCAGCCAGGTACCGTTGCCAGTAATCCATTAAGGGGCTGTTACACCATCAGCTAATTTTGACAGTATGGAGCAGCTTTTGTTAGCTAATAGTTAGTTTACATTATGACCCTGCAATTAAAACAAATATACAACACATATAATTAGTAAATTCTAGAAAGTTGACATCTACTGAATAAAAGAAAATAAATAAAACAATACAAAGTAAACAAGGTTAACATACTGTTATCACAAAAATGTATCACAGCTAACATTTACAAATGTTATGCGGTCTTAAAATCAGGATTGCTCATTAATATATATATATATATATATATATATATATATATATATATATATATATATATATATGTATATATATATAAAGGTATAGTTTCTTAAAACCTGAAACATTAGGTGCTTGTTTAATATCATGGTGCAAACTATTCTATAGAACTGTACCGGCGTAAGCAAAATATTTCTTAAAATACTCTGTCCAAACTTTCGGTATATATAAATTATTGTTTGCACTCGACCGTGTACTCCTTGTACTAATGTTCCTTACAAACATCAAAACAATTAGATACTCCGGAGCTAAATTATTTAAGACCTTGAAAGCAGGAACAGCTTTTCTAAAAATAATTTAGTCCTTTATTGCTAACATATTGTGATGTATCATCTGCATGCATAGATACTGAAGGATGTTTCAAGCACTTTGCAAAATCATTTGTAATAAAGCCCGCCTTAAATTGTATACAATATTGCAATCTGATTTGTAAGACCACAGAAGTATTGTTCAAGGACGATGGTAATTGATAGACTGGTAAATATTAGACAAGGAAATAACAGTTGAAGCATATCATATTTATGTTGCTGAGCAGAAAACCACCACAAAACCAAACACCTTGTATGAAAAGTTTTTAATTAGTTTTAGAATGACCATATTTGGCCAAAACTATGTGGCCAATCACAGAGGGGTCAGCTGATGAAAGCTTCATTGCATTTATTATTTATTATTCACGACCGGCTGCCCCATCCATTGATGTATTAGTGTACAACAGTGCACAATGTCGTCAGAAGAATGGTGCGAACCTCCCTTGTAAACTCTATACATCCCGTGACAAATGAACCACGTAAGTGGCGTAGCAACCGCCCAAGCAACATCCGCAATTGTGGGGGGTGGGTGGAGGGGGCAAGCCCAGCGAGGCCCCAACATTCGCATTAAACGACTATTTTTTATTGGGAGAGGGCCCCATAATTAAGTTTTGCGAGGGTGGGGGACACAATTTCTTCCTATGCCATTGAACCACCTGTTAATATATACAACGTTCACAGTGCTATTTCATGCCATCATATGAGCACACAATGTATGATATGATGCATTTATATGATAAACTCAGGAACTATTACAAGTACGGGAATCATGATAAACAATAAGGGACATTATGATAAACAATAAGGGACAAAATATTTTGGGCATTGATACTTTCCACCACATTTGCTTGTAAACAATTTTTATTGATCATGTGATCACCTTGTCCACTCTCGAATAATTCAGAAAATTTGTCCAAATGGTGGACGCCCATATGAAAAAGCCATATTATTTGGGTTAAGTAATCAAGTTGTCGTGTGATAATGTACTATAAGTACTTTCTGTGCTTTTCTGGACGCATTACACCTTTATTTTATGATATATTCTCTACATGCGATTTTCAGCACTGAACATTGCATTATGTCTAAATACAAATATATGAATTAAAAGGATCTTCCTAGACTAACTTACAGTGAAGTTCTTGTCATAGGGTTTTCCGGCATTTTTTGGAGAGGCCGAACTGTAAATAAAGCCCACGCCATTGGTCACAGATTCCACTTTCGGGGCAGCATCAACGTATGTATGTATGTATGTATATATGTATGTATGTATGTATGTATGTATGTATGTATGTATGTATGTATGTATGTATGTATGTATGTATGTATGTATGTATGTATGTATGTATGTATATATGTATGTATGTATGTATGTATGTATGTATGTATGTATGTATATATGTATGTATGTATGTATGTATGTATGTATGTATGTATATATGTATGTATGTATATATGTATGTATGTATATATGTATGTATGTATGTATGTATGTATGTATGTATGTATGTATGTATGTATGTATGTATCTATGTATGTATGTATGTATGTATGTATGTATGTATGTATGTATGTATGTATGTATGTATGTATGTATGTATGTATGTATGTATATATGTATGTATGTATGTATGTATGTATGTATATATGTATGTATGTATGTATGTATATATGTATGTATGTATATATGTATGTATGTATGTATGTATGTATCTATGTATATATGTATGTATGTATGTATGTATGTATGTATGTATGTATGTATGTATATATGTATGTATGTATGTATGTATGTATGTATGTATGTATATATGTATGTATGTATATATGTATGTATGTATGTATGTATGTATGTATGTATGTATGTATGTATGTATGTATGTATGTTAGCGTTTAACGCCGCCTCAGGACAATAATTGCTTTGTGACGTCAAAATAAAAGTAAAGTTCTATAAATGTAACAGTAAATTGCACGACAAATTTAGGAAGATAAACCCTTCCAAATAAACGTAAACATGAAGTACAACAAAATAAAATATAAAATAGATCTAGATCTTAAATTTCCGTATAATGTATATAAAATAAAATATAAAGACAACAAATATAATCAAGTTTACGTGTGATAATGTCCTCTAAGCAATTTCAGTGCTTTTCTAGACTCAGTACACGTTCTCTACTTTTGTTTTCCAATACTGAATATTCCAGTGTGTCCAAATGCAAATATGTCAATTAAAAGGATATTCCTAGACAAACTTACAGTGAAGTTCTTGTCATAGGTTATCCAGCATTTTTTGGAGATGCTGAACTGTAAGCAAAGCAACATGTCATGGGTCACAGATTTCACTTCCGGTACATCATCAATGTGTGATTACTCACTATACCAAAATACACACATACAAACCTCATATTCTTAAAGAATAAACAATTCACTTTAAGTCAGTACCAAGAAATGTCAAAATCTAAGCTGAGGATTATTACCAAGAAAAAAAGAGTTAAAAATGCTCTAAAAATAGATAGGGACTACCTTTATGGGCACTGATCCGGAAGTAATAATTGTGATCTGAGTCCTTCTGAAAATGTAATCGGAAGGCTACACAGTTCGAGATATTTGCTGACAAAATGACCATCAGATGTTGGGGTATGCGTAAAAGTAGAGACTCGTCTTGCAAAGGACACTTAGAGACCTAGACCACCCTAACCTAAAAGTTCTGCTTGATTTCCAAAGGTTATGATCATAAGGTCATTGTTTGCAACAAATGTATATTCTTTGAAAGTAGGAACGCTCATTCAAGTGTTAAAATTAAAAGGTTTTATTTAATAGGAAATCATTGCTAATTTTTTTTATCCCCTTATATTTACGGATTAAAATGATTTATTACTTTTTTCATAGGATTCGCCCAGGCCAGCCATGGTTGGTTGCCTCTGTGTGTTCTTGGGAAAGGCACTTAGCTACCATCCTAGGAATGATATACCCATTAATGTGTTGAAAGTGCCGTGACCTCTCCTCCCCTCGAACAAAATTTCATAGGATTCAATATACAAGTAGAATAGAAAAACTGGAAATGCTGGGAATGATATTAAAATAACATAGTTACTTCAGTCTATACATATTTTATCGTCTTATTATGAAAATCTTCGTTATCATTTAACGAAATTCTTTTACAGATTTTAATATAATGCAATCCGCATCATGCGAAATGAGCGAGGAACCAAAAGGAAGCAAATCAACTGATACTGGAAGTGATAATTGATTAACATAATCACAGTTTGAAATAGACCACATACCGGTTACACTCTGAGAAATAGTTTTATAATCACACAAAGGTGATTCATATATGTGACTGACAAATAAATCATTATTCAATACTGCAACTGTTTCAAATCCTTGTACGTAGAATTTTCTAGCACAATATGCGTAGTGTATACTCATCTTCATCATATGCTATTAATCATTTAAATTCCGAAATAGTTGGGGAAAGTCTTATGTTTTCAGAAAGAATGTTCAACTGGTATACACACAAATTAATAAATGTGTTTGGTGTTTTACGGCGCAGCAACACAAGTATGCCATTTAGTGCCGAGACAAGATATTGGAGTGATGTGCCTTGCCCAACGACACACCGCGAGAGCCAACCCCGGCTGATACGATGGTACGATTCGAACCGCACACTTTCAGTCGCGAATGCGGCACTCGACCACTGAGACACCGTGACTTCGGTCGAAATAATCAAAGACCTTCTAATAATTTGGTTTGATTTTGTGGGGGTTAGCGATATTTTTCAGCACATGACAAGCTATATATGGCGGCCAGTATATTTCGTGGAGGAACAATCTGGGAAGACCCCGGGAAGAACTACTGGCAAGCTTTCTCACATACCCACGTTAGTCGAGCCGAGACTCGAACTGATGCGGACAGGGGTAAGATGCCTGAGTGATCCAAAAAGGCGAGCGCCTTGGGCCACTCGGCCACCAGAGGCCCCTGTAATAATTTGTAATACAAGTGTGTAATAATTTTGAAAGACGAAAATTAAATCGGTTTCTCAGATTATATTTGTTTCTTAAAGAATATATGGTGGTAGCAGATCATATAGATATCATGTGCATTGACTATTTATTTATTTTTTAAAATAAAAGTACACATCTTATTAACTTTACTTTTCTCGCCAGCTTTCTTATTGGTATTAGTTTTCTTTTCATATAATCTAGTGAGTCCATTAAAAGCTACCGTTTTTTTAATTTGATCAGCTTTCAATAAATATTGACGACGAGCTTTCGGAAAATATCAGAATAACAAACTAAGGAACTAGTGTGCTGCATGAGTCATACCCACGCTACCTTTATGCAGAAAAAAACCCCTTGTGTCAAAATATCTGGTGACATTCTTATGCAAATGTAATAATCACCACACACCAAACAATTCTAAAAATTGTCTAGTTAGATGGGTTTTTTTATATAAAGGAACTCTTTATCATGACACCGGTAACTAAAATGTGATTCCTGGTCTGACTCGCTCGCCAAGGCACCCATAGAAGCTTCTTGGAAGTTAACTTGCTGTACATGATTCCACGCATGTAGATCAATATACGATTGTGTTGGGTTTGAAGAGAATCGCCAAAACCAAATGAAGAAAGTATGTATGTATGTATGTATGTATGTATGTATGTATGTATGTATGTATGTATGTATGTATGTATGTATGTATGTATGTATGTATTAGCGTTTAACGGCAACTCAGGACAATAATTTCTATATGGTGTCATTTAAAAAAAAAGTTATAAAAATGTAAAAATGAACTGGAGAAACAACTTTAGAAAGCTAAACCCCTTCCAAATAAACGTAAACATGAAATACTACAAAATAAAACATAAAAGATTCAGATGTTAAAATTCTAAAAAGTATCTAAAACAAAATATAAAGCCAACATATATAAAATCCTTAAAATATATGGTCAAAACTTGTTATAAAAACCGATTTCCCTCAAAAGGTCTAATCGTAATCGATTTCCAATAAAAAAAAAAAAAAAGGAAAAAAAAAAATATTCTGTCTTGCAGGGTGGAAATCCATATACTTGACCAGGATGTGTTCCAGTGTCAGTGAAGACTGGTACGGTATGCTCTCCGGTCAAGGTTCACCCGTCAGGAGTTATGCATGAGTCATATATGTGTGTGTTATACGCGATCGGCACAATACCACCCAGTGTCGTAGCGAAGAGGGGGGGGGGAGGTGGTGGCCCCGGGAGGCACTTTCTAGGGGGCGGCAATTTGGCAAGAGTACCGTAGTACCGTATATATCATAAATATTACGAATGGAGTGGGGGCGTAATTTTGGTAGTTGGCCCTGGGCGGCACTTTGCCTCGCTAGGCCACTAATACCACCTCATCTCTTCCAATTTGTTCTATATGAGGGATGCCATTCTCTTCCATCCATGCGACAGAGAAATCTGGCTGATTTTCTAACCTTACTTTTCTTGTCTAGACCCAGTTGTTTCATCCGGGTTGCCTTAATGATGTTGTCCATTCGCTAGCTATAGTACTTGTAGGAAGTACTTTTTGAATAGTTATAAGTTATCCTTAGAGACTACGTTTTAAAGAGTTATAAATTACCCTTATAAACAAAATTAATTATTTATTGTTATTTTCATATGGCATCCATTGATTAAATGTCATAATATCGCAATACCATCTAATATTTTTGTGCGGCTTTTTTTCTCATGCGAAGAACTTGTGTACTTCGGATCAGCCGGTCACGGCAATGCCTTCATGAACATATTCGTATTAATGCGCTGTGTTTACCCCCCCCCCCCCGAACCCCCCCCCCCAAAAAAAAATAAAAATAAAAAATAGCACGTGACTCGCGGAGCTCTTAATGTCATACAGACAACACGTACAAATTATAACTGTTCAATTGTTATTTTTGTAAGAGCGGCAGATATATTATGATCCTACTTATATCATAATTTAAATTTTCTCAAAATTGTTTAAGACAAAATGACCATAGATAAAGGCGAGGAAATAATAATACCTGATCAATAATGCATTGGTTGAATATGATAAGCTATATTGCAAACATAAAGGGTTATTTTAATTTAAAAGGAAGAAATTGCGTGAGAAAAATAATATGTGTTGTGGTTTTGTACCGAGACAAGGACATTCCAGTCGAGGGGTTATATTATTTGAGACAAATAAAGGAACCCCTCGACTGGGATTTCCTTGTCTAAGTTGTGCAAAACCCCGACATTGATTCTATTACTCTCCAATTATGTGTTTGGTGTTAGGAAGAGTTTGTGACGTTTTAATTCCACATGTTTTACCAAGTATATACAACATGCCGATATATATATAATATTTGTAGTCAGTAAATAGGATCTTCCATTAAAAAACGGATGATTGCAGAGCAGCTTTGGCTGCTTTATCTGCCCTTGATTACTCTTAATACTTATGTGACTAGGCAGCCAACAGTACAGAATACTTTTTTTTCCAGATTGTAGAAGCAAATAATGTTTCTATAAGAGCTGTGATTTTAACGGGTTTTCAAACTTTAGGTTTCGGAAGGCATTCATTGCGGAAAGGGAATCCGAAAAGATGATATAATTTCTTTTTTGAGAAGTTTCAATGTACTTCAAAGATCTGAGTCTGGCTGAAATTTCTTCTGTGAGAATGGAGGCTTTATCCAGTAAGCGGTGCCATGAGGTGTTGCAACGGAAGTTCAAGCCTTGTTTCCATCTTTAGAACCATCTGTATACACGGACGTATGGTCACAATAGGATGCTTTGATTTCATTGAATATGTTTTGAAAAAGTATAGCATTTGTTGAGGACTTTTTGAATTGGTAAATACAAAATATTAGTTTTGGGGGTTTGGTAGCCAAGGTGGTTATTTTGGAACATACAATTTCACAGTATTTCAAGGACAATGAAATATAAGGACCCTTCCTTCCCCAATCAAAGGTATATAATACCCGAGGTCATGAAACTGGATCTTACAAAACTGCTCCCCAGGTTGCGTTTTCGCTTCTCTCGAAACGCAACGAAACCATAAGTTGATTTCTGCAAGAATGAGACAAAAATGTATGTTCTTGTTTTTTTTTACTTCGTTGTCTACAGAGTTCACAAAGAAAAAGTAACGGAAAATATATCAGTTTTCAGGCTGAAACCTGGAGATCTAGCACTTTCCTGTTTCATTTTTGATGATTTCTTTCATGAAAGTGCAACTAAAAATATGACACCAATAACAGCTCAAAACAAGGCTGCCTATGGAATCAAACTGTATGTGCAGGTTGCGGAGTTATTTACCGTCATCTAGGGTACAGTTTGGAAGTCTAACACTAGCGTTTGAAATTGTAACCGGCTCTAAATCTGCAATTTTAAGAACGGATCAGTAACTTTTCTCTGGAAAGGATTTTTTCTGTTAGTTTCAACAGTTGTCGATCCGAAGTCCATCTTCTTCTGGAAGTTAATTTCAATTACTGGTCTTACAAATTTGTTCATTCTAAAGTCGAACACAACCTGTCCGCAAATAAAATTAACATTTAATTAGATAAAATACCCCTCTCCCAAAAAAATCAAAATAAAAAAAAAAATCAGCTTAATCCTGTCCGGCCGGGTATGAAGAAAAGTTCTTATCTATTGAGAAATAAAATGGAATATAAAATTAAACTTTTTGGGGGGTGGGGTGGGGTGGGGTGGGGTGGGGCTGTGTTCCACTTTATGTTCTTCCTGCGTATCTACTAGTATTTTTATATCAGAAAAGGATATTCATGCATTCTTTTTTCACCCTGTATACTTCAGTTGGCATGGACTAATTGAGAGAATCTCAAAATCCGAAACTTTTCTTTGAAAAGCGTATATACAGTTAACACAAAAAAATCACGCTACAGGCACGTGTTGAATAGGCTATTTTTTTTTTTTTTTTTTTTTTTGTGTGTGTGTGTGGCCTGTTACATTCGGCTACAAAGTTATTTATACATCCATGTCAGAATGTATTTAACCGACCATACTGCAGGGTTATTCACTTGACAATCCCACTTTGAGAAACCCGGAAGCGTCCGATAACAAACGCATTTCATATTATATATATATATCGATTCATCAATTCTTATAATTTTCAAAACGACTGATTGTTTATTTGATTGATTGATGAAATGATTGACCGACTGATTGATTGCCTCACTGATTGGAGTTTCAAACTCTACAACGGGAAGTTAAGGACCATTTATTTGTAACACTGCATAACGATTATTTACATTTGAAAGTACTCTCTCTCTCTCTCTCTCTCTCTCTCTCTCTCTCTCTCTCTCTCTCTCCGATGCAATTATCATGTCTCTCTGACAGAATTTATTTTTAATTATGCACACATTGCTGAAAGAAGGATTATGTGATTCTATCTGTCCCGACGTGCATCCGTATGTAGTGTTTCGCAACTCCTCCATCACCGTTCAAGATAGAGACTTCAAACTGTGGGATATGATTTTGAGTGGACTGTAGGTGAGCATAATGGTTTTAAAATCTCTATCCATCTCCTGGGGGCGGAGCTTTAGGTAGAGTTGGGACATTTGTGCATATATGTATAATGGTGGGGTGGGGGAATGGATAGGTAGAATAATTGAAACTAGAGTGGGGATAATGCTGCTCTGTTGCAGGCTTCAAGTTTTTGATGACAGATAATCTTGAAGCTGAAAACAAATCTAAAATCATAAATCAGTGGGTTTTTTAATACAAAAAAAAATATTGTCACAGTATGGTATGTTTATCAATTGTATTGTCATGTCTCGAGAAGGGGAGCAACATTTTCTGTCGGAGGCTATATTAAGATTTCCGAAAGGAGCTGAACTGTATATGACTAGCCCTCCCCCCCCCACCCCATTGAAATGATTTAGTCTTTCGTCTTTCACTCTGCTGAACTTATTTCTACATTTTGATACCTTTGAAAGGTAAAAGTTATAACACATTTCTAATCTGTTTTCAAAGATATAATGCTACATAAATCTAACTTTAGTAAATGTGAAAGTATAATTAGACTTTATGAGACACGGGCTTATTTGTTTATAAAAATATAATGAATTATGCCTCGTACGACGACTCGCCTTTCTCATAGCATCCTCTGAGGCCCTCCCAGGAGGATTTGGGGGACAAGAGAACACGGTCATTTTTCTTTCAGAGGACATGGGAACAATAAATAAATAAATAAATAAATAAATAAATAAATAAATAAATAAATACATATATACGAATATGGTCAGGCTGCTCTGGGAAAAGTGTCTTGACTGTCCGAATTTGTTGAGAAATAGCATTGACTGTCCGAATTTGTTGAGAAATAGCAGAGAGAGGTATTTTTAGTACCAGACATTTACCGTCTTTACTCAATTATAAGTCAAGTCTAACTGCCAATAACATAGACCCTGATCTGCGGTCGCATAATCCGCCGGCAGATTAGGGTCTATGTTGTTTGTTCGACTGATTACTCCTAATAAACTGCATAGACCCATTTCTGCCGGTGCATTATGCGACGACAGATCTGGGTCTGTGCAGTTTGCATTTGGACTCGACTTATAAGCAAGTACATACGATACTCAATTATAAAATTGCTTTCAGAAGTGAAAGATACCCCAAAAAAACAACATTTAGCTCGCATAACATCTTAGTGCATGAATACAAGTGCGGAAACTAAAGTGGTACATGTGCACTTTCTATAAGAAGAGACTCTTAAATGTAAAAATTATTTTCTCTATTTTATTAAATATGTGGCCACATTTGTATGGATCATCGGAAATTTGCGTTAAGATGAATATGTTGTAACATTAATGTGAATTAATTAAATATTTCTAAGTAAGTGACAAAATCTTACTGAATCAGACAATCCATACTCGCTTTAAATATTCAAGAAATTTTTCTTAAGACGGAAGGGGAGAGGGGACGGGGCGGCAATTATTATTCTAAGGCCTTGATGATGGAATCCTATACAACATTTTTTTTTTCTTCTCCAAAAGTACGAGCGAAATCTTACAAAATGACATACCAGTACAACCCATGATTATGATAATCTAGTCAGATTACGATGAGTAGTGTAACAGTGGAAATAGGCAAATACTTGGAAGCTGTCTCTTGACACAGCGAGACCAGTTTTGATTCATCGTCACTTTTAAATTTAAATGCCTGATTCACGTCATGTGGCTTATGTGTGCACTTGCTGTGTTGGCTCAACCTTCCCACGCTTTCCCCTTCCTTTGAAGCTGTGATTGCTCAGTGGTAAGCGTGGTGTCTCAATCAGGGGTTGTAGGTTCGAATACTGCCCAGAACAACCCGAATTTACTGCCATGGCGTGTCTCTGGGCAAGGTTATTTACTCCCATTGCCTCAGCACTAAATACTAGTAGCCTTCTATGTGCTGATATGCCGTAAATACCACTCGATCAATCAATCAATCAATCGATTATGGACATCGCCCTCCATTCCCTCGATCTAAATGACCTCAACCCTAAAGTCTCGCTCAGAAGGACATGAATACAAATAAATTTTCCAATGATAGTCCTGAGTTTTGAGTTTGTATTTAGCGAAATAGGGGGGGGGGGGTCCAGTTATCATAGTACACTTTTGATTGAAAATAGAAAAGCTAGATACTATTTTGGATTTTGGATCCGCTCCAGGGAGGAGGTACGCTACATACACGTCGGACGCACATAACGACAAAAACAAAAAAAAACAAAAAAAAAAAACAAACAACATGACATACATATAAACCGACTGGGTCGCATGCTCCTCGATTTTGCTTTGAAAAGCTTGGAAAACATGTTTGAATATAATTTACTCCATGTATAATCGTGACAAGTCCATACGCATAATAGTTTGCTTGATCTGTTATGAACGCTATTGATTTTTGCGGACGTATATTCAATCAGTTGCAGTGTATGTATGCATATCATACACGGTTCGCCGTGTGCCAACGTTTGGCGAGCATCAGGAAATGACGTTATACCCTCGGGTTCAAAATCTTCCCTCGTGCTACGGCAAACATTGGCACACAGCAAACCGTGTTGTTTGACATGGTCAGGAATCATAATGAGTCATTTTCAACAAGAACTAAAAAATAAAAATAAAAACACACTCCAGAACGTGAACCTTCCAGCACTGTTGACATTAGAATATTAGGTCTCTATGGTCATATTGTTTTCTTTCTTTCAAAACCTAATAATGAATTGAATACAACGGATCCTTATAGATCTTTAGAAAGTGAATATGTACTCGTTGGTTTAATACGGGGCCTCTGCCGGAAATAAGAGTTAAGGGACACGGCCATATTGAAAGTCATGGAATTACGCAGTTAATAGATTTAATACTTTCATTGCACAAATAATTAAAAGCGTATTCCAAGTTACCTCAAAAATCTGATATAGTCAAACCAACATTTACCAGAACAGAACATAACTGTAATTCTTGATTGAAATATATCATCTGAAACAACACATTTATGGCATATGAGCAAAGCATAATTAAGGTCATTTATATACGGCATCATCGTTGTTTTATACAGGTACAAGGTACAAGAATTGGCTGGAATGAAAGGAAACAGAATTACATGGGAGAGAGTGAGGAATAAACAAATGAATAAATACGTAAATAAATAATTATGATAAAATGGAAAACTTGACGACAAAATAATACTTATTCGGCACTTTCTTCATCGTTAAAACAATATAATTGTTTTTATCTATTTGTAATATCAGTAGTTAAATGACCAATAATAGCTGCTAAATCCGTAATGAGGATATATTAATCCCTGAATTTTTTTTGATAATCTAATACAAGTATCATGATCTACACCTATGTTCAGCATCGAAATTCGCTAATTATTATAATGAGAAAGATAGATACTCAATAAAATGGTTTTATTATTACTTGACATTATATGTTGATATTTCAAAACATTACGTTATGTCTAATAGTATTTCATAATCAGACGATATCCATCTTCCCTAAAAGAATCGCATTCAAAACGATAATGAAATTAATGCCCTAGTGCATTCGTTTTGGAATTTAAAACATTTTGTTTCTTCATATGAAATTTATGCACCACCGACCTGTTTCAGCTAGATATTTGTGCAATAATAGCATTTGCATCATTTTTTAATAATAGATACAATATTGTCATTTTTGATCAGTGCAAGTAATTATACTATTTACAAAGCCTGTATCCAAATTACCAATCGATACACCAACTAATCTTTGAAAGAGAGAAATCAGTTTATTGACACAAGGACGCATTTGATTGGTAAGTTAATAGCTGTACAGAATAGGCAAAGACATGTTTTGCATAATTCGCAGTATTTACTTATTTATTAGTAGACCTCTGAAGAGTTCAGACACAATTTCTAGCTCGTCCATTGTGTAACTATTAAGCAACGAATTAAGCAGATAGAAAGATCAAAATGAATCAAAATATATTATTTCAACAAATTGGAATTAGATGCTTAAATTTTAAAATCTAAAATTATTTTTATTTTTAAATTTGCATTGAGACGTATATTGATTGCAATGAAAATGCTTAAAAATTATTGTTATGTTTTATTGTTTAATGTTTCGTTTTAAAGCTTCCCATCTGTGTTACCAAATCATAAACTTTTTATTCTAACTGCGCAACCACTTCCGTTTTAAAAGCAAACTGGTTTCAGTTATCACATACTCTTATCACTCTTGCTGACGATATAACACATTCACCCACTTTCGTCCCAAACATTCATTTTACGTTCATCTTGAAGTACTTTCATCTGTAATTTACGTGAGATTGCCTCGGAGTCGGCATAAATAAAAAAAAAACCCACGCTCACACAACACAATAGAGAAAAGAAAATAATATATTAGAAAGGTTTTTCAAAAGGCAAGTATTTCAAGGACATCAATTTACAAGATCATGAAAAATCAATACAGAATGTCCTCTGAGATATTCAAACAGCATATAAGTAAAAGAAAAACTTTGCTTAGTACATACTAGAAACAAAAGGAGGAACGGACATATCAATACTTAAGTTACAGTAGTTAACAAAGATGATATTTTTCCTGATGATAACCTTACAGGATGTGGTCCTGTAAATGTTCCAGACATGTTAGTCACTCCTGAAAAAAAATAGTGAAATTTGTTGGCAAATTGAAAACAAGACAATTAACACACTAAAAAATGGTTGAGTTAGCGAGATATGTGAATCATAATTACTCGACAAGGAATTATAATTGAGCAAACAATACCTGAAATATCTTATACAGTTTGATTAAAACATTATTGAGAAAGATACAGATACGTTTATTATGACAGAAGAAGGAACCAACTAATGAGAGGCATTACACCCGATTAATGAGAGGCATTACACCCGATTACTGATAGGCATTACACCCCATTAATGAGAGGCATTACATCCGGTTAATGAGAGGCATTAAACCCGATTACTGATAGGCATTACACCCGATTAATGATAGGCATTACACCCGATTAATGAGAGGCATTACATCCGATTACTGAGAGGCATTACATCCGATTACTGAGAGATTTTACATTCCATTAATGAGAGGCATTACATTCGATTACTGACATACACATAACGATACACAGAAGCGAATATGTCTTTGCCAGAGACAAAAAGAATGTGTATCTGTTAAAATTGTGTATTTTTCAAAGCAAATATTTTAGGGTGTGTATGTATTTGTAAGAAAGCTGAAAGTAATGTGCGCTTTTTGTATCACCTTCTGCGGTCATAACGGGCTATCCAAAATCTTTTCTCAGCCGTACCGAAAACATTAGTTTTTTTTCTTCTCCCTTCAACTTATGTTTTTTTAAAATTCATTTGTCTCCTTTTTTACTCTTCAAGTGTGTAATTTATAATCATTTATTTCACATAAAAGTCAATTGTAATTTTGCATTTCATGCTGCAATACTTGAATAATTCAGTCATAACTGACAGCGGTGGCGCGAGGGTTCGAGGCGCCTGGGGGCAACGTACTTTAGTGTCGCCCCCTTCTTTGCCCCTTCTTTGCTACAAAGAACAGTTTTTATGTCAGTTGCCAACCTCCTTCCTCCCCCCCCCCCTCCATCCTAAATATAAATTGTGTGAAGAATTGCCCTCATTAGACTAAGGTGAAAGATAAATACTATGAACATTTCAGCTGCCAAAAAAAGTTCCTGATGGCGTCCCTTTTGCCTGGCGCCCGGGGGCAATTTTCCGCTCCTACCCACCCCACCGAGTCCATCCGCCAATTATAGCTAATTCGATCATGTTTTGATCCAATGAGTACACATTGGTTTAAACAGTATTTATTTGCAGAAGTCATCGTGGTAAGTACACAAAATCGAACAAGAGATAACGAGTATTGAGCAACAAGCATACATTTTGAGCAACAAGGATACACATTGAGCAACAAACATACACATTGAGCAACAAGGATACACATTGAGCAACAAACATACACGTATTTCGTGTCATGACAAATCAATTGTACTTGCACTGACTTCGCCAGTCTAGAACAATTCGACCAGTTCAGTTGCACCTATTGTGCACGTTCTGCTTTCATTTCAATGAGGTATGCAGTCATGGGCACACTTATAAAATATATATAAAGTAGAAAATGTATATGCGATTCCGTTCTAAGAATTCTGTTTGAGGAGCCCACCTTAAAAGATGTAAGACTTTCATGTGATTGCTCACGCAATAAGTTGTAATTATTTTTAGTATTTACGTCAGCTTATTCCACACAGGATAAGTACTGTTCGCAATATTTCACAAGATAATTACCGTGACATGAATTTCGATAAGTCAAGAAGATTTAGTAGGGTGCAATATTGCATAGTAATATATGTTTATATATGCTTATATCAAATAATAAAGTTGGTTTGCTAACAAATATACTAGAACATGCATGTATACTCTATATATTGAAGTAATTTGATAAAATAAACTTCTTACAAGAGACTGGATGGTACACAGTTATATGCACACTTTATCAGACTTCTTAAATAAAATTACCCAGTGGATGTTTGTTGTAAGATTCAAATACTAAACATGTTAATTTATATTTAATTAACACTTGTGTGAACTTTACACTCTTTATCTGGTTTTGAATCCCCTGTCATAGTACTGAATAGCAGTAGTTGTATGAGCGTGTCTTGGGCATAAGGGGAATTAACATTACGCCGTAGGTTTACATTAGGCGCCCCTCTGGACCATAAGGGAATTTAACATAGGATGAGCTACTATAGGGTCTGGGGCATAACGGGAATTTAATATAGGATGAGCCACTCTGGGGCATGTAATTTAACATAGAATTTATCTTGTTCCCAGACTTCCGTAGAAATTTAGTGTGAGATGAGACAGTCTGGGGCATAAAGGAACATGTAATGTTATAATTTTTATCTACAATCCAACACAACACATATACTATGCAGCAACTGCTTTTGGATTACAATCCAAACACACACCCTACAATCCAACACCCACTTTTTGATTACAATTCAAACACACCACATATACTATCCAGCATCCGCTTTTAGATCACTATCCAAACACATACCCTACACTCCGTCACCCATTTTTTATTACTATCCAAGAACGAAAGGGGTAGGAAATGTTTATACACATACTTTCACACAAACACTCAATCATACTATAACACACAGGGGTAGGAAGTGTTTATTGACACACTACTATGCCATTACATACAAACATACTATCACAAGAGAAGGGGTAAGGGGTTTAAGTTTTAGTTGTAAACAACATTGACATACACAAAACATACATTCACAAAACATACAATACAAAACAGTTGACAAAAAGGATTAGCATATCTCTTTTCTAGAGATCTGGGTGGCCCTGAAAATGTGTGTTTGTTTATTTCCACCCTTTTCCTTAGTAGTTACACCTCCCGGGTCTGGCATTGCAGGCCGCACATTGTTTACGCCAAGATGTTTTTGTGGAGACCACCAGTTTAAAAGTAGGTTCTTTTGTCCTCCTTCTTCTCATCAGGGATCCAGTCTTTATGCCCTTGCCGGCGAAATTTTTCCAGGATCATCATCCAGTTGGTATTGAGGCTCTGGAAGTCCCGTTCTCTCTTCTGACGCTTCTTTTCTTTCCTCTCCTCCTTCCAGGTTGCCTAATGTTTGCCACTTCTTTCTACATTAGTTCTCTTACAAACCCCTGGGCTGTTATAAGTTAGGTCAACTCAATGTGGACATAACTTTGGTAGGGTTAACACCCCATTTCCTCTCTCTGGTCTAGAAGGTACTCGACCCTCTGCACGGACCGGGCAAGGGAGGCGCGAAGCGGAATGGGAGTACTGAAACGCCATAGATGTACATGATAAAATTTTGCCCAGTTAGCTACTCGGGCTGTCCCTAATACTAATTGTGTGTGAGCCACATATGTAATTAAAATCTACCTAACAAGTTTTAAAATTTTCCTCCTAGTTGTAAATTTTGAATTTTGCGTACATAGTGTACTTCTAATTTTCCGAGAAATAATAAAATTAATTAAATCTTGGGTAAGAGTAACCCGTTACTAATTTAGTGATCGTAATTAGGTGACAATGTAGTGACTATTTTGAACGGTGGTCGAATAGGTCAAATTTGTTCATTTAGAGATATTTTTAGTCAAAATGGGTTTCTAAAGCCAAAAATGAAACCCATCAGGAATGTTTGAATTCTTTCAGCCTTAAAAAGGACTAGGAGGGTATGCCTGACAATGGCTGGGTCAGGAGTGCCTTCAGGTGGTCGGGTGGCTCAAACTTCCTTCTGAAGCGGTTCTTTGGTGTGTCTGGGTCTATGAGGTCAGCTACTATGTCCTCACTCATTGATACAGTGTTGAACACGGTCGGCATGGCGATCTTGTTGTATTCTATGAGGTCGTTGCAGATCCTTGCCGCAAGAGGTACCGGACATTAGCTATATTCCTCTCCTATCTGTTTGATGTTTCTAGCTTCTTTATTGGCGCTGGATCTGGTACGTCTGGTTAAATATCCCTCACATTTGTACCTTTTCTTCGCTATTATCACCGTTCTTTGGTCTTCAATATGTTGCTGTGCCTTTTGTCGGTCGCTCTAGAGGTCGCCGAGGCCCATTTCACTAGCCTGGGCATAGATATATTGTATAGATTCTAACAGGAGAGTTTTACTGTCCCTGACAGCATTCCCCGATGCCTTTGATGTTGATGTTGGAGGGGGTGGGTGATGCTTTCACGCTCCTTCCGCTTGCTGTTATTGCTGCTTCTGAGGGTTTATTGTCGACGCTGGGGGTGGGGGTGGTTTTGCCTTTGTTCTGCTCCCTTGCTGATTGGTTACCCCACATTGGGGGGTCATTGTCTGCGCCAGTATGGGAGGGTGGGTCCTCAATCCTGCACCTTGCTGCACGGTGACCTTGATTTCCGGTTGTTAATCCGGCTTCTACCTCGCTATTTCCTCCTACCCTGCCGCTTGTTCTTTTCCCTCACTGCGTGAGGATTTTGTTGTTGTGGTGGTGGCAGTGGTGATTGCTGAGCCCTTGAGTCTTGGCGGGGAGATCCGGTCCGGGTGCTCGCATTCTGGGTCTGCTGATGCTCCCACTGCTGCTGCTTTCTCCCTGGCCTTCTTCCCTGTTGGAGGCTTCTTCCATTTCTGCCTTTGTCTTCCCATATCAGGAGAAGACTGGTTCTCTGAGCTCTTAAGCTCCAGACTGAGGCTAATGAAAGGCCTAGACCCTTCAATGTACTCAGTGCGTGGGCGGGGATCATTGATAATTCCATCGCTAGCGCTATTATTCGATATGTCTCCTTCTATGTTCGCTGCTGACTGATGGCACGACTTACTTACTTTTTTTGGATTATACTCGCGTGCGGCCATTCGGCCATGTGCGAGTGGTTAATGTGCGCATTATTATTACACACCACTCCCTCGCAGCATGGTTTCCCTACTTTAAGGGTTCATTGAAGGTGCGATATGGAGGGTGTGTAAGTTATTCGTCAGATGAGTTGCCGGGCTGCGAACCCATCTGACGCATTACTGCGTGCACCGCACGCTGATTAATTGTATGTCTGGTGAGGCAGGCTACACGGACTCGGCTAGGGAGGCGCGAATCGGAACAAAAGTAAGCTGAAACGCCACGAACGTACAAAATCAAAATCTAATTTTGTCCAGTTAGCTAAATCGGGCTGTCCCTAACAACCAATTGTGTGTTAGCCACATATTGTAATTAAAATCAATCTGAACATTTAAAAAAATTTTCCTAATTTCTATCACTTTTAGAATTTGGTGTACACAGTGTACATTACATTTTCCAAAAACTAGGTTAATACCGGGTTAATCTAACCCGTTAATTTTGTTTTTGTGATCTTAATTAGGTAATATCGAGTGATCATTTTGGAACTATTTGCGTATTGAAAGAGTTATTATCGAATTGGGTTTTCTGAGCCGAAAAGAAAACCCTTTGGAAATAGAGTCAATTCTTTTAGCCCTTAAAAGGGCTGAGGTGTAACGTCTGTTGGTGGATTCATGTAGAGCCTCAGGAATTTGGGCGGCTCGAACTTCCGTCTATAGCGGCCTTTAGAGCTGTCCGGGTCGATAGGGTCGGCAACCACTAGGTCTTTCATCGGCGGCCATACTGTGACGGGCTGGGACGACATCTTCCATGACTGCATTAATTCATTTAGAATCAACACAGCTAGCGGGATTGGACACCCGCTATACGCCTCCCCAATGGATCGGATGTTTTCGGCTGCCTTGGTGAAGCTTGATTTCTGCGTCTTATTTAAAAACCCGTCACACTTTATTCTTTTGGAGCATACAGAGACCGTACGGAAGTCTTCTACATGCTGTTTTGTTGCTTCCTTATCTTCCAAGATCTCACCCAGTCCCATGTACATTACCTGGTCATGAAGGTACATCGACACTTGTTGTTTAGGCGTGAGCGATGAGATCTTTGGCTGCTTCTGCTGAGTTTTCTTTGTCATCTCTCTCGTATCCGGCTGCGTTGCTGGTGTACCTTGCTGCTTTTTTGCCGGCTGCGGCGCTGCTGATGGGTGGGGTTTTCTTCTCTCGGCCTCTTGTCTCGTGGTAAAATCTTGGGCCTCTTGAGTTCTTTTTCCTTCCTTTCTCTCTTCCTCTCTTCCCTGGCTTGCCCCCTGCTGTACTGTTGTCGCTGCTGGTGATGGCATTGAAGGTTGCTTCCCAGCTTCAGGCCTTTTCGAAGCTGGGAGAAGCGTTGTTCTTGGAGATGGAGGCAGTTCTAGTCTGGATTCAACTGGGGGGGGGGGCGCTCGGTATCGGGGTTGAGTCTGCGTCGTACGCTGCTGCTGTTGATCCTGTGTTCTTCCTCCCTCCTCGGCCTTCTTGGGGGGGGGGGCTACTTCTAATTCTCCTATTGTCGTTGAAATTCTCCTCCAAAATTAGTAGAATAACTCGGTCTCCTAGATTGAGCCCGTAGGCTCCACCCTGAAGTAATGCTAAGGCCTAAGCCTTTGTTTGCATTCAGGGCCTGGGTTGGTATCAATACTTTCATCTCTAACACTATTTCTTATAACTTGTTACACGTTGCTGTGTTCGCTGAAGACTATGGCACGACTGGTAAAAGCACCGCTTTATATGGTATAAGCACGGATGTGAAGGAAAACATCCCTCGCACAGAATACAACCCTCACACAGAATACAAATGGAATAGAAATTTTGCGGACCTAAGAAAAAAATTGGTAAGAAATTTAAAATAATCGGGAGTGGTAGGTTTAAAATCGATGAGTAAATACGCATGAGGTGTTTGAGTGGCATCGGTATACGCATAATTCAACCAAGGTGTTCCTAACTGTTTGGCTAACACTTGCACTTGAAATTTATCTCTTGGACTTTTAAAAAAACACCACATAATGGGCATTGAGACTGATGATGCGATATGCTTAACTTTGCTGAAATAAATGTTGTGTAATGTAAATAATACTAGCATTACGATGACGTCCTTCTCGTGCAAACCAAAGTTTAATTTCTTCTTCGTCTTCTCCTAACATGTCATCGAAGATGACAAGATGTGTTTGACTAAAGTCAGACACGATCCCATCGTCTTCGCGAGGAGTGCCTTCTACAAATGAAATGGATTCTCCTTGACTTTCTTGGAGTAATGTTTAAACCGCTTGCCACTCTTTGTAACGCTACACGATACGTTGTGGTGGACGATCAAACAATTGCGATTTGTGTTCGATCAAACGTTTGGCAAATTCAGTTTACTTGAACCACTGGGTCCAGCAATCAACACGTTAAAGGGATGGCGAAGATACAATGCCTCCCATCTTCGACAATCTAACTTTTCGTCAATCACTTTGAAATAGAGGAGGAGAAGGACGCAGCCATAACCTTGGTGTTGAGAATTTGGAGATTACCATCAGCGAAATAGATATTTTATACATTTGATACACATTTAATTTTTGTTCTTTCAAAGTGAAAACGCAAAAAACCTACTTAGATTTCAAAAATTAAAACACAAAAACACATAAATCATAACTGATTCCGTACATCAATAAGGAACTAATTAAAGTCACCAAAGCTACATATAAAAACAAGTAAGTTTACAACATTCTCAATCTACCTGTTAATTAAATCTATGTACACGCTCTGGTGTTATTCTAGTCTCTGTGGAATTCATTGTCTTTAATTTCTCTAATTGTACAATGGTACCCTCGTGGACTCCTACTATTTCTTCCTGTATTTTGGGTTCGTCTTCCACTGTTTCTAAATTGTTTCTAATAACATGTTCACTTTCGATTTGTCTTCTCTCACTGGTTCTACGTTAACTTCTTTTCTTGAATTAATGACACACAGTGTCTTTGGCATAATGAGCCACTTCTTGTATCCAAGCACTGAAGCCAAGACTTTTCCAGTCACGTACATCTTTCCAGTTGTAAATTTTTCGGTGTAACCAACTAGATATACACACTTCTTGGTAAGTACGAAACGTGAATAAAGTTTGACGAATGTCTTCTTCACACGGAGGTACACAACTTGTCGTCATCAGTTTGATAGTCATATCATTGCTTCATGTACTGTTCATAAATAGTTCACATTAATTTGCTGGGAAATGAAATCCGAGAAAAGTAGTCACTAACACACATCACACATCGTCCAAAATTAAATGGAATCGTAGGTGGAAACAGTTCTTGTAAAAGGGTTTGGTAATCCTCTAAGTCTTGAACACTGTCATTGACACGGAATTTGTTGCAACACTGAGGACAAGAGTCGTGGCATGATAAGCTTTTATATTAGTCCTTCACAGCAATGTCTTTCTTTTTGAGGAAATAGTCATGCTTTTTACTGGTAAAGGGTGGAACAGAAATTGTTTAGTCACTAACACACACACCACACGTCTTAAAAGGTCTCGTCTTGAGGTGACACTTCTTGTAAACGTGTTTTGTAATCCTGTAAGTCTTCATCCTCTAAAAGAATTTTTGTAGTAAGCCAACTTTGTAGGTAGAAGTCGTGGCATCGAAATTTTTCTGAGTCGTAGGTAGTTGATAAATGTCTGACCATTTGAACACTTTTTAATCAGTGGTACCTGAATGCTATAAGAGTGATGATTACCATCATTCTTATAGGATTCAGGTACCACTGATTTAAAACTCTATGTCCTGCCAAATTTCGTTTACTTTTAACACTTGGTATCCACGATTCAGAGCAAAAAACAATTCGTCACTCACCCACGTTCCTGTCAAAGTGCGTTCTTCGTCCTTGTGGCAATAAGGTTGATCTTGATTATATGCTTCAGCACACGTACGGCATAAACGAAACATCAGTTTTCCTTGGCAATGATGTGGTAAGACAGGATGGTATAAGTGGGTTGGAGGTAAGACTTTGCATTTAATCAAACCTTCGTATTGGAGAATGTGTTCCATGCCAATGTGTTCTGTCAAAATTTCAGTATGTCCGGTAGGGAATCGAGCATATTTGCACACCCAAGGATACAAGGAACACACATCGATGTATTTAATTTCTTCTCCTTGAGATTCGTCCACGTCGTACAGCAAGCGTGTTGCAATGGTTCGTCCTGCAAACAAACTCTCGCGTGGATTTAAACATTCGACCTCCACCAAGTCCTAACTTTCGGTAATGCGTGTAAATTCTGGATCGGTCTTAAAACTTCGATCGTAATCGTGCTCCAACATTTCTATCAAATGGTATCCTTGACTTTCTAACTTCAAGCGTCGTTGGTATGTTTGCCCGTACAACTCTTCCAGGGTGAAATCTGAGAAAGGACTTTTGAAGTCTCGTTGAGGAAAACAAGTGGAGCATTCGTGAAATAAACATCCCTGGAATTCGTGCACCGTCCAGGGGGTTCTCTAAATCCCAGCCATCCACAGAAAGACTTCCAATTTCCTTTTCTCCACTGTTTTAGCATGTTGTATCCATTTGTCTTCACTTTCACACAAGTAATGCAGCCAGAGCAAAGTTTTAGCGGAATATCGACGGCTGACCGAGAGATAGCATACATGTGATTCTACCGGCGGTAGGCCAAAAAAAAAAAAAATAAAAAAAAAAAAACGTCTTAAAGGCCGTCTACCGCACATACCGTTTTATATTTGAAATCTACCGTTTTTGAAAATTAGAAGATTAAAACAAAATTTTTTGAAGGATAAAAAAAAGTATTTTCACGCCTTCTACCCAAACATTACACCAGTCTTCTGGGGACCGGAACTGTTCCACCAGTGCAATGACCGGTGCAGTGATGCATGCTGGGTGATTACTAATACGATTAAGAATTGTTACACAATGGCTGACATGTGTACACAACAGGCTGTACATTGATTATCTTATTGTTGTAATTTAACGAGTTTAAGGCCAAAGGAGGGATATTTATTGAGGTGTTACAAGTGACAAAGGGATCAAAGGTAGTCCATCAAGGCTTGTGAGTCTTTGATTGCAAATCTGCCGGAAGTGAGATTAAAAGGAGAGAGCGTAAGCGTTTTGATTTTTTGTCGTGTTTAATTGTTATTGTGTTTTTCGAGATGTTTTAAGAGAAATATTTAAGAAAGCTCATATTTTTTGTTAATTGTGTTTTTAAAGAAACGTTAGGAGGAAGCTCTTATCTTTTTTGGTCACTTGTGTTTTTCAAGATATTTTAGAGGAATATTTAAGGAAGCTCTTATCTTTATTTGGTGAATTTATGTCAAAATGCGTTGCCTCCCAATGCTAAACAACCATTTGCTAAAAATATTACAACAAGTTCAACAATACTAAAAAATCAGGGTTTAAGTCACTGCAGGCGAGTAGCAAAGGTCTTGAGTTTGCATTGTGTGTTTCATGCAAAGTGGACTTTAAGATAGTGTATGGAGGAAGAAATAATATCACCAGACATATGGAAAATCTGGATCAGAAAACTTGCATGTCATCAGTGGACACCAGGGAGTAAATTTGTGAAGGAAACTAAACATGTTTGTGGATGTTATTTAAAAAAAAACTTTGCAGTGAAAAAAAATCATTTCGGCAGTGACAAATCTTTGCTGTGAAAAAGTATATAAAACTTTCCTTTTTCATTTAATTGACAATTTCCTGACCCAAATTAGTTAATTAATAATTATTGTAACATTGCCTTCAGAATCTGATTCGTGTTTAAAATTTGCTATTTGATTGTAATATGAAAAGTGTACATATTATGGTAAAAAATGCACTTGTTTTGTTTTTCAGTCGCCTTAAAGGCGTAAAATGTATGTCAACAAGAAATCCTACTGATTTAGAAGCCAATCTACTGATTTAGAAGCCAATCTAATGATTTAGAAGCCAATCTAATGATTTAGAAGCCAATCTACTGATCAAAAGTTTGAAATCTATTGACCTGATGTCCTGGTTCTGTCACATATATGAGATAGAGTTGAGTGGGTATGATAGCTAGTTTATTCTCAGACATGAACTTCTTTCGATTGATTAATCCACACTCTTTGGCGATGGTAGAAGCTTCCTTCAAAGGATCGATACCTCGGTGATCCAGACATAATTGTCGAAATTTTCCATAGCAATGGGGTAAAATGTCCACCTCCGATCAGCAATATTTGAACATTTCTTCTTGAAAGTCAAACGGGTTTTAAGAGTAAGTTTGGTACCCATTGTAGAATGCTTCTTGTTGTTCTGTGTGCATACCATTGCGGTCGTAGTAGCGAAATTCAGGCAAATGTGGGACCACAACATGTTGATTAGCTTCGGTATTGAAAAAGTGTGAAAAATAACCTTTGGCCATTTCTGTCATTCCAAACGTTTTAGGCATTCTCTTCAAAGTCATAGTTAAAAACAACTCAAGGAATCTTTAAACTGTACTTGTCCCACTTTCATGTAGACGAGTTTGGCTCCGTTCATGGTGACAGTGGGCCATTCTGTACCTTGTTCTGAATAATATTTCAAACGAAATTGTCCATCGTATCCTGAGAAATTGTGAGCAATGGCTGTAGCATATCGATGACAGTCACCGTAATGCCGAATGTCCTCTTCGCTCCATTCAGCAAAATCGGCAAGAGTACGAGAGTCCCAAAGGATTTTTTCATGTCCTTCTGGAATCTTACTACAATTGGGACAGTGAATAAATATAAGTTCGTGTATACACTTCTCAAAAGCACGCCGAGCTACGCGAAAATTAGGATGTGGATGCCAGTCTCTTGCGTACATTAAAAGTTAAAAAAGATAAAATCCACTTGTATCTTTTTGTTCTTGTGCTGGATCTTCCTTGAAGTCTTCCTGCAGTTCATTCTCATATTTTTGGATGGATGTAACGTTGATGTTTAAAGTCCACGATTTGGTCCCAAAAACGGCATCTTTTCTTTCATAGACAAACGTGTGCCCTTGGGTTATTGGTTCGAATAAAATTTCCACAAGTGTTGCACAATCTCAACAAATCACAAGTACTTTTCTGTTGGTTAATTTGTTTAATACGATGTTGTTCGTAAAAAGTGGGACTGACTAAGGTTGGTTTGCAAGAAGAGCAACGAATTAGTTCTTTTCCTTCAGGATTGCATGATTTGGACGCTAAACAGCCCCGCCATCTCTCTCCACAATGAATGTGTTGGTCCCGACTGCAACATCTTTGGCTACATTACTCGCAATAGTAATTGTATCCAAGCAATCCTGTGATACTGGTAATAGCATCGAATTGCTCTTGATGATGATACATATGAATGTATTTTCCATCTAGGAAATCTGATCCTCGAAAACACGAGAGCTCAGCGAACGACTTGAAGTTTTTGCATTTCAGGAATGCCACACACGGTCTCTTTAGAAATGCCAGCTTGCTGTAAAATAAATTTCAGCTTCTCTTCGTTGTTGTGTTCTGTCCGATTTTTGAATCCTCTGTCATGATCTTTTCCATTTTGGGGTATCGTTCTTGTCAGCATAAGTTCGACCCATGACGATGGCACGGGCTAAACACATCTGATCTTGTGAGTTGTCAATTTTGACGATATTTGTTTAGGTACTGCAAATTTCGTCCACCAATAACACTTTTCTGCGTGGTCCGCTAATTCGGGGAGGTGAAACGTAGGTGTTACGACTAGGGGTAATGTAACAAAAGAAAAGACTCAAACAAGCTTTCAAGATTTTAACAAACAATCAAAGTGAAAGAATTAAAAATAACTTACAGTATAGAATATCTTTAAAAGTCCTAAATTGTTCTAAAGTTCACTGATCCGGAAGTTAATCCAAATTATTCCGAATGAAGAGTTCCGAATGATACCTCCAATGTGCTGGAGTGCCAACAAGAATCAGTTATATCCAGATATTATTAATTCCAAATAATCCTTGTGAATATGGAATATCACACAAGTTCTAGTAATGCTTCCGCTAATTCTAACGGAGCTGAATAATTCTTAAAGCTAAAGTAGCAGTACTAAATCCAAAATGTACTGTATATCTCTGAAGCAGAATACCACACAAAATTAACCAATCTCGTGTATGACCTCTCAAGCTGATGAACTATGTATGAATGTCAAACACAGCAATTAAATTTTATTTTATAGATTCTGAGCTGCGTAGAACAGAATAAGGAAAGCCAGTTTAAACTGTATTGCAATTAAAAAACAATTCAATCCTTCTAGAAAACAACCTTCTCCGAACCAATTAGAAACTAGGTTATACGTGACACCGCTAAAGTACCTGTGCACTGACGTTATTACAAGTCAGCAACGTATTGACTTCTTATTTAACATAGAATCCAGGTCAAAAGGACAACCCTCACGCGCTGATTCACGTGATATGACTCGTGCTGCAACCGATAATATTTTCCCAAGACCAATGTACTGAGTCACATTGAAATTACCGTATATGTGCACTCTGCAAAACGACACATATTAGACTATTATACAGAAGTCATAACCTAATAAAACTATACCATTATTTAAAAGAAATAATACAAAATTCCATAACAGTGGTTCATATGAAGAGTGGCTTTTCCATCGGTCATGTCAAACTCGTCATTGGATTGTTGTACGTGTTGAATTTTGTCAATGGCTTTGGAAGGTGTTAATTCTGCAGGTGTACTAAACTCGATCCAGATAGGAGACTTCAAACTGTCGTGATGGATGGAGAGTCTCAAACGATCGTCATCTTTAGCTTGGCACTGTCGTTTCAATGTTTCTAACAATGAATCCCAAAAATATGTAATATAACCTGCTGCTTTCTTTGGTGGCACTGCAGACTGGAACTCTTTTAATTTCACAGTATAGTTGGAAGCAGTGTTTATACATTTTCTGCAAATCAATTTTTGGGTATCTCGAATGTGAAAATAATCTTCAGGGTCTACTGAACGACTTCTTCTTTCGTGGATCTGGACTGTCTTGGACTTGTGGCAGAGGTTAAGGGTTTTGTTCAGGCTCACTAATGTCATCTTCGAAATCACTGGCATGCACTTGTGCTAACACTTCAGTTAGCGTATGAGGATAGTGTGATCATTTCATCTTGATTCAAAAATTTGATTTGACTAAGTTTTACACACTTGCTCCCTATATAGAGAGAGCTTCTCACCCTAAGAGTATATATTCATTCAGCTTTCAAACTGTGAAGAAGAAGCTGGAAGAGTCAAAACAGATCGCCGTTCTCGTCAGAGATTTACAGGCAAAACGTCTAGTGGAGACGATAAGAAATCAGCCAAAGCTAATTGAAATCATCGTCTTCTCGAAGAAGAATACTGGTTACAGCCTCAGTAGTAGTCGTAGTCATGATACTGTCACTCCGAGTATACGATTTATCCGCAGCAGGCGCACCCCAATACATTATCTTCGTTATTTCAGTCATAGGTATGGTACTCAAACTGTTCATCAATGGTAAACCGTAGGAACGCTGGTGCGCCTATATACTGAAAGTGACGCCACGCGTCCGCTCTCTTCTGATTGGAAGAGAAACCACACGCTCTGACTGAATTTTGTAACACGCGTTTTAATTGGTGGAACATTTCAATCCGTTTCGATCCGCTCCTAGACTATATATAGAAGTGTATGATCCCATGATTTCTCCTGTTCTCAAGACAACTCAAGCATCGTTTCGAGCATGCTATTCAACCCGGACTGACCCATGTTTGTGAAGGCATCGTGGGCCATTACCAGGATCACAGCATTATAGAGAAAAAAGAATTATTGTGAAGAGGCAAGGGTGTCTGAAGCGGGTCATACTCTACGGACCCGCCGTGCGATGAAGTTTGAGAAGATGAAGACCAGTGAAACGATGCCACTATGTTAACATCCTTTGGTTAACAAACTCCAACGGCCCTTTTCAGAGCCACCCATACTACTAGAAAAGAGATATACTAATCCTTTTTGCCAACTTTTGGTGTTTTATGTTATGACTAGGAAACTGACCCCAGGACTATTCACATACAGTCTTAAAGGACACAACCAGAAGGTTACCAGCTCTACTAAAGATATGGGTGTGGATAAATCTCTCCGGGCAAAACCATACTGACAGAACAGTGTAAGGGCCTAAAAGAATGTTGGGATTTTTGCAAAGGGATTTACGCATCAGCAAGGGACATACAAAGCCCTCCGCACATTTCACACCCGCCAGCACCAATCTAGAATACTGTGCTACTGTTTGGAATCCATACATTAACCAGAATGAGTAGAAAGCTAAGAAGGTGCAACATCGTACAGAAAGATATACTACCGATAGATTTCGCAAAAGAAGCAGTGTTATGATTATGATTGAAGAAAGTAGCTGGCAGTCAGTAAAAATAAAGAGAAACAAACAACAGCTTATGATGTTATACAAAATCATCAACAACCTTGTAGACATCTCAGCACGAGTGGTCCTCACCCATGCATCTTCCAGCACAAGATCAAAACCTTCTCTAAATTGTAGGCAGTACACGACCTCTATAGATGTCTTTAGATACAGCTTTTATTCAAGGTTAATTCTTTTTTGGAACCCTTTACCAGCTGCAATAGCTGAGGCTCCCGACTTGGTATATTTCAAGCAGGAGCTCACCACTCTGAAGATTTAATAACAGCTTGAGGTATTGAAGTCTAGAGCTTGTTCGGTTTGAACCCCAGGGTTCACTTCGGTGGCCGGATTGTCCAGACTGAGGAACTAAAATGCAATTTAAATCTTCCTTTTCGTATATCTTTTCTTTCCTATTATTACATGATACTTTGCGTTTGTTTTGTCAGCTTTACTTACGTTCTTCTCCGCCGACGATGTGCCAACGAAACATAAGAGCCAAGTGTAACTGCAGTTTCGCAATAAGTTAATATAGATGTAGATTTCTTACAGTGTGGAAGGAGTTCACGCCATTTTGAATGGATGTATACATTTATAATACACGAATATACGAATGGACGAGAAAGTACAATACAAGAGTCCTCATTTGATCCTGTGAGCGTGATGGCATTTACTAACAATTAAACATTCTTAAAGTAGGAGATATACTAGTTAACTTGCCTGACAGTTATAATGCTTTTATGTAAATGCACAAGGATTTGATGAAATGTTTGTAATGTATTACTTAAAACAAATATCAAAAAGATTAAAATACATCCTTGCTTGCATTTATACATGTCTGCACAAATATGTTATCATAAAGTAAGAGTGAGCTTGACATCATTCACCATCATTTTGAGCCAGGACTAGTATACACAGTTGCTTTGATCAGATATGAACAAAATGGGCTTTGTTGGCAGGCTTGCAACAATTCACATGAAACAACATTGAAGCATTTGGTTCATCTGTATTTCCATTTATGGAAGCCAGGACGAATCAAGTTTTATAAACTATGAATGCCATGAATCTCATTAACCAACTTTTGAACCAGGCAGAGGACAAAAATCAGTACAGGTTTTTAACCGTATTCAAATCCAGCAAAGGTAATTTTAAAATTAGATTAATGTGTAAAAGATATTTTTGACGAAATTGAGGTGAAGTGATTGCTATCAATCTCATTCTACTGCACCTCATTTGTTGTTAGCCTTGGCGCCTTACTTAAACATCTTTAGTCTTCAGGGGCTTTTTGATCCATTCATCTTCACCTTAGTCATTATGTCTTTTATTTACTTTTATTAATTCGATTAGAAAACAAGTTGTATATTGAATCAGTATATTTATTGGTATTCACATCCTCCAAAAGGTTATTTTCTGCTAAGAGAATTGCCTTTTCTCAAACATAAGCTCTTTTTATGGCGGACACTTGGAATCCAAGCCAAGAAGACAGTTTTCATAGAGATAGTCGATCATTGTTTGTCAAAGCAGAACTCCAGTATACAAATAGTTTCTTCCCATTTGTAGTTCTATATTCATTTATTTTCCATTTCCCTTCTGCTTAATTTATCCATGCAGTAAAGTAGCGAACATTCATGTGTAAAGAATATAATAATGTAATTTTGCATGATTAATTAAATGAATGGTATTTCATGGCAAATGGGCACATGCAAGATCATTTGGTGACGATGCAATGGAAGCATTAATAGTTACTTGCACAGAGACACCAACCGACTGATTTTGAGTCATGACACTAAACCAGAGACACCAACCGACTGATTTTGAGTCATGACACTAAACCAGAGACACCAACCGACTGATTTTTGCGTCATGAAACTAAACCAGAGACACCAACCGACTGGTTTTGAGTCATGACACTAAACCAAAATTTGTACGGAGCCCTCTTCTTTTCTTCCTTCGTTCATTCGTTCTAGCGTCCAGCGGAGAACTATTTAATCCAAGTTTTATAAAATGAAAAAGTTAAAGCACATATACTCGGCTTCTTATTCAAATTGAAGATAAATATAACATTTATACCATCTTAAAATTAATGGCTTAATGTTTGGCAAATTAATATCTTGTCGAGTGTACTCGAAAAACAAGGGCACTTTATGAAATTCCATGAGTAACATGCTACATCTCTTCCCATATTTGGACATTTCAAGTAGGTTCCTGTGGAGAAATGATGATCCAAGGATTAAAGGTGAACAAAGTTATTAAAATCTGCATATATATATATATATATATATATATATATATATATATATATATATATATATATATATATATATATATATATATATATATCTTTATGTTCGTTGCTGCTGTTGTTTTTGGTGCTATTGTTGAGGTCTGCTATATTGTTCCAGTATTTTTTTTTTAAATCTCGGTTGTCCTGGTTTTGTGTTTCTGTGTTCTGTTGGAGTTGTGGTCTTAAAGTTGGGTGTTGGTGGCTATATATGTGGCTTTGTTTGTCTCTGTTCGTCGGTCATGCCGGCGATGATTTTTCCACTTTTTTGAAGCGGATTTCGGCGAGAAGAATTCGAGTGCTTGATTTTCCTCTACCTTTCATTTTTCCTCTCCTAATATATGATATGATTGTGTTTCTATTTCCTTTTCTTCATCTATTTTTGTCGCAGGAGGAGGCTGTTTCTCCTCCGCTGAGGCTAGGGTTTCAACATCATCGAAGTTTGGCCCTTCGAGTGTATAGCCCTTTCTGATGATTTTCTATCTGTTTTTCTTGCTTGTTTGTGTTTTGTTTCTTGTTTTTTTAAAAATTGTTTTCTGCTTTATTCCATTCAAATTTGTTTGGCCGGGTAGTTGTCAGTTCACCATCTTTTTTGCCCATATTCCTCTCTGTAGGGTTTTCTATAAATTCATTTTCGTTTACGCTTTTTCCATTGTTCCCTTTTGTATGGTTTTCATCATGTTCTTATCTGTAAAGTTTTCGTCTAAGTTTATGTTGCTATTGATTGCAGATTGTACATGTTTACGATGTTTGTGCTGCTGCCGCAGCATAAGTTTTTGCCCGTTGTTTTATATTGACTGGATTCAAGCAATCCCTTTCCACATGTCCAGTTTGGCCACATCTGGGACATGGTCCGTGGTATGTACAGTCTACATACCATGTTTTGACAAGAAAGATCATTAAGTAGAAGAAAGTGGACAGTTTCTTTGTCTCTTCCGTGTCAATAGTGAAAATTGTTACCCATATCTGTACTGTGGGATATTCCTTAAAGATGTCCATTTTGTGCCCCCGTACAGTGACGTTCAGTTTGCTTTCTAATTTGAGTTTAATTTCTTCTGACAGTATCTATAACACTAAGTCCGTTATATTGAGGGAGCCTCCACGACTTCTGTCTGGTTGCCTTAAAGTTCCATGGTTTGATTTTGGGGTAGGGCTATATATCTTTTAGCATATAGTGCGTATCCTCCCCCCTCCCCCTTCCGCTTTGCAAGCCTAAGATACTTTCTGCGGAGATCACCCGCACTGCAGGTGCGCTAAGGACCTCCGCTGTTTTGGGACGCTCTTCAGTCTCTACATGTTCAAAAATTTTGGAGTTTCCTTTGGGCTATCAGAGGCCTACACCTACTATGACTTTAACTTCAGTATTGAAATAAACACTAAGCTTTTTCCCATCCATGATCCATCTGCAGTCTTAGAAGTGAATATAGTTGCGAAAGTTTCGGGAAAAGCAAATGAGAAAACAAAATACAAGACGATAAGGTCAGGAAAATATTTTTGTTTTAAAAAAATGAAACTAACCTTTATCCATTACACGGGATGTCCGTGGTAAATGAAAAAAAAACAAAAAAAACAAATACGCAAAGCAAAAACACTAATTAGATTAATCTACATACTTATAATTTACATTACAATGTATTGCATGCAATGCATAAGCGATGCAAGTGTGCGAGTTTTTCAGTATCTTTACTTCAACTAAAGGTCACTCAGTGAATGTTTTCACATCAGGTCAGTCCAGGATAAGATACTTCCGGGTCAGTACCCAGCTAAGTAATTCATATCTAAATTTAAATGTTTTGTTTCGCAGTGCCATTCATTGTGAAATGTTCATGACAGGAACTGATTTTTACCATGGAATAACTGTGAAGAATTATCCTTTGCTTTCATATGCATTTTATTGTGGTTGTGAAAGAAGTGTAGTCTAAGTACACATGTAAAGTCAGTGAGAGATATGGTCACAAACTATGTTTTGATTGACTCCGAAATGAAACCATGACCCCCGGTAGGTTTTGATCAGCTGCTAAACGTTATTATGCTAGAAAAAGGCTGTTAAATCTTAGTGTGTGCAAATGTCTATAATAGTGCTATCACCAAAAGGAATCCTAGTATAATTGTAATGTTGGTCTGAGTTCAACTTGGAGAAATGTATGCATGTTATATATACTAAAATTAATGGTTGTCTGATTCCACATGCGTAAGATGGCTGGGGACAGGTTACTAGGCGAATATGACGTAGCACCGAACCAATGAATATTTACACTACAACTAACTTTTTAATTCGGCTGCAGTAATTACTCTGGCTTAACTATAGAGCTTCTGTCGTTTTTCTTACCTTATTTATAAATATTTGTTTCGCCAGCTATGTATATACTTGTAGACTGACATTATATTTCCCACGTGCCGCCATTATTTTGTACCTGTGAGCGGTGAACTGATATGTAGTGTGAGGTGTCACGTCATATGTTCTAGTAACGGCTATATCAAAATTATTTTAATCTAAGTGCATGATCTCCTAAGCACACGATGGGATTGCAATGTGCATGCCAATCCTAAAACAGTAGGAACGTGTTAACACAGAATGGAAAGTTACAATTTCTGTATACATTATGTCATAGTTATTGAAAATTGTCATCAACAAGCAAACAAATGAACAATAAACAGAAGAAAATTCAGCATGCCCTTACTTTCTAATCGTTCACCTCTTACACTTTCCATATCTCCTCGTCGTCACCCATGTAGACCCAATCTCAGATATGGTGCAAATTTCTAAAAATAGTTTATACATCTACAAATATATTAAAATTTTCCCTAAAGAATGGAGTGTTTTGGATTCCTCAGTTAATAGGGTTCCAGACTCGCGACCAAAAAGGTGAGGGTTCAAATCTTGCCCTGGACAGGCAAGACCAGGTCGGATACGTGGTGTGTCTTTTGGAAACCACTGTACTCTCATTGCCTCAGCGTGAGTTGAACTATCGTAAATTAATCAATCAGTCGAGCCATTTGTTCTTATTATGAACGAATGCACATTACATTCACATGGACACACGTGGGATGGACATGATTACAGGGTTCACCGTTTTCCAGGAAAGAGTCAGGAACAATGCTTTAAAACAATTATGAGTGTATTAGAGTGACAGATGCACTAATCTGATCAGTATATACACACTCCGTTTTTCTCACGTTTTTGAATGTTATTTGTGGCATCTACAATAGTGGAAATGAGCAACTAGGTGCTCACACTTTTATTGCGTCTTTGTTGTCGTGAACATAATATTTTTATTACATTTCTTTGTTTCCTTCCTTAACCCCTTTATACTTGGGTTCTTATTTTGAGGCGTCTGATTGCAAAGACAATACATATAAGAGTCTCGTCATGATCCGAATTTTATGATGCTGACAACAATATGTGATCTATCAATCAAGCTCGAATTACTAAGATAATGCTATTTTTCTTAGATAATTTAATACATTCCATATGCGTAACCGAGAAACAAAAGAAATCGCTTATATTTCAATCCTTTTAATACGCACGTCAACTTAAATCATAAACCGAATTACGTTTTGATCAGCTGATATGGGCCTGAATATTACAGTTTTATGAATGAAACTCGTGAAACAGTAATAAATAATTTTCACTATTACCACTGTCAATAACATGAATTCTTTGACGCATGGGGGCAGCAGCTCCATATATGTGATTTACAGTTATTGTGCAGTTGTCAAATTTTGCAACACGGAAGATTTCACCAGCTGAAATGACTCTCAAAGTTTCTCTCTGAGGCCAGGCTGATAGCTGTTAAACTGTTTGTAGTGGGACATTGTGAGAGGCTTCGATGGGGACATGGTATGGGAAGGACTGATATTTATAGCGGGATTTGACAAATTGTTGGAATTTGATGATAAACATTTGTTACAGAGAATGCTACTCGTTTCCTTTTGCATGTCAAGTGAGGCTACGGCATAGTTGTTCACGCTGCTATTGTAACCAGGAAACCTCTTGGAAAAGTAGTTCCAGTTTCGTTTGAGAGTATGGTGATACGGAATTAGAAAAAGTCAGTATCGTTGTCCTACTTCTGGGAAATGACAGTCAAATTCTGGTTCTTTCTAGAGTAAATTATTGATGGGCATAAAATAAAATACATTCCCACCGTATTCACCCTGGCGATAAGGTAACAAAGTTTACATCATTGCTTTTAGCACAGGTTCGAGATGAAGGATAAGGCCATTTTGTTTTCCAATGGCATCTGTATAATACACACATTAAAAATACAGCATTCTTTGCGTTTTTACCCACCTCCACAATTAAGCCTCTGCAAGCTATTATCTATATTTATCATTTATCTCAATCTTTCCAATTTTGAACCAAGAAGGGCGTGAGTCACTGCATGCTTGAATGAATATATATATATATATATATATATATATATATATATATATATATATATATATATATATAATCATAGAAAATGAGTTCCAAGATTACAATAATTAATAAATTAGTATTATACTAATGTTTAGGTAAATTAATATTAATATTAACAGCTAAAATTAAATACATACAATTTCTCAAGTATAAGATTGATAATTGTATTCGGATAAAAGAAGCTCACTTGGTTTTTGTTAGCGTGATTTTAATAATTACATGAGACGAGTATTCTGGTAACAAAGGCATTTATTACGTTCGTGTTTGCATTTATTTTTCAACAATGAATGACATTGACCTTTGCCGCAGCGAATGCCTTTTCATAGTTCTGGACGGATATTCCAGTAATACGTATTTTTTTTTTCTGGAAAGATTGAAATTAAATTGCTAAAAGAAACCGCTTCCTTCAACTTCTTGCATGTACAGTTTAGATTTTTTAAAAATATTTAAAAAAATTACTAAGGACATTGAAATGAAAGCAAGCTGAAGTATAAATTGCGGGAAAGGTATCTCGTTTGTTAATTTGGTGCTAATTCTACAGCCTTCCTTGTTGGTTTCCTGTAAACGTGGATTGTCTTCGGTCACTGCGAACAAAAGTAGGAATTTGTCAAAATATGTGTCCACCTTGTTTGCCTGTTTTTGTGTTGTTGTTTTTTTTAAAACAAAGAAAAACTAGAATTCTTCGTTTGTAAAACGCGTATCCTCGAGCTTTTCTGTTTGAACCTCCACTCTAAAGCTTGAGCTTCTTGGATAGTTCCTGAGTAAAAAGACTGCTCTAAGGCCTAATGTCAGACGGGTATGTGCATTTGTTTCTTTGTGTCTAGGAAGTATATAAAAGGTTATAGGATGGGAATGTAGTAGTTTAAAAGCTATGACCTAGGGGCTATGTCACTTGAGGGGTAATGATGGACCCAAGGCCAATGTCAGTTGCATGTGTAAATTTGTCTTTCATGCCTAGAAAGTCTATGTATGATTATAGAGGATTGGGATCTAAAAGATCTCGAAATTATGACCCAGGATAAAGTCTCTTAGGGTAGGGACGGACCCCGGGGTCAAAGTCAGTTGCACGTATTAATTGGTCTTTCCATGACCAGTAAGTGAAGTGTGTGTGTGTGTGTGTGTTTGTGTATATATATATATATATATATATATATATATATATATATATATATATATATATATATATGTATGTATGTATGTGTGTGTGTGTGTGTGTGTGTATGTGTGTGTGTGTGTGTGTGTGTGTGTGTATCAGTGGCGTGTCAAGCGCCCAAGCAACACTTGCCGGACGGGGGTGGTGGGGCGGGGACAGAATTTCTTGTTCTTGCTGCGCCAGGGTCCCAGTCTGAAATATGTTGACACTTGCGTCAATGAACACATATGCCAGTTCTCAGACATGTAAGCCATAGAATACAAGCGTTATTTTAAATATATATACAAGCACCCCCGTCCATCTTCTCCTACCCCTGGGGTGTGATCAAAATTCCGAAAGTGTTGGCACAATCTATACGCAAAGTACTTTCATTCACCAAGTTTTTCGGTGTCTAGGAGGAGTTCAAGGATATTAAACACGTACGAGCGTAGGTACGAACTACAGACTCTACCATGATAAAAGCGCAGGAAAGGTAAAACAGTGCAACAGGAAGTCTGATTTTTTTCACGGCAAAGGTTGTTTTTTAATAACATCCACAAACAGGTTTAGTTTCCTTCACAAATTTACTCCCTGGTGTCCACTGATGACATGCAAGCTCTCAATAGTTTTCTGATCCAGATTTCCCCTTTGTGATGGTAGATGCATATGTCTGATGATATTATTTCTTCGTCCATACACTATATTAAAATCCACCTTGCATAAAGCACACCATGCAAACTCAAGACCTATGCTACTCGCCTGCAGCGACTTAAACCCTTATTTCCGAGTATTGTTGAACTTGTAATATTTTTAGCGGATGGTTGTTTGGCATTGGGATACAACGCATTTTGACATAAATAGACCAAACAAAGATAAGAGGTTCCTTAAATAATCCTCTTAAAACATCTTGTAAAACACAAGTGACCAGAAAGATAAGAGCTTCCTCCTTAAGCATCTTGAAAAACACAATTAAAAAAAAATATAAGAGCTTCCCTTAAATATTCCTCTTAAAACATCTTGAAAAACACAATAACAATTAAACAAGACAAAAAATCAAAACGCTTACGCAAGTGTTTCTGCCGAAATCATTTTTGGGTCGGTCTTTCCTTCTAATCTCACCTTCGGCAGATTTTTTATCAAAGACTCACAAACTATGATGGACTACCTTTGATCCCTTTATCACTTGTAACACCTCAATAAATATCCCGCCTTGGGCCTTAAACTCGTTAAATTACAACAATAAGATAATCAATGTACAGTTTGTTGTGTACACATGTCAGCCGTTGTGTAACAATTCTTAATCGTATTAGTAATCACCCAGCATGCATCACTGCACCGGTCATTGCACTGGTGGAACAGTTCCGGTCCCCAGAAGACTGGTTATGGCTGGTTTTTGTAATGTTTGGGTAGAAGGCATAAAAATACTTTTTTTTTCCTTCCAAAATTTTGTTTGAATTGTCTAATATTCAAAAGCGGTAGATTTCAAATATAAGACGGTATGTGCGGTAGACGGCCTTTAAAACGGTATTGTTGTACTACCGCCGGTAGAATCACGTGTATGTTTTCATATTAATTGTAATTGCTTTGTAATACTTGGAAAGTGATGGTTGACAAATGTTGACCATGAGTTATTTGAATGAAAGACATGGGTCATACTGTAAATGGAAATGTGCGCATTAATTCGAAATTCTCGAGTAAAGTTATGCAACCCCATTATGTAATTGTGCAAGAAAGTTACCAGTAACATATACTGAATATTAGCCATTGAGTGTTAAATTTCTTATCATCTAAATTTAAACGGAAATACTTCAGCACTAAGACAGTCAACTCATATGATTACGTAAATAAACAATGATATTGTTACAAGAACAGAAAAAAGGCAGGGGTTGGCATATGGAGAGAGAGAATATTCGGTCATTGTTTACAGCTAACGTCTGTCGTAGGAACTCGTGAATCTTCGACGAACTTTGCTAATTCTGCATATGGGGAAACTGTTCTGTATTTACGCCGTTTATCAGTTTGTGTGTGTGCGTGTGTATGTATGTATGTATATATATATATATATATATATATATATATATATATATATATATATATATATATATATATATATATATATAATGACACACAAATTGATAACGGCGCAAATGCAAAACAGCTTCCCAACGTTTCGAGCTA